>CM040442.1:17974438-18574438 GCA_022749755.1 Azadirachta indica
GTGTTAGTAGATCTGGGTGGAAAATCATCCCGAATGAATTTCTACAGAGTTGAGACGACAAACAGGTCTATACTACTGCAAATGCATACTTCTTGCATGTATTATTATAATTACATTCTCTTAGTCAAACTATTTTGTCAGAAAGAACACTTGCAAATATTTGACTACTTATACAAACTCAACTGTTTTGCATGCCATTTGTGTTATTCTTACAGGAAACTCAATACGACAATGTAGTTTAAAAGTTCATTGATGTCTGCAAGTTGAATGAATGACTTGGAGAGATTGTGAACATTTTACTTCCAAAAAGGCTAAAAATTTTTTTACAAAGATTGAATGGTACTTGTATTGGAGTAAGATTCCATTGCTTTGTTTATTTATTCTGCATTTGGGTAATCAAAGTTTTAAAGTAAAGCAAATAATCAGACTGATTTGTTATAGAATATGAACGCAATACTATCCTTAAAAATTATAGTAATTAGGTGAAAATTTTGGGTGAATGACAGTAATACTGTTCACACTTGTAGTCGTACAAGATTTTATATCACTCGGGATACGAAGTTCTAGGGTCGGAAGTTAGAAATTGGGGGCCTATTTGATGCAAATAGATAAATTATGTCTTTATTTGTGAGAATGTAAAAACTCAAAGACTCTGATGTTATTATCCCATTTAAAATTTAATTGTATTTTCTTTTCGATATTATAATTAAAATTTAAGCAAAATAAATAAGTAGAAACTTTCGTTAATTTTTTCTTTTAATTTAGAGTTTTAATTATGGTCGTATTATAATTTTTTCAACCTTTTTGTTATATTTTTAATTTATGAGTTGAAGATTATAATAAAAAAAAAGGTTAGTAAATAGAACGGAAAATTGAAGAACTATGTAGTACATATATAGGCATACAACGTGACCGTATCCTAATTTTTCAAGTTAAAAATTGTGATTTTTTTTTTATTTAATTGTTGCCGCATGTGTTGAATGTGATATATATATATCCACACACACACACACAAATACATATGCGAAGGTATTGTAATTATGGAGCTTACGGGCCATATATGTACACGCATATGAATTAGAAAGTTCTATTATACACAATCAAAGATCGACAGAATAACAAACCCACATTGGTCGATGATTGCATCTTGGGCCTTCTTCATTGCAATTCTATGTCTCTGTTAGTAAGTTTCTCAGCTCACAATCAATTGATTTTAACCCTAAATTCCTAGATTTCATTTTACAGTTTCTTGATTCTATTAGAATCGTAGGGTATTTATTCAATCAAATGTTATTTTCTTTATGAAATCACAAATTACTATTGATTCCTTATTGGAGTTTGAGAAATTGATGGTTGAATTGTCAAGAACTTCTTGTTGATATGAGTTTTCGTTGTTCACACACTTTTTGCGAAAATAATTATGTGGCTGAATAATGGACTTGCTATTATGTTTTATTTATGTTCCTTTGGCTTGCTATTGGGTTTGGATTGCTAGTGTTTCTAAAGTCTGGATCTGCTGATTTATGTTCTGGTTGTTGGAGTTCCTGGAGGTGGAGATGTTGTTGGAGCTTTTCATGTTGCTCAACTTGCTATTTTTCTCCGCTACAGTTCCTTTTCTGCAAGAATTTGTTGTAGTTTTATGCCTCTGCTAGCATTTTTTCTAAGAATTGTTTTGCTACCAGCTTAGATGTATTTTGTCAAGGGGCTGAAGGTGCTGTCAATTGCAATTTGCTGTCCTTGGGAGAGAGCGTTGGCCTTCGTGTTCTTTCTTAGCAGTCAGCAGAAAGTTTTGTTCTACTTTTCACTTTTACTCTGCTTTTCACTTATCTCTATTCTTGGATTTCAATTGTACTGCTTTTTATCCTTTTAATAAAATTTATCTCTAAGGCTTGGTTCTTAGAGGTTTAATTAAAAAATAAAATTAAGAACTAACATTAGTTTGTAGACAACGCAAATTAATATAAGCCAAGCATTTTTTTCTTTGTTGAATATATAATCCAAGTGTTCTGAGAAAAGTTGTAATGATTGCATTGTTTTTATTAAACTTTCTTGATTATAATTATTATTTGATCAATTTCTCATAAATGAAGCTTTGGATATCATTGAGGCTGTAGGTGGCTCCTTTCACTTGGTGAAGCAAAAAATTGATGCTTTGTATTTTTTGAACCTAAAGTAATTTCTATTTCATTGTATTGTTGATTCATATTTTGTCAGCCTCTTTACCATAACACTGCATCACCATGGAAATAAAGTGTCGCGGAATTGATTTGGAGGCCATTTTCGTGCATCTGAATGGCATCGAAATAGCGGTCCATCATCCATAGGAAAACGTCAATTTCCTTAGCAGCCCACTTACCCGAGAACTTAGGCAGTTCTGGAACCCAAACTCTCGATACACTATTGGTAGCGGCACTCAATGCAATGGCTATTTTATATAATACATGGTCTTGCCTAACCTTCACTAATTCTGCCTTGACAGAACCTAATTAAACATTAACTTTCTATCAAAATTCTTCCATGGCTAGCTTCATTGAATCCGCAAATGCGTCGAAAGCATGTTGGAGTCGACTTTCGACACCAGTAGTATCAATTTTTGCCTCACGCTGACTCATTCTATCATCTAGCGTATCTAGGCATTCATGGATGTCACCCAAGGAAAGCTCAACCCTCACCAATCTAGCATCAAATAAGCTTACCATCTCCTTGGACAAAGTTCTCTTCTTTCCCGCTCTTTTTGAGCCTTGAACACACTTACATTCTTCTTACACAACCTCCGCAACACCACTAGCCTTTATATTCTTGGTTGCCATGATTTATGTTCACAACCAAACTTCCCAACACAACACAAATTCGACAATATTTTCACCAACAACCAACAAGCCACAATCCAAAAAATTCCATAATCATAGCAACAACCCAAGGTGTACAAATCTAGAAATTTCAACCACAACACCACTACTAAAATTTCTACAATCTAGAATTTTTAGCTAGCGTAATCTTCCAAAATCAGTAGAAATAAGTTGCAAAAATGCTTAACACACAAACCTACACAAATTTACTCTGCTACCACACTGTCACATGTTAGAAATTTCAGCTATGTACGACACTTAGACAAGCTACTGTGTATTACCCAAGTAAACCCTTTTTAACTCAAGATTAATTTGTGTTTAGGTGAGTACAAAATGTGGCCGTGAGATGTGTTGATTTTATGCTCAAAACAGGAGCAAATATGGAGAAGGAAGAAGAAAATATAATAGCACAATTGGAAGGGAAAAATGGATTCTTGTTTTCATTACACAACACTACACAATATATATTTACAAAATGGATGGCCATGATTTAATTACACAAGCACTTTCAATGGTCAAGATAAATCCATGCATAATTATTTATATAAAATACACAAATATCTACCTACCACCACTATCTCTAATTTGGGCCTATTGGATCACAATTCTAAAGATACCAAGCTTGATTTTTAAGATGTCTCATGCCATCGAGCTTGCTTCTCCCTTGATCTTGCTTTACTTAGCCCAAATAATGCTTGAGGTGGCTACTTCCAAAGGTTGCTGACATGTTCAACCTTAGTCGTCATGGTAGGAAGTCGAGCACGCTCTCGTCTTGCTCTGCTGATCCTCGAACACCTCTCGAAATGCCCCTTTCGTTCGTGGCCTATTATTCATGCGAGTATTGTTCATCCACGAATGTACGCTCTCGGTCGTGAGGGTAGGCGAGTTCGAAACTTGAGCACACTTGTTCTGCGAGAAGCGCACTCTCGTGCTCTTGTGCTTTTAGCGATTCTACTCCCAAACTAGCAGCATGTGACACACCCACCCTTTCCTAGACTCCACCTACTATCACCGAACACCTAGCAATTGAATTTATCTTCTTCGGTCTCTCCTCTTTCTTTGACTTTTTCAGTTTTAAATATCTAAATCAAAACGGTTAGTCATTTGTTCTTAATATTTTTAATCTTTATATCTAGATGTACAACAAATTTGTAAGTATTGATTTTAATTTCATAATTAATATTATCTACTTAACATTGCATAACATGCATATATAATAATAATAATGTGAATGACTTGTTCTATGTGTAAGTCCATTATCAATTTCAAGCCTTAATATTTTAATTCTTAGATATAAGCCATACAAGGTTGAGAAAATAAATACGAGAGTTGATATATAATATTTCAAATATTTGGCTGTTTTTGTCTTTTATAGAAAACCTTATAGAATTTTCTTCTAAACTATTAAGAAAAAGGGAATATAATATTTCAAATATTCAAGTGTTTCTAATTTTGTAGAAAACCTTGTAGGATTTTCTTCTAAAAGCTTAATTCAACTTCTTATCTTTTTCGATCTTAAGCCATTTTTAATTGTAGCTTCCAATGCAATAGCTAGCTTTCTGGAATTTATTAACAATTAATGTAAAGATATTTTAAAAGAAAAAAATTCATTTATATATCTTTTGTAATTTATTTTTTGTATTGCATATTTTTTTCATTATAACTTGTAAGAAATAAAAATTATATTAACTCTATTTTTATATTTTGCAGGAAAAAAATGGATTCAACTGAGACTAATATGGTTGATAATTTTGCAAGTATTGGAGACAATAACATTCATAATATTATTCAGTTGGAGGATAATACTAATAAAAGTTGATCAGAAAACCCTGGAAAACGCAAATAGAAGCTTACTTCAAAAGTTTGGACATTATTTGAGAAATTACCAATCAATCAATTTGTAGCGGGAAAACAAAGAACAAAGTGCAAAAAGTGTGGCATTGTTTACATTTGTCCAAGTACAAGTGGTACAAGTAATATGAAAAAACACATGACCACTTGTCCTAAATTGTTGATGCCACGTGATCCTAAGCAGATGCTTCAAAGTCTATGTCAGTTTGTGTTCCCAAATTTGATCTAATGTATATCGTGAAAAATTATGTTCTGCTTTGGTGAAGCATGACTTGCCTTTTTAATTTGTTGAGTATAAAGGTATTATAGATGTTCATAAATATTTGGAAGAACGGGTGTCAACAATAACTAGAAACACTGCAAAATCAAATGTGTTAAAGATGTATAAAAGTGGAAAAGAAAAAATCATTTGCATGTTGAAAGGTGTTTCTGGTAGAATATCTTTAACTTCTAATTTATGGACTTCTATTGCTCCAGATGGTTATTTGTGTTTGACAGCACATTTTATTGATAAAGAATGAAAACTAGAATGAAAACTACTAAAAAGAGTGTTAAATTTTTTCTGCATATGATCTCTACATATTAGAATATGTTTAGCTGATAAGATATTATCACTGTTATTGATTGGAGTATTGAGAAAAAAATATTTTCATTGACTTTAGACAATGCTTCAAGTAATGATGTTTGTGTTCAAATGTTAATAAGGTCAATTGAAAATAAGGAAAGTATTATTGTTTGATGGAGATTTTTTTAATGTTCGTTGTTGTGCACATATTATTAATTTGATAGTTCAAGAAGGGTTAACAAAAATTAAGGAAGAAGTGGAAAAGGTTCATGAAAGTGTGAAATATCTCAAAGGGTTGCAGATTAGAAAACAAAAATTTTTGGAGTGTCTTAGACAAGTGTCTCTAGATAATAAGAAAAGATTAAGGCAAGATGTTTCCACGAGATGGAATTCTACTTTTCTTATGCTTGAAAGTGCTTTGTATTATAAAAATGCTTTTTGTCACTTATACTTAAGTAACTTTAATTACAAGCATTGTTCTTCTGAAGATGAGTGGGAGAAAGTATAAAAATTAGCAAATTCTTGTATATTTTTTATGATATTACTTGCATTTTTTCTGGCACAAAGTACCCCACTTCAAATTTGTATTTTTCGAAAGTGTTTGCTACTTATGTAACTTTAAAGCAATTGATGGAAGGTGAGAAAGACTATATGAGACATATGGCAAAAAGAAATGATGTTCAAGTTTTTGAAGTATTAGTTCGACTTTTCTACCATATTGGCAATTGCTCTTGTCTTAGATCCTCTTTACAAAATGTCATTTATCGAGTTTGTATATAAGGGGGTTTATGGTCAAGATTCAACAGAGATTAAGTATATCCAAGATAAATTGTTTTTTTTGTTCAATGAATACATGGTTAATTCATTGAAATCATTTTCCATGACCACATCCATGATTTCTACCCAAGCTCAACATGTTGGTTTAAATATGGCATGTGATGATCTTATATTTAATAAAACTATGGACATGCTAAAGGTAAAATCTATAATTATTTATAATATTTTAATTATTTAATTTTTGCTTATGACTTGTATGTAACTCTAATATAATTATATTTCTTGTAGGAGTTTGATGACTTTGAAAGTATGGATTATAATAATTTAAATCAAAAGACTCAATTGGAACTTTATTTGGATGAGCTGCGAGTAGATAGAAATGCTAATTTAGACGTTTTAGACTTTTGGAAAGATAATGAGTTTGGCTATCCTAACCTTTCTTCCATGGCTCATGATGTCTTGAGTATTCCTATATCTATTGTTGCATTTGAATCAGCTTTTAGTATTAGTGGTAGAGTACTTGATCAATTTCAAAGTGCACTTAAGATGGATACAGTGAAGGTATTGGTTTGCATAAGAGATTGGTTGTTTGAGGAGAGTGGCAATAAATTTTTTATATAATTGATTTAATTTTTTTTTTTTTGGTTGCTTATAAGTGATGGTATTTATAATTTATTTTTGTTATTGTTACGAAAAGTAACCGGCAATTGAATGATCTTATAGAGAGATATTAAAATTGAATACCTTGAGTGCTTTATCTTCAAAAGGTAGTACGACTTCTAGTAGTTCTTAGTTGTTACTTGAGAAAAATTGATATTTGAGTTTATATTTTTTACTTTTTAGTTGTCATATATGTTATTTTTATTATTTGGGAGAATTGAATTGAATTGAATTTATAACATTTAGCTTTCAATTGTCATTATATATGTTGTTTTAATTATTTGGGAGACTTGAATTGAATTGAATTTATGTTGTTTAGTTTTTAGTTGTCGATTTGTTGTTTATGTTTTTTTGTTATTTATGAGAATTGAATTGAATTTAATTTATGTTGTTTAATTTTTAGTTATTGTTGATTTGTTGTTTATTTTATTTTTGTTAACTAAGAGAATTTAATTGAATTGAATTTTTGTTGTGTAGTTTTTAGTTATTATTCATGTTGCTTTTGTCATTTGGGAGAATTAAAATTGAATTTACGTGTTTAAATTTTAGTTGCTGTTGATTTGTTGTTTATGTTGATCTCGTTATTTGAGAGAATTGAATTGAATTGAATTTTATTATGTAGTTTTTCGTTATTATTTATGTTGCTTTTGTTATTTGGGAGAATTGAAATTGAATTTATGTTATTACTTGATAATTGTTATTTGTAATTTATGAGAATTAAGATTTGTGTTTTTTTATTTTGAAATTTAAATGGATGATGTTTGGTTCAAAATAATAACTTAGTTTATTTTTATTATTTTTGTTTACAAAATTAATCTTATCTTAAACGAATTATATTCGTGTCTTAAACGAATCATATTTGTGTTTTAACCAAATCGTGTTTAAACGAATAAACGAATAATCATTCTTAAACGAATAATCGTGTTTAAACAAATTGTATTTAAATCAACGGATCGTATTTGAATTTAAAAGAATTGATACGAATAATAAACGAATCATATTTATGTTAAACAAATATTAAATGAATCGTATTCATGTCAACTTAAATTTGATTCGTTTATTCGAAGTGCCACCCCTACACGAAGTGACATAGACCCAGAAACATGATCTATAAGCATCTGCCTATGATCATGTAGCATTATCAATATAGGACAAGAAGTCATGTGTTTTATTTTCATTTATTTGTACTACTCGTACTTAGACAAATGTAGACAATGTCATACTTTCTACACTTTGATCTTTGTTTTCCATTTGGAAATTGATTGATTGACAATATCTTAAATGATATCCAAACTTGTGAAATAAGCTTCCTTTTATGTTTTCCATCATTTTTTGAGAAACTTTTTTCAATATCCTCCTCTAATTAAATAATTTTATTTGTCATCATCTCTGATACTTGTAGAATTATCAACCATACTAGTCGTGGTTGAATTCATCCTCTTTCTACAATATCTGAACCTGAAATGTGAAGCAGTGGATCATAAAGAAACTTGAACCTTTAGTTTTGAGATATAAAAAGGGTTAGAGTTCCAAATAATAGTTTTCATTATTCTAAGATAAAGTGTATTAGAATTGATAGTAGCTAATTTTGCTAGAATTTAGTTTGACATCATTTTATTTCTTAAATGATGAACATTTCTATTTATCACACAAAACAACTTCTATCCAAAAATTTTGAAAAACTAAATTTGTTTAGTCATGGATCACACTAGAAGTAGGTTTTGACAATCAAATAAGCCCAGAATATTGTATTTATTTTTATTTCATTTAGTACATCCATGAATGACACGTAGAAAATATTGATTAGAAAGTACTATCATTGTTTAGCTTAA
Source organism: Azadirachta indica (assembly GCA_022749755.1). Lineage (NCBI taxonomy): Eukaryota > Viridiplantae > Streptophyta > Magnoliopsida > Sapindales > Meliaceae > Azadirachta > Azadirachta indica. The sequence goes on from CM040442.1 coordinate 17,982,973, forward strand.
TATTTAATATGCTTCTAATTAATTGGATGGTCGCCGTCATGATGATCTAAATTTGCCAACTCAAAAGAAACAAAAAAGGCAAAATTTTGAATATAAAAGCATTGATGATTTACTTCTGCATATAGGTGCTTCTAATTGGCAAATTGAACAAGAGCAGCTAAGCCTAGAAGTTGGAGTATTATTTTAATATGGCATTTTTTTCAAGTACATCCCCGACTTGGTCTAACTGGATATCTACAAGCGTTGCTATATAAGACACTTCTTGCTTCTTGAGGCCCTTCTTAAATTGAATGGCAAATTGCAACAATGTTCCTAACCTTTCATTTTCTAAAAACTTGTAAGTTACAAACTGTGGAGTCTTTTTTGTAATAAAAAAATTTTGCATGTATGCCACAACACCCATAAAAAATCCAATCCTTAAAATTAAATCAAAACTTCGAGAGGTAAACGTACATTGTCTTCCCAATTTTCAACTCTCAAAGAGCTTATGCTATTGCCCTACATAATCATATTCAAAGAATTCATGACTTGCACAACACACAATGCTCCCCCGACAAGTAAACCTAATCGTTACACCTCTCATGCTGTTAGGAAGTTGTTTATCGCACTTGTATCTATCATTGCTTGAATCTCGACCTTATTTACATGTATCTTCATGTACTCAGCTTCAATAAAACTTTTCAATCCTTAACATGTTGCAAAAGGTTGAGCTTCAAAATGCATTGTTCAACTATTGGATTCTTATCTTTGGCAATCACAATATTCACTTTGGGCACTCTTTTGGCTTGTAGAGATTGTCATAAATAAAACACGCCAAGCCATTCTTTTCTTACAACTTTAAAGACTTTGATTTGCTAGATTCTCCCTCTTTCTTTTGATCATCACTTTTGAAAAAACCCACATTCTTTTTCTTGCCTCTGTGCCTCTTATGTTTGGTTGGAGTATGATGCCAAACTTGTAGTCCACCAAACTATTCGATGCTATAATTGTAGTAAGCAAGTCCTTCACCGTTTGCTTTTATAACTACATTTGTGCCCACAGCTACAATGTGGGAATAAAATTGAAGAGCTTGCCTTCATTTGACATGTTCTTGATGTCAAGCATCAAAAAACTAAGTGCCTCCACATACTTATGCATAAAACTTGTGTGCTTGAATCCTTTTAAACTTTCCCTTACCACTATAACTTTGCATCTCCCTCGAGATGGATGCTTTTAATGGTGACCGACTCTACTTCAAGTATTCAGGCCGCTTTAAAGGATTGTTTTATGGCCCAAAAGAATTTCTCTAATTCCTTTGCATTATGTGAGCCGCTAAAACCTTAAGTTTTAGTACCTTGATTTTTTATGGACTCTTTTATGAAGGCGAAGGCATGTTGTTAATTCACACTTTAGCAACCTGACCTTTTCTTCAAGATCATTTATATGCGTGTTCAACACTTCAGCTAATTATGCTACATCCTCTATCGCTACATTCAACTTTTATACAGATAGATTGGTGAAATTGTTCAACTCTTGCCAAAGACTAGTAATTTCTGTAGTGTTAAGCTTTAATTATACTGCCAATGTATTCGCATGAGCTGGCATTGAACCAATAACCTTTTCCACCTGCACATTCTCTCTTTCAATGCCTCTCTCTGGCATGTTTTTGCTGAAAATTAAGAAAGATAAAACATAAAATCTACGAATAAGCCGAACTGAGCTCTAATACCAATTGTCACAAACGACTTTTTGATGATGTGGCAACCTTGTACTTGTGCTAAGAACACTTAGCTAGCAATCCTAACTTTCACAATGGAAGTTAAGCTCACAAAATTTTCCGCACACAAAGGAAACACAATATGCATACGCATAATATTGCAAAGCAACTCAACTTCAACTTTTCTATTTCTCTCTATGAAAAAATTACAAATGTACAAAGGCTTGTGTGATAGAGATTCATTCAATTCACTTGATGACCTTTATCATTCTCACTATTATATATATATACATACAAGTACAACCAATATCCTTTGTTGCTAGGGGCACATGTCTCACATACACACTACCACTACACCTTTTACCAAGTCAAATAAGCAAGTATAAGGCTACTTTTTGTGCCATTTCCTTTAAACCAAGGGATTGCCTAGCCAAGTCAAGGAGAGTTGGTCTTTCCTTAACATCTCATCTAAACCAAGTCAACCTTCCTTTATTCCTAGCAAGTACACCTTGTCTAGGGCCTTTTTTAGTTTCCTCATTATTGCCTCAAGTCCTCTAACCTATAGTTTGTGTTTGTACTCATCTATAATGCTCATTTTCGACACTTATTATATAGTTACTACATGTATCATTCTACTTACATCAATGTTTCAAGTCCGACGGGTGCATTTTAGCAATGACAGCTATCATAATATTCCCAAAACACTAATCTATCTCTAAGTGCTTAACAGCACTCAACATACTAAAGCCTTGTTCAGACATTTCAAATTATTTAGACTTAATATGTAGTCTTGCATGTTTTCCATAATTGGTCAACTTGATACAAGGTCATCATCGAGTTGTTGTGTGCCATAAGATTTAAGGTCTTAACATCATCTTAGGTCCTTGCTAATTTTGTGCAAGGTATTAGGGACTAAAATGTTAAAATTTAGAAAAATGATGTCTTATTAGTTATTGTGCTAAAGGTCAGGGATATAAAAGTAATTACGTTATTTATATTTAAAGTTTAGCGTTTTCTGGTCGGGTATTGGAGGTCAGATCGCCCATAGATAGGTGGACTTTCATTCTCTATCTATGGGCTGGAAATCAAAATAAAGTCAGAATTTTATTTTTAATTAATTAATTAAAAAAAAAAAAAAGAAAAGATGAATTTGCAGATAGATAACTAACAGGATAAGGTTTCGTTTGTCTGCTATTGGCTTTGGAAGTCCTTCTCGACAGTCTTTCTTCAACCCTCAACTGGAGAAACTATCTGTTTTTTCCATTTCTATTTTCACTGTAACTAAAGAAACAGAAGCAGAATATCTAAAATGTTGGGTTCAGCGAGTTTGAGTGTAACAGCGGCTGCAGCTATTGTACCCGCTTCAAATGGCATTACGGGCACAGGCAGACAATTAGCTTTATCATTTCCAAGTTCTCAGAAATCATTTCTGGGTTTTGTTTCTTCTAATTCTAACTTGAATGCCCGCAGCAGAAGCACTTCCTGCTTCAAGACAGCCGTAGCATCTGTTGACTCAAACCAGCTCAGCTCCTCCTCCACTCCTCCTGATAAGGTTCCTTGCCCTTTATTATTTAATTTGACAACATGGATAATATTTCTGATCACTGTACTTTCTTATCTCGTATTGAATCAGTTATAGAATCATTAATGACAAACACTTAATGCATCCTAATGCTATATATACATAGCTCTGTATTCTTTGAGTCATTTGATTGCGTTCTTGGTGATGTCTTGGAATGTATCAGATTGCTTTCCTTTACGTATATAAAAGGGTTTTGCCAGTAATTTTGATAGGAAGTTTCTTGACTCCGGGGGGATCATGAATGCTATTCAAATTTGAATATATTGACATGGGGAAAAAAATGAACTTATTATTCATTTCTCAGTTTATCATTTCTTTTCACACTGCAGGAATCCAACAAATATTATTTTGTTGTTGCGAACGCAAAATTCATGCTGGATGAAGAGGAGCACTTCCAGGAGCTCATGTTTGAGCGGCTACGTAACTATGAGGAACGTAATAAAGAGCAGGACTTTTGGCTTGTGATTGAGCCCAAGTTCTTGGACAAGTTCCCAGACATTACCAAGCGATTACGCAGACCTGCTGTTGCTCTTGTTTCGACGAATGGTCCCTGGATTACGTAAGAAGTTTACTCATAAACCTTCTCTTTTTTCAGTTATAGTTTCTCACTTCTTGTCATATTCCTGGTTTCTTCTTGCTCAAATATAATACTCCCCATGCTATGACTTAAAAATGCATCAACATCATGATACCAAGGGGCTTGCAAGGAATTTTGGAGTAGAATCTCTACTGGAGATGAAGTTGATTCTTTGTATATTCCCAGAATCCACATTAGAATTTCAACTTAAAGATAGTTGACTACTATTCATAGGAAGAAGAGATAGAATCCTTATGAGCATTTCACTAGGCCTGGCATGCACCATCTCACCAGTCTTCATTGTCAAGTATTTGATGTTAACACTCTTTAATCTGCCAAAAGGGATTCTAATTTCGTCGATGATGGGCTAATATCACATATTGTATACCCATAATCACTCTTTTATTGTTGTATGTTTGGTGATGCAACAACCACTATTATGTTCATGTATATGGATGTGTATGCTTGGTCCTTTTCTTCGGATGAAACTCTGTAGTACTAAATGAGAAAAATAGGACAATACGAACAATCCCAAGGCTGCTATAACAGCAACTCATATTAATCCATCAGCAAAAATACTTTGTACCCCCAAAATCTGGGTGGGAAAAATGCAGTTATTATATAAAGACCTTTTTCTGTGATCTTGATAAGTCTCAAAAACTAGCAACTATAAATTTGCTCCTCTGTTTCACAAATAGCACATTCATATCAGGTTTAATACCTCTGCTGCAAAAGCTTTTTCCCTTTGGTCTTATTATCCAATCAAATTGAAAGTCACAATTCCTTACTCTTCATGTATTGTTACATATCTACCATAAATTCTCCCAAATTTAGCAGCTCTAAAGAAAACTACTGAAAACATTACCAGATTAGCTTTTCTGTAATTCTTTAGTCTTGTAGAGGGGGTTGTTACACATCCACAGCTAAAATAGGAAGAGACTTCACAAGGTAGTCTTGTCTCTAATTGGGTGGGTTTTTTACACATCTGGAGCTAAAATAAGAAGGGACTTCACAGGATAGTCTTGTCTCTAATTGGGTGCACTTAATTGAATCCAGTAGCCCCTTGTGTGGAGTAAAACTAGTGGTAAATTTAGCTGACTGCCCTATACTTTCTTACCACCCATCCAATAACTTTACCACACTATTACTGGCTTTATCAAACTGCATAATTATTTGAGTCATGGCTTGCACAATATGTTCTTCTATGTTACATCTCTGTTACTAATCAAGTGTCTTGGCAGGTTCATGAAATTGAGACTGGACCGAGTTTTATCAGGTAGCTATGAAGCTGACAGTCTAGAAGATGCCTTAGCCTCAAATCATACCACTCTGAAGTTTGAGAAGCCAGAGAAGTGGGTGGCACCTTATCCGAAATACGAATTTGGATGGTGGGAACCATTCTTGCCCACTGGATCAAAAGAGTCGAAAGTATAGGAAACTTTTTCATTTTCTTTTTGGCCTGAGTGCTTTTCTTTCTTTTGTTAACTGGTGAGGTATTTTCACAATGTATCAGTAAGTAGCAACTGGTAGTTTAAATCGGTGGGACTTGCATGCAATAGCAAAGCAGTCGATGTTTTTATTTTTGAAGGTTAGCTCTTCAGGACCGAAGATATAGAAGTTATTCATTATCTTGAAGAAGTAATCAAATTACATTCCAGAAGTAGTCTTGTTCAGGGCCAATCTGATCTAACTTTCAAACTTTTTAGCTAGGATCAGGCACATGCATTAGTTATGTGGTAGTGTTTTCACTGGTACATTGGCAAAAACTGTGGTATTAATCAGGGAATGCACAATTAGTTGTATACTTGGTTATTGTTTTCTGCACTAAAGCTTTCAACAATATTTTCTGGACTCATTGGAATGGTTTTATCTTATTCCTGATTCCTAATAAGACTGCAAGAGGCAGAGATAGTCGAAAATCATATCATACAAAGCTAAATGTAACAATGGTTCATTGGAAGCCAACAATGGAGATCACCATTGATCTTGGATGAGAAAAATTGACAGTCTTGTTTCTTCTAGAACTGATAAACAACAATGTTGAAAGCATAGCAAGATGATATATTGGTAAGAAATGGTTTATGATTGGTGCTGCTTCTTGAGAGAAGATATTGGGAGTTTTTGAAGAACTGTTTCATCCAATACTGAGTATTGCTTCTTCAGTTCAATAAAAGCCTTCTCTGCAATAGTGTCCACATGATCTTCATGCTTCTCATACAGCATTGGCAATGTCAGAGACATCACAAACACTGCAACAACAACAAAAAATCAGAACTCAAATCAAAGCTTTCCAGGTTTAGGATTCAAATATATATGCAGTTGATCAAGCAGAAAGTAACCTAAGTATAAGAGGGTCAATAAAGTAAACCAGCTTCCAACAACTGAGATAACCCATAAAACAAAAGTAGCCTGCAAATGACACATACACACACATGAGAAACCCAAATGAGATAGAGATCTCTCTCTTTGACAGCAACAAATGAATGAATATATACCGAGAGAAATTTCTTTAAATCCTGCTTGGAAGCCACATCTCGAAATGCTTGTGCTGCCCAATTAAATTGATTCCTCAGCCACATTGCACCCTTTACAAGCAGGTCTTGTGGTATTTTAATCTCAGGGAATTGTGGTGGGGACCTATCTCCATAACAAAAAAATGAGTCATTTCCTTATCAGCAAAGCATTAAGGGTATGGTATGGCTAGAGATCCCTAAAATCTAACCTAAGATTTGGTTTGAGATTGTGGAACTTATATTATATCGTTTTTAAGATTTAATTTGATATTGTGTAACTTATATTATATGGTTTTAAAGTTATATCACCTCAATACCAAACGAAACAAGATTTCGACCTCATAACGAAGGTAAATTTTCTAATGATGAAATATAGTTAAGGACCCAAAAAGAGGAAAGAAAGAAACTCACATGTCATTGAAGGCAGCTAAATTGGACCATAGGAACAAAACTGACAAAGTAAGAATAATAGAATGGGAAATGAATGCAATCAAGTGATATCCAATACATTCAAAGAGAAGCCATATCACTGTTCCACCGGCAAATATCCCTGCTGAAATGTTCTTGTTTTTCCACAGTATTATATCAGCAGCTGTAACAATCCAACACAACAGAAAACAGATTAAACACTTTCATTTTCATAATCTAACATATCAAGCGGTTGATTTATCAAAGAAATAATACATTTTCCACAACCAAGAACATGATGAATGGGCTTCTCTCGACCCAACAATCGAAATCGATGATTCTTCTTCACATTATCAATAAAACCCTCATCCTCTTTCTCCTTCTCTGTATGATTTTTGTCAATTCCAGAAGCATTTTCAGTGCTGTCATTATTTTCATCATGAGTTTTCAATGAATTTGCAGAATCATCAGCAGTACCATCCACTGGTTGCAACATATTTTGGTTTCTTTAATTTCCTGCAGCATACGAATTCTTCAAATCTTAATTTAATTAATTGAATTTGTGATGAATGATGACTTCATTTGTTTTCTTCTAAGAGAAACATTCAAATACCACAAAATTGCCTCAAAATGCGCCCATCAAACTTACAGTTATATTTTCTAAAGGATCTCCTGCCATCTCAGCTCATGCTAATACTAAACTAATATACATAATATAATTTTTTTTTCCTATGAAATTAATTTTTTTTAATGAAATTATATATGGATAACCTTTTCTTATAAAAAAATCAATTTTTTTAAATTTATGATACAAATTTATGGTAATCTTAAATAAATGTATTAAAAAAAATTGGTGTGACAGTGTTATATCATTGTGTTGTATTACACACATTTTCACAGAGTAAAAAAAAAACTCATTCAAATAAAGAAAAACAAATTACATGAAATATGTGATAATAATATAATTTTATCATACGAGCTTATATAAAAAGAACATGTATAAAAATTTGTATCTCCAGTATTATTAACAAAATATAATTTAATTATTATTAACTGAAGGTAAAATAGTTAATTTAAAATAAAATTAGTTATTTTAGGGTATTTTCTTATTTTTGTTAAAGTTAAGGGTATCTTTACATTTTTTTAAAAATTAGAGAATTTCTCACACAAACTAGAGATCTAAGAGAGTAAATTGCTTTTCTTTAAAAGTTAAAGAGAGTAAAATATAGTACTCCTTATAACACTTTGGTTATTTTTGTAATAATACATTTCACAATCATATTACTATATAACTACTATATGGTATGATTACGAAAAAATTGCCTTCTCATAATTGACTCAATTATGGCCACCTCAACCACTTTAAGTTAGACAGTTGAAATTACTTTTTGAACAATTCAAGGATTTAAACACAGAAAGTGACTGTATTATACAGTCATTGTATTGTGACCCTATTTCCGATTTAATTTTTGCTCAAAATGAAACACACTTTGGTTGTCATAAAATATTACATCTGTCTTCAATTTTAATCACAAGTTTGTAATAATATCTTTGATTTAGATGGAACTTTTAGCTGCCCGTATTGTTGTAGACATTAAATTAGCTTTAGTAGTTGATAAAGCTACCACATACTCTAGTGTTGCTTTCCAACTTATTTTGCATTTACAAAGTTGAAGCACGTATCTTGTTAACCATCTATTCTTGTCTAAATCAACATAATAGTCTTGACTTGAGTTGAAGGATATGTTAAAGTATATTAATTGGGTCATATTTTTAAAACAATGTTTTTAAAAATTATAAAAATGATGTTTTAATAGTGATATTTAATTTTAAGAATAAAAAACGCATTTAATAATATTTGTGAACAATAATTTTTAAAATGAAAAATTATCAAAATATGTTTAGTATTATTTTTAAAAATAAAATGAGTTAAGTAATTCATAATTAATTTTAAAAACACAACATCTTGAAAATGCTGGACATTTTAACTCTTTTAAAAAATTTTTTGATAAGAGTAAGAAATCTCACTCACGAAACACCAAATCAACCTCTAAAATTACTCAAACTAAAGATAGTTTAAAAGTGTCAAGTGTGCCCTACACCACTCAAGCTATTCTGAGGAATCCTTTAAAAAGTACTTAATTTTCTTGTCTCAAAAATAATAAATGAATAGTTTGATTTTTTTTTTCACATCCCAAGGACCTATTTGTTTTATTGACCCTTTATTTATTTTTTTCCTAAAGTTTGAATAATTTTATTTAGATGTTTATGAACTATATTTTTTACCTTATACCTAAAAACTTATTAAAAATGTCCGACTAATAATTGATTTAAAAATTTTAACTTAAATCTTAATAACCAAATGTCTAAACAGATTAAATATTTTATTTCTAAATAATACCCTTAATTTATTACTTAATATTTATATATATCAACAACTTAACATATCAGTTTCAAATTTTTTAGAATATATATGTCAATATATCAGTTTCAAGTATTTTATTTTTATAAAAATAAACAATTTAATATTTATATTTAGATGTTTAGGGTAAAAAAATAAATATATTAAACAAATTTAAATTTCAATAATATTCAAATTTCAGATATAAAAAACAAACACTATCTAAATTTTTCATCTCAAATCTACCATTTAATATCACCTCAAGTCTTTAAATTGCACCTTTATTTTTGAAAGCAATGAGCATATATATCTTCTACGCTAAGCAATATATAGATTATCCACCTTACTTAAGACTTACAATTGTCATATTTGCTTCTAATACATCAATCTATGCTTTACTATAAGATCAATCATCAAATATTTTATACCACTGTTTTAGTGATTGCTTAAAATCATACAAAGATTAAGTTAGTAAGTAGATTCATTGATTCATTGAGTTTTGTCTTCACATCTATTTGTTCCAACTTAAGATCTAAGAAAGTTGTCATCATAAGGAGAATTTTGATTAAATTATGGTTAACCCACAAACACAAAGACCTCATTATAATAAATACTTCTTCCTTTCATGCAAAGTTTTTAGCCACCAACCAACTTTGCACCTCAATTATTCCTACTTGGAATTCTCCTCTTTCTTCTCTTAAAGCATATACATAATGAATGGTCTAAAAGCCATGATAATCCAACAAAAGAAAAAAAAGGAAATTAACTTAAGAAAGAAAAAGAAACGAAGAGAAAGGAAGAATAAGAAACTTTAGTGGTATTATGTTGTCTTTGGTTATTGTAAATTAAATGTGCTTAAACTTACCTTTTTCGCTCGAAGGCATCAAAAAAAAGTTTGGGGATATCAGTAAAGTAGCCAACAATAATCCTCCAACACTCAAGACACCAAGAAGGCTTTAAGAATGACTTAAACTATATGTTAAAAAAAGATAGTAACGAACAATAAGAGATGAGCAAGGCATATCGGAGAATTCGGGATAAAGTTATGGAATCTAGGCCTAATAAAAATACCCATGTAAAATATCTTTAATAATAGTTGTCCTTACACTTATCAAGGTATTTCCTCTTTGCTAAAGGATATACCTTTCTTATCAATGAATACAAATAATTGTTACTGAGAACTTAAGTAGCATTTGTTCTTTTAACTGAATTTTGAATGCATAAAAATATTTGAGTCTGAGTAGTTCGTTTATTTTTCCATCTGAAATATATTTTATGGATAAGATATATAATGAAATTAGTTAAAATTTTCAAATTCCCCCAAAAAGTAAAAAAAATAAATATACTTAATTACTTAAAATAGATAAATATAGGTAATTAAATATATAATACTACTTAAAAAGAAAAAAAAGAAAAGTTTGTACGCATTTTCTATTCTTAATTACACTAATTGTAATCTCATTGGGTCAAGTAAAACCCTAGAAGGGAAAAGTTTTATAAATGCTTTTTATTTTTAATTATGCAGATTCCAATTCAATTGAGTTATAAGGAATAATTTTGTCAGAGAAATATTATGCCGACCCATTTTATAATTAAAAAATAAAAAGGCTAAATTTACGAGGTTATTAGTGTGGCTTTTCTCATTGCGAATTATTGGGTTTATTTTAAATATTCAAATTTAGTGGAGGTTGATTGTAATTGTACTGGGCTATTACAAAGATGGGTTGGTAATTGAAGCATGAGTTTCGTTTTGATATTAGTTCTAGTACATGGATATATTTTTATTCATTAAAATAAAACTGAAATTTTTTATTTTAATTAATTTTCACACAATTGTTAAATTTCTAGTTTTTCTTTCTTAAATAAAGTAATAATTATCTATTTTAATTAGAAGTTTTAAGATAATTTTATATAATTGGGATATATAAATTATTTTCATTTGTAAACAAAAAAATAATATAATTTATTTGATTTCATAACATATATGTATATTATTGAAACTTACGAAAAATTTTCTGATTTTTTTTTCAAATCTTTGAAACTTACAATATCTATTACTTTTAGTTTTTAAAAAATTTAAAAAAAAAAAGTAAAAACAAGAATATTTTTTGAACCCACAATTATTAATCAATTTTTTTTCTCCCTTTCTTCTTCGTTACTTTAATTTTTCTAGTCAAACCTCTTAAAAACCTAAAATCAATGAATTACTTAAAGGTGATATAGGTAGGATATTGAAAGTGGGGAGAAAGAGGAAAAAAATAGTGAAGATGGAAAAAAATCAGAAATATTTAGGGGTAAAATGGTACTTTTATTTGTTTGTATTAATTTAAAAAGAATAATTTTATTTGCAACCTAAATTTCACTTGGAATAATACCTATATTTTAATAAAAAAATTATTTCAAAAATATCATAGTATAATTTACTATTAAGGATAATTAACATTTCACACCAATTTAATACACTTGTTTCTTCATATTAAGTTAGTTTAATCTTTCACAATAAGTAATAACATGTAAATTTCATAACAATCACAGGATTTTGCAACTCAAAATCTATAAATTCGTATGCTGTAAAAAGTTATAATATCATGAATTAAAAGAATTTTATAGTTTCTAAAAAATTATATATCAAGTAAAAATATGGAAAAACTTTTTCTTCATTAAAGATTACTAATTTTTAAAATTTTTATTTAAAAATAAAAAAAATTTTCAGTGTATGAATATTTTTATGAGTATAGGAAAAAAATTAAGGTATATAAATTAAAAAAATATTCAATTACTGGTTATTCAGGTAATTATATCTATATGGTATATAGAATAAATCTTAATTTATAAAATTTTTTTAGATACATGTTCAAATAAAAAGATATTTTGAATAGATTTTATGATACAAATAGATCCTCCCATCCAAAATTGATTTGTTATACATTTACCATTTACCTTCTAAGCAACTAAAAATAATGGTTGAGAAATTTGAGATGGGTTAATGCATTAAAAAGACTTAAGAGATTGAGATCCTCCTACCCTATTTATTACAATAATCTCATACCATATACATTATCGTAATAAAAGTTCTAACAAATAGAAAAAAATTTGAGACACGTTATATAATTAAATTAATCCATCTTATTTTAATTTTATTTAAAATTTTTTAAGTACTACCCTAGTTTTAAAAATTATCAAAATTAACCACCAAAACTTTAGCCCAACGGTAGAATGCATGAGTTTTGCTTTAAGACAAGACTCTCCTTTTTAATGTACAGTTTTCCACTTCATGTATAGATAAATACCCCTTAAACTTCGAGAGTAGGTAACAAGCATATTATCTAGAGATATTTGGATGTGAATTTGAGAGTAAATAACATAAATGTTCTCTAACTATACGTAGATGTATATTATTAAATGCAACAAGTTGTAATATTAAAAAATTAAGAAAGAAGAAATTGAAATGACCCTTCAACTTCAATAAAATTGAAACTTGTGTTGGATACCAATGGTAAAAAATGGATAATAAAATATTGACGAAGAAAGACCTACCCTAAGACTAGATGGTGCATGCCAAGTTTTAATTAATAATAAAAGAGTAATAACATATTGACCCATCAACTTTAGAAAATAACATAATTTTATATAATTTTTCACAATTTTAACATTTTAGTCCATCTTAGTCAAGGATGACAATGGGTATAAACAGGGACCGGTCAAGCATGTTTTCGATTTAAGAAAAAAAAATCTTTGACCCACCTAGTTGCCTGTCTGACCTCATCATCTAATGAAATGATTATTTTATCTTCTATAACACTTTCACAATTTCAAAAAAGAAAATACTTCTTGTAATTTCCTACACTTCAAACGAAAATTGATTAAATAAGCAAAAACACTCCATTCTAAGAAGACGTTCAATCCCATTTGGTTTCAATATGTCTCATATTATAAATTTAGGGTTTAGTTGTTAGAATTGGATTAGATTACAGTATCCAATTTTTATTTTTTAAAATAGATAAATAGGCTGGGACGAGTCTAAGCTTACAATCTCCATCTCTAATTCGTTTTTAAAACAAGAAATAAAATTAACTCATTTTCCCGTTTTTCCTAAAATATGTCTTTAATTTCCTGTCCGAACAGGGCTTTCGTTTCAAAAGAACTTATTGTCATCCCTACTCATAGGACGTCCAAGCATGGTAAAGAAACAAAGAGCAAACTGTATCTTGATTTGTTATTTCTTCCAAAGTTTAGGGACGAAAATATTATTATCCAAAATAATAAAATAAGAAGGTAAGAATTTGACCAAAGTGGCGACTTAAAAAAAGGAAGAAAAATTGAATGGCGTCCATTTTGTCCAAAGCAGTAACTATCAGCAACACGCTTTCTCAACCATTAGCAATGGCCTATCTATCAATCAATCAATCTTAGAAAAAGTCCACCACCACCCGCACCACCAGCCACTGCCAGCCGCCCTCAAAAGTAAACGCTTCTTCGAAGTTCTTATTTTTCATCATCACCATGATAGCTATGGCTATTGCTAATGCTGCTGATAACATTAACAATTAATTATAACACCACTACTACCCTTTCAATTTTATATTGCCTCCATTATTATAATATCAACAACTCAACGTCATCTCTCTCTCTTTCCGTGGAGTCAATGAAGGGTTTACTGCAATCCCATTTCTTGTACCTCCAGGTTTGTTTGTCCACACTCAACAACAAACCGGATAATGAACCATGCACTTACACTTGCCTTGTTTGTTTCTTAACATGATGATGAAGAGGTTCTTCATGATCTTTTTTATTGTTGTACTGGTCTTGTTTGTAGCTGCTTCTCCTTTTCAAGTTGCTGCTGCTGCTGTCTGCAATCAGAATGATCGTGAATCTCTGTTGTTGTTTTATTCCAATGTGTCGTTGTTGTCTTCAGCTTCTTCTTCTCCGTTGAATTGGTCTGCTTCTGTTGATTGCTGCTTGTGGGAAGGAGTTGATTGTGATGGTACAGATGGTCGTGTAATTCATCTGCGTTTACCTTCTAGAGGACTCACTGGTACTCTTTCTCCATCACTTGGAAAACTCGCTCAACTCTCTCATCTTGATCTTTCACATAATCGTCTCTCTGGTCCTATCCCCACCGAATTCTTCTCCTCCCTCGGTCGACTGCAAGTTCTTGATCTCAGCTACAACCGTCTGAGCGGTGAATTACAATCTGTTAGCGGTGATATCAGGGTAGATATCCAGAGTTTGAATTTGTCCAGCAATCATTTTCAGGGGCCAATCCCATCTACTTCCTTCCTCCAGGCAGCATGGAATCTGACCAGTTTTAATGTCAGCAATAACAGCTTTACGGGTCCAATCCCTTCTTTTATATGCTTCAATTCTACAAGCTCTGTCAGGCTGTTGGATTTCTCATACAATGATTTCAGTGATGAAATTCCCTCTGGATTAGGCAAGTGTTCCCAATTGGAGATTCTTCGAGCTGGATTCAACAATATCTCAGGTACAGTTCCTGAAGACATTTACGACATTACCTCACTCAATGAACTTTCATTAGCTGTCAATCACCTTTCGGGACCCATCACTGATTCCATTGTTCAGCTTACCAACCTTAGAATCCTTGACCTCTTTTCCAATCAATTCAAAGGATTAATCCCGACTGATATTGGTAAGCTCTCCAACTTGGAAAAACTTCAACTTCATGTCAACAACCTAACTGGTTCTATACCTCAATCTCTCATGAATTGTACCAAACTCACAACATTAAATTTGCGTGTTAACAACTTGGAAGGACCTCTCTGGGATTTTAATTTCTCCACTCTCACCCAGCTTAACACCCTTGATCTTGGTAACAATAACTTCACAGGCAGCTTGCCACAGAGTCTTTATTCATGTAAGAATCTGACTGCTGTTAGACTGGCAAGTAACCAACTAGAAGGACAGATTTCACCTGACATACTTGCTCTGCAATCCCTGTCTTTCCTTTCCCTTTCTCAAAACCGCTTAACAAATATAACTGGGGCAATAAAGATTCTAATGGGCTGCAAGAATCTTACCACACTCATCATCACCACGAATTTTATGAATGAACAGATACCACATGATGAAAACCTAGTAGAACATGGTGGATTCCAAAATCTCCAGGTTTTGGGACTGGGTGGTTGCCAATTCAGGGGTCCAGTGCCCAACTGGCTAGCTAATCTGAAGAAACTTGAGGTCTTAGACTTGTCTGTTAATAGATTTACAGGTTCAATTCCTGGTTGGTTGGGTAATCTAACAAACCTTTTCTACATCGACTTGTCTCATAATCAACTGTCAGGAGAATTTCCCATGGAACTCACTCTATTGTCAGCACTAGCATCTCAAGAGGCTAATGATCAAGTGGACCGAAGTTACCTCGAGCTGCCTGTATTTGTTATGCCCAGCAATGCCACTAATCAGCAGTACAATCAGCTATCAAACCTGCCGCCAGCTATATACCTAGGAAATAACAGCCTTAGTGGCAGCATACCTGTTGAAATTAGTAGATTGAAGTATCTTCATGTGTTGGATCTCAGTGTTAATGAGCTCTCAGGCAACATTCCAGATGAATTATCAACTCTCACTAACCTAGAGAAATTGGATCTCTCTGGAAACCATCTATCTGGAGAGATACCTGCATCACTCAGAGGTCTCCATTTCTTGTCTTCTTTCAGTGTGGCAAACAATAATCTTCAAGGAGCAATTCCTTCTGGAGGTCAGTTTGACACCTTCCCCTCCTCCAGCTTTGAAGGGAATCCAGGGTTGTGTGGTTCAATTGTGCAGCGCTCTTGCCCTAATTCACCAGGAACTGCTCATCCTACGGCAGCTCACAAAAGCACAAACACGAAACTTGTGGTTGCACTCGTCCTTGGTATCTGCTTTGGCACTGGCTTAATTATCACTATGCTAGCATTATGGATATTGTCCAAGAGAAGAATCATTCCAGGGGCGGATCCAGATAAGATTGAGTTGGATACATTTTCAAGTACCTCTAATTTTGGGTTTCCTCCCGAAGCTGACAGGTATACCAACCTAGTCATAGTGTTCCCGAACAATACTCATGAAATCAAGGATCTTACCATATCTGAAATCTTGAAAGCTACAGACAATTTCAGTCAAGCTAACATCGTTGGTTGTGGCGGTTTTGGTTTGGTTTACAAAGCAACATTAGCAAACGGGACCAAGCTGGCTGTTAAGAAACTCTCTGGAGACATGGGTCTCATGGAAAGGGAATTCAAAGCTGAGGTGGAGGCTCTGTCTACAGCACAACACAAGAACCTGGTTTCCCTGCAAGGGTACTGTATGTACGAGGGCTTTCGGCTACTAATATATTCCTACATGGAAAATGGAAGTCTAGATTACTGGTTGCATGAGAAAGCTGATGGTGCATCTCTACTAGATTGGCCAACTAGACTGAAGATTGCAAGGGGAACAAGTTGTGGCCTCGCATACATGCACCAAATTTGTGAGCCACACATTGTGCATCGCGACATTAAGTCCAGCAACATCCTTCTTGATGATAAGTTCGAGGCACATCTTGCAGATTTTGGATTGTCACGATTGATACATCCGTATCACACACATGTTACAACCGAGCTTGTTGGTACCTTGGGTTACATTCCTCCAGAGTATGGGCAAGCGTGGGTAGCCACTTTGAGAGGAGATGTGTACAGTTTTGGGGTGGTTATGCTAGAGCTGCTCACTGGGAAGAGGCCTGTGGAGTTATTCAAACCCAAGATGTCAAGAGAATTGGTTGGCTGGGTGCAGCAAATGAGGAGTGAAGGCAAACAAGAGCAAATCTTTGATCCTATCCTGAGAGGAAAGGGCTACGATGAAGAGATGTTGCAGGTGCTAGACGTGGCCTGCATGTGTGTCAACCAAAACCCTTTTAAGAGACCAACCATCAAGGAAGTTGTCGAATGGCTAAAGGATGTCGGAGCAACACACAGAGATGACAACAAGGGCTAGTACTAGTACAAAATGCCTGCCCTTCAACACTATCTTTTGCACAGATATGTACGCATACTTGCACAAAATTTATGAATTTTAAGTGCAAACTTTCACTTCACATACTACTCATTCATGTAAATGAAAATTTTATCATATAACATCGGTTTAAAGTTGTATAAAGGAAGAAAACTACTGTTATGTCAGCTTTTCATCCTCTGTTAATATTTGTATTAGACTTGATGATCATACCATCTTCATAATATATGGTTATTACTCACTTTCTCAACTCATGTTACTGCAATCTCACTGAATTTCTACATTCAAATTTTTGGTTCTTCGTCAACTCATTATTACCTAAAGTGCAGATCTTCAATCAGTTCCATTACAAAAGACAACTAACTGCAGTTAAGAGTCATGGTTTCAATACTTCAATCATCAGTCAAATCTCTCATTACCTAAAGTGCAGATCAACTAACCATTTTTAGCTTTACAAACACTTCTTCAATCAGTTCCGCTACAAATGAAAACTAACTTCAGTTGAGTCAGGGTTTCAATTCTTCAATCATCAGTTAAACCTCTCATTTCCCCAGCTGATATCCACTCCTGTTATCACCATAACTAGGGTTTTCAACTCTAATATCAAATTCTTACCCATATATATTAACAATGGAAAAGCAAACAATCTTAATGGTAAAGTAAACCAGTAAAGATTTAAAACAAATTCCATTTGAACGCTTCGTCAGTCACATAGGCATATTAACAAACACCGGATGTGCAGGAAAAATTAACTAAAATAATTAAAAATAAACTATTAAAAAAAAAAGAGAGAGAGAGAACGATAAATAAGGACAGACAGGTTTACGTAAGTCAACAGGAAATCAAAGGAAGAAGGAAAGATATCATTTCATCACCAACTCAACTCAAAAGACAGCGAAGAAGACAGACAACGTCCCGAAATCCTATAAACATGTATGCCTTACCGTGCTGTCTGTAAGTATTCTTCTCCTCGTTAGATTTTATTAAAACTACTATTTCTTTTATTTATTTATTTATTTATTTATTTATTTTCATTTTCAGCATAATAATATTATTATTCATTGATAATTGTGCAAGCTTTCCATTCATCACTGTTAAATATAAAGTAACAGTGGTTGAAAAGTAAGAGGGAGGCACTAAGGAAGGCTGCGACGACGACGATGAAGCAGCATCAGCAATTGGCGGTGGCGTTGTGCTTCACATGGATTCTCACTCTTCTCTACGGCGAGATGTTCGCATTTTGGATTCCTTCTCTCTGGTCTTGCTCTTGGCCTTCTTCCTCTTCTTCTTCTTCTTCTTCTTCATCAACTTATTCTTCGGTAATTTCTATCCTTCTTCTGATCTTGAGTTCGTTTAATTGAATTATAAATAAACCGTTCATTCGTATTCATTAATTACTAATTAATGTGTTACTTGCAAGTTTAGATAAATGGAGCTGGTGATTATGTTAAAGTCGCTGTTCTTGCAGATCCACAGGTGAATTCTCGTCTGTTAGCTTTACTTGGTTTCAGAATTGGGGTTTCATTTTCACTAAGTTTGCAATTTTTATAACAGCTCATGGATAAAACCTCCCTTAATCTGCCTCCAAAATCACTTGCTCTTGAAATTGCTCAGTTCTATACGGATTTGTACATGCGCAGAGCATTCTTTTCATCCATTCTGCCTTTCAAACCTGATGTGATTTTGTTTCTGGGTGACCATTTTGATGGGGGTCCTCATTTGTCAGATGAAGAGTAAGAGACACCTGGAAAATTTTCAAATTTTTATTGAAAATGACATTTATTTTTCTGATGCAATAATGCAAACTTTTGTTGATTAGATGGCAGGAATCTTTAAGCCGCTTTAAGCATATATTTGGTTTGAAAAATCAAGAGAGATACAGAGATATCCCAGTTTACTACCTTTCTGGAAATCATGATATTGGCTATGCAGCTATGCACTCTTATAAACCGGAGGTATTATGTCATCCCATCATAGAAAGTATTCTTTCCTTGTTCTTCGAGCTGCATTTGTTTTGGTTCAAATCCAATGTGCTTCCATGGAGAAATAAGATTAATGCATTAACCTATGATAGTGATATTGAAGAGAAAGATACTGAAAATGCAAGGATACACAATGCCAAATTGATGAGTTAGAAGAGAACTGGAAAATTTTTATTAGGGATATCAGAAGCTCTGGACTTATGAGTGTTATCTATAAACAGTGCAGTTGAATTTGCCTACACTTTTTGGAGTTTGTTGTCTACATATGCAATAAATTTATTCTCTCGTGTCACAACAGATGCACTCTCTCAGACCCTCAATAGATTGTCAGTCCTTGTTTATTAATTGTTTATAAATTATATTTTACTTGTTTACAGGTTATTGAACGCTATGAAAAGGAATTTGGGAAGAGAAATTATAAATTCACAGTCAGAAAAGTTGAGTTCATTGTTGTCGATGCCCAAACTCTAGATGGTAAATTAAGAAATGACCAGCTCAGCTCTTCTTTGTCTGTCATATTTATGCATTTCCATCTATGCAACTGTTGATAAGTTAACCTGGCTTTAGTATGATAACAAATGTTCAAGTTGTGAAAAATAAATTTTGGTTTTCCTTCTTCATTTTTGCAAGGATGTATAGCTGACACCCGTTGTTTTGGTATAATTTTTATTATTAAAGAATTTCCCCAAGTTGCTTAGGTCTTTCTAATACTTATGGAAATCAACTAGTTGTTTATCATCTTCCTTTCCCTACATTAAACCTTTAACTATCATCTACGTCCTAGGTAATTTTTTCTAACATTTTGATTATGGCTGTGCTTATAAAATACCAAGATTAGTCATTTAAACATTAAGAGACTAACTGATCTCTATTTTTCATATATCTATTGGTTCTTTTTATTTTTCTTTTCTTTTTGATTATAAAATTCAGTGATGGTTGAATGCTGTTGTGTTAAATTGAAAATTAAACATTTATAGATCATTGTGGACAATTTGATACGACGACATTTTTGGACCTTATCAGACCTTATGGTACAATAATACAATTATGTGCACTTGCTCTGCTGGCTTCAAACCACTCACTCTGCCACCCACCTAATCTATGCTGTTTGCTTCAACCACTTAGTGTTGTCGCCCGCATAAGATTGGTTTCTTTATTTTGATACAAGGAGGCTATTCTTCTTGTTTCACTAATAGTAGTAGTTATGCATAAATTTTTCTGATCTTTAATGAAAATACTATTCCAGGGTAAAGAATGAAGGAAAATTTTTTAACTATTCACTATTTCAAGCTGCGCACAATTTTTTTTATATTTATCTTTGGGGAATTGTCATCTACTTCCTCTGAGGTTTGCCAGTATTTCACTTAGCTGGCAAGTATCAATTAATAGGCAAATGCCTCTACTGTTGTTAAGACATTGTTATTGCTATTTAACAAATGGAAGGATATTTCAGTAACATCAACAAGTAGTTACAGTGACAGAAGTTATGTGCCTCATAATTGATACTCTCATAATTGATACTTGTTTAAGTAAAATATTGACTGAGCTGCGGGCAGGTAAATGATAATTCTCCTTTCTCCTTACTTCTCTCTTTCATACCCATTTCTTCTTTCCAATGAGCGCCTGAACTAATCAGCCATAAGTTCATACTTAGCATTTCAACAAAAAGTACTGTGATGCATTAAATCTTATATATGAACTGTTTGATGAGGTTTGTGTTTGCAGTTTGGACCATCTACAGCCATATTTATCATTCCATGGTGTAGATGAATATCTGTTTGTGTATAAACTATGTGCTTTTTTTCTTTTATTATCATTTTACCTGTTCTGGATTGTGCTAAAACACAGGAAGTAAATTCATGTGTAGTACACTTAAAATTGTTAAAAGGAAATTTTATCTACTAAAGGAAAATGAATTTGAATTATTGTTTTATATTGCATTCAAAATGATTCACATCAATTGATGGCTTTTAAACAATTCTATGTTACCAAAGTGCTTAAAATAGGAAACCTTGTGAAATGATGCATGTGGTTGTGTCATCTACAGGAAATCCAAAAGGAAAACTGACTTCTGAAACTTGGGATTTTGTTAGAAATGTATCTGCAGGTATACAATATTGACTTTTGCAGTTGTTAGCGTTCAGCTGGTGTTAATATCATCACAATGGTTGATATATATTTTTTACCCTCCTCCAGATGTTGAATTGTTTCCAAGGGTGTTATTGACACATATTCCATTGTATCGAAGGGATTGGACTCCTTGTGGACTTCATCGTAATTCCCCAGTCATCAATCAGGTATTACTAAAACCCAGGGTAATTCCATTTTAGTCCCTAGCATTTCAAGAAATGTTAGTTAAGCTGGTATGTTTCACATGTTAGATAGAAAAGTCCTTAAGTTTTCTGAAAATCATCGCTTAGGTCCAAAATGTTTCAATTTCACCTAGGTCTGCTAGCGAAGTGAGGTAATTTTTAATTTAATCCCCACAATATTAGTAATTTATAATTTCACCGTAATATTTATCAAAGTTATCATCTTACTCCTACACATTAGTTTTTATCATTTTTTATCTTTATTTTTAACAACTAAAAAGATAAAATCATACTTCTATAAACTTAATTAATAAAAAATAATTTTTTTATTTTTTCTTCTTCCTTGTCTACCTCTATTTTTTTTCCTTGCATTATTCTTCTTCTTCATCATCTCTTCCTCTTCTTTTTTTTTTTTTTTTTTTTTGTCAATGAAAAATTACAATGAGTTTAAAATGAATTGAAATTGGTTATTTGATTTTTTTTTTTAATACAGACAAAGAAAAAAACTAATATATAAATAAATTAATTTATTCAAATCACATAACCTTAGCAATAAAATCAATTAATTGAATTTACAGAAAATTAAAATCCACAAATTTTTTCTCTAAAATCTATCCTAAAACACAATTTATTTACCATTAGAACTTTAACAATTTATTTATTTATTTACGCACTAAAAGTGTTAAAAATATAAAAATATATCAAGTGTAAAATATTTACATCATGTTAATTCAAGTAGAAAATATAAAAATACTCATTACTTTGTTTTTCGAAATAATGCATTATAGAAAATATTTGTTTTATAATAATAATAATAATAATTTTTTAAATTTGAATTCCTATATAATCAATGTACAAATTTGTGCATGTGTTATATTGAAAAAATTAATGATTTTTCCTCAAGAGTGATTTTTTATATCTCATGAAATTAGATAAAATCTAATAAAATATATAAAACAAATTAAAATTAAGTTTTTTTATTTTTTGATTTTTTAAGGTCAATTATCTAATCCTATTATTAAGATTAAGAGATATGAATAAGTTATTTTTGTTGTGTATTTTTTTTTTTTTATCTAAATTGAGAATATAAATAGAGGAGAAAGAAAAGGAAGAAAAAAAAAAAATAGAGTTATTTTTTATTAATCAAGTTTATAAAAATATAATTTTTATCTTCTTAATTATTAATAATAAAGATAAAAATAAACATATAGGAGTACTATGATGACTTTCATAAATTTTAGGGTTAATTAAAGATTACTATATTATAATGGGTAGATTGAAAATTACCTAGCGGTTAACAGGGGACAGAAGTTTGGTCAAGGGACCTACGTGACATTGACTGAAACAATTTGGACCTAAGTGATTATTTTCAAAAAAACTTAAGGACTTTTCTATCTAATATGTGAAATATACTAATCTAAGTGACATTTCCTAAAACATTAGGGACTAAAATGGAATTACCCCTTTTAACCCATTGGATAGTAAACTTTAACGCAAACCATACTCATTACTTACCATCACTGTTTATACATATTTAGTGTATTTTTGTGGTTTTCGGAGAATTTTCTATCTGAATGGTTGCTTCTGTCAATACTTGAACTTACATACTTGAATATGATTCTTTTCATGTGCAGCGGATCTCACGTACTGTTCATGGTCAAGAAATATTGTAAGCTTCTTTCCCCAATTTTATGTAATAGTCACAAGAGAATTACATTCGGTAGTGCTTGCTGTAGTATACTGTTATATTTGACAGTCCATTGATGCAGCTACCAGAATTACATCACCGAGGAATCATCAAATCGCTTACTGGACTTGCTTAAACCTGTAAGCCTTTTTAAACTCTATTTGGTACATCCCGTGCATCTTTATGTTGTCCTGGTATTGATGTAGAACACATGCTAGAATACCTCCATTTATGAGTGCTGGCCATATCTGTCATCAAAGTATTGGCTATGTGCCCTAATTTATAAACTCACTTCAAAGAAATAGAAACATCAGATGTCGTTTGTGAAATTTCACACAATTCCATAAGTAATGTGCCTATGGATGCTGAGGTCAGTCCGCTGATGATCTTTTGCAGGTACTTGTTTTATCTGGCCATGACCATGATCAGTGTACAGTGACTCACGAGTCAAAATTTGGGCCTATAAAGGAGGTAAGCTGTAAGCAGTTAATTGGTTGACTCATGTAAGGGATGAAACTTAATTGATCATAATGTGCAGCACACTGTAGGGACCTTAAGTTGGCAGCAGGGAAACTTTATCCATCTTTTATGCTATTATCAGCTAGTAATTCGGCTCTTTTAAACAACTCCAATCCGGAAGAAGCAGTGTTTACTCATCTGTGTTTCCTTCCAAAGCAAACACACATTTATATATGGTAACTCTACAGGCTAACAAATAACAAAGGTCATTTTTCAAGAAGCAGTTAGGTCTTATTCTAACTTTAATACTCTTGCTTATATCAGGTATCTTTTGCTGTTTATCGTGACCCTTCTTGCTCTCCTTATTTGGCCGACTAGTGGCATGAATTTTCAGTGTCACTATAGTAATTTAGTGGCTTATAGCAAACAGCTAATAAGTTGCAACATATTTAAAGGCGGGACAAAAGAGAAAAATGAAGATGAGAATTGCGAGTACGAGATGGTCTGGGATGCAGAAGGATCCATGCATCTTGTTAAAAAACACATAAATACAACCACCACTAATTCAAACAACAAATCAGGAACAGTGGAAAGGTGCTTATGATTTGGGTTAAATGAGTTGATGAAACTTATTGCTTAGTTCTATTTCATCTCTTGTTTGTGATTAAGCTGATGAAACTTGTTGTAGAGGCAATGCTGTGATGAGGGCTGCAGCTAGGAAAGGCAGCAGCAGTAGTAGCAGTAATCAGGAAATGGAGGTGTGCGTGAATGTGGAAGATCCAATGACAAGATTAGCACATAGAACAAGCAAATCAAAGACAAAGTTGATAATCCATAGACTGGTTTGGATATTCAGAATGCTTACAGTGATTGCTGGAGTAAACCTTCCTCTTTACATGATGTTGCTGTTTAAGGATTGGATTGATCAATGATTGAAGGGTTGGATTGATCAATGATTGATTGATTGATTGCCTTTCCACCGTTCAGCCAAAGCCACAGGTGTGTATTGTATTTTTGCAGTTCTAGTTGAAAGTAAAATATAATATAATCATTAATCAAAATTATCTTCTAAATCTCAAAAAGTAATGATAGTTGAAGATACACCATTATTTCTTGCACGCCACACTAACTAATTATTTATATTATCTTTTATGTATTCATGTTTTTGATCAATTTGACAAACTTTTTTGAAATATCTTTGGAAGAAGCAGTTCAATGTTTTCTCATGGTATTTATGTAATTTCACAATTTTGGTAGTCCTTTTTCGGAAAATCAAGTGTTGGGTTATTTCCATCCAACTCCCTTATTTTTCTAAAATTCACAAAACTAAAGCTTTTACCAAATTCATCAAGTAAGCCCTTCAGGTGTGTATTCATCAAGTATTCATGTTGTTGATCAATTTGACAAACTAAATTTTAAAATTAATTTAATATATTTCTAATTTTTTATCAATTTTATTCAAATTAAATCACAATTTACGATCACGTTTATTTATTTTTAATTTATGTAGGTTAATAAAAAATAAAGCAAATTAAATTTGATATTTTATTGTAATAAAATTTTTATAAACTATAATATTTATATCAATTATTTCAATTAAATTGATAATTTTTGTTAATTACTTTGTTTTCATCAACTATGAAAAAATCAAATATTTATTTTTAGTATACTATTTTGAATGTGAAATGGTATTTCAAATATGAAAAATTAGTTTACGACTCTTGAAAAGATATAAAAAATTTTATTTTATGTTATGAGATTTAATGAAAAATTAAAAATTGATTATATATCTTTATAGATTTTTTAACTGGTGTTAAATTAGATCTAAACAAAACTTCTAGTTCTCAATAATTTTAATGTAGTATCGGTAAATTATAAATGTAATTTTTAATTTAAAAAAGTTAAAATTTTATAAGAAATGATTTATAGGATGTAGTAAATTTTGATATTAGTTCTATTCAAATATGTTTAAATATATTATAGGAAACAAAAACTTATACAAACGTAACAGTGAATTTATAAATTAACTAAGCTTAAGTTTAAAAGAAATACATAATATTAAGAAATTTATCAACTAAATTAAAGTGACGTTATTCTTTTTAAAAATGATGATAATACAACTAAAATTTTACACTGAGGACGATTAATTTTGTATTTTATTTGAAGAGTATATTAAGAGAGAAATTATAAAATTATAGAAAATGAAAGGCAAAAAGAAAAGAAAATTTATGTAAAAAATGGATTTTCCTATTAATTTTAAGTAGCAATTTTTAATACTAAATAAGCTTTTCTTTTACTTTCAATAAATAGGAAACTATATATAATCCAAGTCCTCCAAATTTTCATTATTAAAAGTCTGGACGATTTGTGATGGGGCTAAAAGTAACTTTATATGGATTGAAATGATGTTTTACAAAAGCCCAACACGTCATTCCCTTCCTCCATAGGCCTTAATTGACTCGGTCTAGAGCTAAGAAAGCGTTGTGTCATGCCTCGCATAAATAGTGCGTGTGAATAGTGACTGTGCCCAAAACTTGGTGCGGGAAGTACTTGCGCGAGGGAAAATCTGGAACAAGAAGGCGCGTGAGCTTCGGCAAGACGATTCATTGGCAGAACAGATTAAAAGAGCAATGAAGCATTTGGGCCAAAGATCCATGTATTCTTCCTTATTATCATTGTGGTACATAAAGTTCAATGTTACCCCAACTAACCCAACTTATAGAATGGTGGCCCAATTAGTTTAAGTTCTAAAATTGTGTAAATAGCACTATAATTTTGACCATTATATAGATATTTTATAGATCATTCTAGAAAGCCAATTCTAACTCTCGAAAGTGCATTGTAAGGTGCAATCTTGATCATCCATTGTATGTAAATTTTCCTATAAATAAGTAAGACCTCATTTAGCCAAACCAAGCAATCAAGCAATAAACTTGAGTTGTGTAAAACACTCTTCACTCAAACTCTTAGTGCTCTCTCTTCTCTCTTTATTTATAAGCTTCCGATTTAGCGCGTTGCGGGTATCGAAAACTTGCTTAGTGAGCGGAGTTGTTAAGCGCCGCACGGTCGAAGTAGGTGAAGAGAGTGAGGCCGTGACAGTTGGTATCAGAGTTCAAGGTTAAGCAACACAAGGTTGAGCGGAGACCTTGTTGAGAGGGAGCTTTCAAAACAAAAGTTCGTGGGGGGGAAACTCTATCGAAAGGAATGACCAACGTTTCCGACGTTACCATTGCAGGTGAGGAGGCCCAAGTGCGGGGACATGACGAGCAACATCCTACCAAGGGTGGAAGCAAGAGGGCGCAGTTCAAGGACATGGTAACTGGCTTGGACGTTCGAGTAGCTAGTGTGGAAGTTTTTGTGGCAATCGTAGACTCACGCCTTGACGAGATGGAGCAGCGCTTCGACGGGTTGGAAGCGGAAAACAATGCTCTTCATGATGTAGTGGAGGTGTCTACCGCCAAACTCGAGGACGCCTTCAAATAAGAGTTGCTAGCGGTTCACAACCGTATGTTTAGGGACATTCGAGTCTACATTGATCGGAAACTTGCCACAATTAAGGAGGATGTGGCTTTGTGCAAACGTGCGGCAGCAAGCGAAGTGACTACCACATGTGAAGCACTAAGAGTCGACGTCCTCAAGCTCAAGACCTATAATGGCTCGAAGAGCGCTAAGGACGTGGACAACTTCTTGTAGGGAATCGAACAATATGTCGAAATGATGGGCATCACCGATAAACAAATCAAGGTACGTATCGCCACCCATTATCTAACCGATATAGTTATGTTGTGGTGGAGAAGGAGGCATGGTGACATTGGTAAAGGGATATGCACCATCGAAATCTTTGATGAATTCAAGCGGGAACTTAAGTGGTAATTCTATCCGGAAAATGCCGAAAACGAAGCACGAGGCTGGTTACGACTCCTCAAACAATCCGGAAGCTTGCGGGACTACATCAAGGAGTTTACTAGCTTGGTGTTGGAGATTCCAGATATGACCGATAAGGATTCGCTATTTTTCTTCATGGATGGGCTCCAAGGATGGGCAAAGGCAGAGCTTAAGAGACGAAGCATGCAAGATCTTGCAATCGCCGTAGTCGTTGCAGAGACTCTTACCGATTACTCAAGTGAGCGATCAAATATCAAGACCAAGGATAAGAAAGGTGGTCAAGGTAAAGGTGGAGGAGATCATAGCAAATCGCAAGGAGACGGTTTTCGCAAACCGCCTAGCGGCAAAGAAAGGCCGAAGAATGACAAAGAGAAGGATTCCAAACCTTCCCGAAATTGCTATTTTTGCGATGGTCATCATTGGATGCGACATTGTCCAAAGAGGAAGGCATTGAGCGCCATAGTGGCTCATGCAGAGGAACCACCAAGTCGAGAGGGTGACGCGGCGATGGGTTTTTTGCAACTACTCAATGCCATTCGCGCGGTTCCGAAGGCACAAGCAAAAGAGCTTATCTACGTTGATGTGGTGATCAACAAGATACGTACAAAAGTCTTAGTTGATACCGGTGCCTCACACAATTTTGTGCAGGTTGATAAGGCCAAATGGTCAGGTCTCGAGGTGACCAACAAAGGCGACACCATGAAAGCAGTGAATTCAGCCGCTAAACCAATCAAAGGTTTAATGCAGAAGGTCAAAACCACCATTGGAGAATTGAGAGATCCAGTAGATTGGTCGGTAGTACCTATGGATGACCACAAAATTGTGCTTAGGATGAATTTCTTTGATTAAATGAAGGTCGTACCGGTACCATTTGTCAACACCATGTGCATCCTTGATGGAGGCAAGGCGTGCATGGTTTCGAATCAAGATCAAGTAAGAGACTAAGGCACTCTCGGCTATGCAATTCAAGAAGGGTTTGAAGCGCAAAGGTCAAGAAAGCTACCTTGCCTTCTTAAAAGAATATGACGATGATGACGATGCGGAGGTGAGCAATAGGGATTTTTCCTAAAGAAGTAGATAACGTCTTCAAAGAGTTCAAAGATGTAATGCCCGAAGAATTGCCCAAGAAACTTCCACCAAGGAGAGGGGTAGATCACAAAATCAATTGGAACCGGGCACCAAACCTCCCGCCATGAGTCCAATACCGGCACGCTCCACCGGAGTTGCAAGAATTGAAGAAGCAACTTCAAGATTTACTTGATGCGGGCTACATTCGACCATCTAAGACACCATTCGGCGCTCCGGTTTTATTCCAAAAAAAGAAGGATGGGACGTTACGGATGTGCATCGATTATCGGGCACTTTATAAGGTCACCATCAAGAATAAGTATCTAATTCCACTCATTGCTGATCTTTTCGATCAACTTGGGAAAGCACGGGACTTCTCCAAACTTGATTTAAAGTCGGGTTACTATCAAGTACGCATAGCGGAGAGAGATGAGACAAAAATACTATACGTAACAAGGTACGGTTCCTACAAATTTTTAATCATGCCTTTTGGACTAATGAATGCACCAGATACTTTTAGCACTTTGATGAACAAGCTATTTCATCCCTATTTCGATCAATTTGTGGTGCTATACTTGAATGATATTATTGTATATAGCAACACTTTGGAAGAATATATGGCACATCTTAGGAAGGTGTTCCAAGTACTGCGAAAGAATGAGTTGTACGTGAAAAAGGAGAAATGCTCTTTTGCGCAACGAGAAGTTTATTTCTTGGCCATAAGATCAAGGATGGAACATTCATGATGGATAAGACTAAGGTGCAAGCTATTCAAGAGTGGGAACCTTCGACCAAGGTGCACGACCTCCGATCTTTTTTGAGGTTGGTTAATTACTATCGACGCTTCATCAAGAGCTATTCGGCAAGAGCAGCCCCACTAACTGACCTATTAAAGAAAAGTCGCTAGTGGGATTAGATCGAGAAATGTCAACATACCTTCGAAAACTTGAAGAAGGCAGTCATGGAGGAGACCGTTCTTGTGCTGCCTGATCACACAAAATCTTTCGAGGTACACACCGATGCCTTAAATTTTGTCATTGGGTGTATACTCATGCAAGAAGGACGTCTCATTGCTTTTGAGAGTCGTAAACTCAATGAAGTAGAAAGGCGCTACACCGTACAAGAAAAAGAGATGACGGCAATCATCCATTGCCTTAGGGTATGGCGACACTACTTGCTCGGGAGTCATTTTGTGGTTATGACAGATAATGTGGCTACTAGCTACTTTCAAACGCAAAAGAAGTTAAGTCCGAAACAAGCTCGTTGGCAAGACTTTTTGGCAGAATTCGACTACGACTTGGCATACAAGCCGGCAAAACAAATGTTGTAACAGATGCGTTAAGTTGAAAAGCAACATTGACGGCCATTAACCTAAGTATTCCAGAGGAAAAGTTAGTAAGGAGGATCAAATAAGGATTGACTCAAGACCCTCTAGCCAAAAACATAGTGGTGCTCGTAAATAAGGGGAAGATAAGGCGGTTTTGGCTCGACGACGGATTGCTCTATGCGAAAGGGAGACGAATTTTCGTGCCAAAGTAAGGTGGCTTGAGGAAAGAACTTATCAAGGAATGCCATGATTCTAAGTGGGCTGGACACCCCGGAGTTAAGCGCACCAACGCTTTATTAGAAAATTCGTACTATTATCCGAGGATGCGAGAAGATGTCGAGGCCTACATACGGACATGTCTTGTATACCAACAAAACAAAATTGAGCAACGAGCATCCGATGGGTTACTTGAGCCATTACCAATTTCGAACAAGCCATGGGAAAGCGTTTCCATGGATTTTATCACGTCGCTACCGAAATCGAAAGGGTATGGAAGTATCATTATAGTGCTGGATCGCTTTAGCAAATACGGGATTTTTATAGCGGCATCTACAGATTGCACAGCGGAGGAAGCTGCAAAATTATTCCTAAAGCATGTTGTCACGGCCTCACTCTCTTTACCTGCTTCGACCGTGCGGCGCTTAACAACTCTGCTTACTAAGCAAGCCTTCGATACCCGCAACGCACTGAATCGGAAGCTTATAAATAAAGAGAGAAGAGAGAGCACTAAGAGTTTAAGTGAAGAGTGTTTTACACAAATCAAGTTTATTGCTTGATTGCTTAGTTTGACCAAATGAGATCTCACCTATTTACAGGAAAGCTTACATACAATGGACGGCCAAAATTTCACCTCACAATGCACTTTCGAGGGTTAGGATTGGCCTTCTAGAATGACCTATAAAATATCTATGCAATGGTCAAAATTGTAGTGCTATCTATACAATTCTAGAACTTGGGCTAATTGGGCCACCATTAACCTCAGAATACTTCGTCAAGTGCGCTTAGCTCCGGGGTTGTCCAATCCACTTGAAATCATGGCATTCCTTGATAAGTTCTTTCCTCAAGCCACCCTACTTTGGGACAAAAATTCGTCTCCCTTTGGCATAGAGCAATCCGTCATCGAGTCAAAACCGCCTTATCTTCCCCTAGTTTACGAGCACCATTATGTTTTTGGTTCGAGGGTTTTGGGTCAATCCTTCTTTGATCCTCCCTACTAGCCTTTCCTCTAAAATACTTAGGTTAATGGTCGCCAATGTTGCTTTTCAACTTAACGCATCTGTTACAACATTTGTTTTGCCCGGCTTGTATGCCAAGTCGTAGTCGAATTCCGCCAAAAAGTCTTACCAACGAGCTTGCTTCGGACTTAACTTCTTTTGCGTTTGAAAGTAGTTAGTACCCACATTATCCGTCATAACCACGAAATGACTCCCGAGCAAGTAGTGTCGCCGTACCCTAAGGCAATGGATGATTGCCGTCATCTCTTTTTCTTGCACGATGTAGCGTCTTTCTGCTTCATTGAGTTTACAACTCTCAAAAGCAATGGGACGTCCTTCTTGCATGAGTACACACCCAATGGCAAAATTTGAGGCATCAGTGTGTACCTCGAAAGATTTTGTGTGATCGGGCAGCACAAGAACGGTCTCCTCTATGACTGCCTTCTTCAAGTTTTCGAATGTATGTTGGCATTTCTCGATCTAATCCCACGAGCGACTTTTTTTAATAGGTAAGTTAGTGGGCTGCTCTTGTCGAATAGTTCTTGATGAAGCGTCAATAATAGTTGACCAACCTCAAAAAAGATTGGAAGTCGTGCACCTTGGTCGAAGGTTCCCACTCTTGAATAGCTTGCACCTTAATCTTATCCATCATCAATGTTCCATCCTTGATCTTATGGCCCAAGAAATGAACTTCTCGTTGTGCAAAAGGGCATTTCTCCTTTTTCACATACAACTCATTCTTTCGCAGTACTTGGAACACCTTCCTAAGATGTGCCACATGTTCTTCCAAAGTGTTGCTATATACAATAATATCATTCAAGTATAGCACCACAAATTGATCGAAATAAGGATGGAATAGCTTGTTCATCAAAGTGCTAAAAGTATTTGGTGCATTCGTTAGTTCAAAAGGCATGATTAAAAATTCGTAAGAACCGTACCTTGTTACGCATGGTGTTTTTGGCTCATCTCCCTCCGCTATGCGTACTTGATAGTAACCCGACCTTAAATCAAGTTTGAAGAAGTACTGTGCTTTTTCAAGTTGATCGAAAAAATCGGCAATGAGTGGAATTAGATATTTGTTCTTGATGGTGACCTTATTAAGTGCCCGATAATCGATGCACATCCGTAGCATCCCATCCTTCTTCTTTTGGAACAAAACCGGAGCGCTAAATGGTGCCTTAGATGGTAGAATGTAGCCCGCATCAAGTAAATCTTGGAATTGCTTCTTCAACTCTTATAACTCCAATGGAGCGTGCCGGTATGGACTCATGGCGGGAGGTTTGGTGCCCGGTTCCAATTCGATTTTGTGATCTACCCCCCTTCTTGGTGGAAGTTTCTTGGGCAATTCTTCGAACATTACATCTTTGAACTCTTTGAGGATGTTATTTACTTCTTTCAGAACATCCCTATTGTTCACCTCCACGTCGTCGTCATCGTCATATTCTTTTAAGAAGGTAAGGTATCTTTCTTGACCCTTGCGCTTCAAACCCTTCTTGAATTGCATGGCCGAGAGTGTCTTAACCTCCACCTTACTTAATCTTGATATCGAAACTATACACGCCTTATCTCCATCAAGGATGCACATAGTGTTGACAAATGGTACCGGTACGACCTTCATTTGATCAAAGAAATCTATCTCAAACACAATTTTGTGGTCGTCCATAGGTACTACCGACCAATCTACCAGACCTCTCTATTCTCCATTGGTGGTTTCGACCTTCTGCGCTACACCTTTGATTGGTTTAGCAACTGAATTCACTGCCTTCATGGTGCTGCTTTTGTTGGTCACCTCGAGACCTAACCATTTGGCCTCATCAACTTGTACAAAATTGTGTGAGGCACCAGTATCAACTAAGGCTTTTGTACGTACCTTGTTGATCACCAAATCAACGTAGATAAGCCCTTTTGCTTGTGCCTCCGAAACCGCGTGAATGGCATTGAGTAGTTGCAAAGAACCCAATGCCGCGTCACCCTCTAGACTTGGTGGTTCCTCTGCATGAGCCACCATGGCGCTCAATGCCTTCCTCTTTGAACAATCTCACATCCAATGAGGATCATCGCAAAAGTAGCAATTTCGAAAGGTTTGGAATCTTTTTCTTTGTCATTCTTCGGCCTTTCTTTGCCGCTAGGTGGTTTGCGGAAACCGTTTCCTTGCATTTGCGATGGTCTCCCCCACCTTTACCTTGGCCACCTTTCTTATCCTTGACCTTGGTATTTGATCGCTCACTTGAGTAATCGGTAAGAGTCTCTGCAACAGTTACGGCAGTTGCAAGATCTTGCACGCTTTGTCTTCTAAGCTCTGCCTTTGCCCATCCTTGGAGCCCATCCATGAAGAAAAAGAGCGAATCCTTATCGCTCATGTCCGGAATCTCCAACACCAAGCTAGTAAACTCCTTGATTTAGTCCCGCAAACTTCCGAATTGTTTGAGGCGTCGCAACCAGCCTCGTGTTTCCTCTTCGGCATTTTCCGAATAGAATTGTCGCTTAAGTTCCCGCTTAAATTCATCGAAGATTTCGATGGTATATGTCCCTTTACCAATGTCACCGTGCCTCCTTTTCCACCACAACATAGCCACATCGGTTAGATAATGGGTGGCGATACGTACCTTGATTTGTTAATCAGTGATGCCCATCACTTCGACATATTATTCGATTCCCCACAAGAAGTTGTCCACGTCCTTGACGCTCCTCGAGCCATTATAGGTTTTGGACTTGGGGACATCGACTCTTGGTGCTTCACTTGTGGTAGTTACTCCGCTTGTTGCCGCACGCTTGCACAAAGCCACATCCTCCTTAATTGTGGCGAGTTCCCGATCAATGTAGGCTCGAATGTCCCTAAACATATGATCGTGAATCGCTAACAACTCTTGTTTGAAGGTGTCCTCGAGTTTGGTGGTAAACATTTACCACTACCTCACGAAGAGCATTGTCTTCCGCTTCCAACCCGTCGAAGCGCTACTCCATCTCATCAAGGCGTGAGTCTACGCTTGCCACAAAAGCTTCCACGCTAGCTACTCGAGCGTCCAAGCCAGCTACCATGTTCTTGAATTGCGCCCTCTTGCTTCCACCCTTGGTAGGACGTTGCTCGTCACGTTCCCGCACTTGGGCCTCCTCACCTGCAATGGTAACGTCGGAAACGTTGGCCATTCCTTTCGATAGAGATTCCCCTCCACGAACTTTTGTTTTGAAAGCTCCCTCTCAACCTGGTCTTCGCTCAACCTTGAACTCTGATACCAACTGTCACGGCCTCACTCTCTTCACCTACTTCAACCGTGCGGCGCTTAACAACTTCGCTCACTAAGCAAGCCTTCGATACCCGCAACGCTCTAAATCGGAAGCTTATTAATAAAGAGAGAAGAGAGAGCACTAAGAATTTGAGTGAAGAGTGTTTTACACAACTCAAGTTTATTACTTGATTGCTTGGTTTAGCCAAATAAGGCCTCACCTATTTATAGGAAAGTTTACATACAATGGACGGTCAAGATTGGACCTCACAATGAACTTTCGAGGCATAAAATTGGCCTTTTAGAATGACCTATAAAATATCTATGCAATGGTCAAAATTGTAGTGCTATCTATACAATTTTAGAACTTGGATTAATTAGGCCACCATTCTAAAAGTTAATATTTGGCTTTATGTACCACAATGCTAATAAAGAAGAATACATGGATCTTTGGCCCAAATGCTTCATTGCCCTCTTAATTTGCTCTGTCGACGAATCATCTTACCGAAGCTCACACGCCCACTTGTTCCGAATTTTTCCTTACGCAAATACTTCTTGCAACAAGTTTCGACCACGGTTATTATTCACGTATACTATTCATGCAGGGCTATTAAAAGTCTAAGTCCTCCAAATTTTCATTATTAAAAGTCTGGACTATTTGTGATGGGGCTGAAAGTAATTTTACATGGACTGAAATGATGTTTTACAAAAGCCTGACATCTCAATCCCTTTCTCCTTGGGCCATAACTGACTCGGTCCAGAGCTAAGAGAGCGTTGTCTTAGTAAAAATTGAAGTTGCGATAGCCAAATTTGGGTTGGATTAAGACCAACCCAAAAATTTTGGGTGACACAAAAGTTGATCCAAATCGACCCTAACCAATTCAATTCAATTCAATTTAATTTAATTTAATTTGTTTTAACTCCAATTTTAATTTTCATACTATTTATTATTTATTTTTTATTTTTTATTTTTATAGATTTGATTTTAGTCCTAAATTGATAAAGGAAATAATGATGAAAAAAAATTTTCAATCACAATTTAGAATTGGTGAGAATTTATCTGTTATAAATCAATTGAGTATATTTTAAAAAAATCAATTAAACATTTTTAATAAAAATAATTGAGAATAGTAAGGTTTATAAAAAGTGAGACACTAAGGTATTTATGAAATTAATGAAATGTTATAAGAATCTTTTTATTTATTTTACTATATTCTAGTCGAGTATATAAAGAAAAGGAGTTTTATAAAGATTTTAAAGCACTAGTACAAGAATGGTTATAGTTGATAGAAACTATTTGCTAAGAACAATCTTTCGTAATAGTATTTATTTGTCAACTAAAATCCATTCATGCATAGTTGATGATGTTCAAATATCATTGTTTCGTGATAGAATCAGTTTTTGTCGTAAAGCAGTTATAGGAATTTATCACAAAAATATGATAAATATTTTTTGTTGTTACAAAATTATTCATATTTTTTTATGTTTTCTTACGAAGAATTGACTGCCTTTTTCTGATACTGGTTTCCTAATTTTTTTTTTATTTTTTGTTTGTCCAATTTTTTATTTTTTAGCTATTTTTTATTTTTTGTATTTGTAATTACTTTTCAGGTTTTCAAATGCCATATATTTATATTAATTTCTAACATAACTAAAAATATAAAAAATAATTAAAATTAAAATAATAAATAATATATAACTAAAAATACCAAAAAAATGAGAAAAATAAATATTATTGCTAACATAGTAAACAAAATTTTATATTCCAGTCTACAATATACAAACATAATTGTCACTTCATTTTTAAAATAGTTCAAAATCCAACATCCCAATCCAAATAAAACTAAACAAACATAATAGAAGTCAAGAGACGCTAATATATTAAAAGCAATACCACAACACATAAAAATAAAATAGAAATCAAATATTCCAACAAGCAAAGCGCAACATTCCCAATATTGTAACCACCGCACACCCATACTCTCAATATTCTAAGCAACAAACACAACGTTTTAAAATAGTAAAAATCTAATAGAAATCAAATAAAAATTAAATAGAATTAAAAAAGAATCAAATATCATCTGGTCACAAGTACCAAATCCCTTTTTTGTCAAAATTGGATCGCAAAAATTTTCGCTGATGACTCAAACCTTAGATACAACCTAACACAAATAATTAAAATGTTAGGTAACAAAAATGAAAACACATTAAATTAATTTAATGAGGGAAGAAATTACAAAAACAAAACATTAGGTAACAAACCTCAATGTTATATTGTTAAAAGATTTGAATATGAGTAAATGTGATCCAATATAAAGTCAAAGCAAGTTAAAGATTAGATTGTTGTTGGAGATTTAATAATAAAGGCATAAATTTGATGGCAAAGGCAAAGATTTGACGGCAAAAACTTCAAGTCAATGCAAATGGATTTGAATGCTTAGAAAAATATTTGGATACTTAACAAAAATTGGGGTTGATTTGGATTTTATCTGACATCAGTTAAACGACATTGTTTCTACCTAAAAACCAATAATATTTTACAATGTCGTTTTACTTGAAGCTGAGTACAATTGGTTTCAATTTGATTTTTTAAAAAATCGAACCAAATCAAAATAGAGTTCTATTTCTGAAGTCTAAAGCAAACTTAACCGAATTGTGAAATAAAACCAAATTGAATACAATTCAGTTCTAGCCTCATTTAAGTTTTCAGTTTCAATTTTTTTAAGGAATATATTCATATAAGTCCCTAATGTTTGTAGCAATCATAAATAAAAAGAAAGTTTGTAAAATATATAAAAATTTTATAATTTTTCTCTTTATTTATAATTTTTATAAAATTTAAAAATTTACATAAAAATATCTATTTCTTTTAGTTTTAAGTTTGTTCTTAGTCAGTTTACAAAATTTGAACTAAATCGAATTGGTTTCCAAAAATAAAAATCAAATGAAACCAAAATTGTTATGATATCCGAATCGAACAATTTGGTTTAGTTTGGCTGTGTCTTTTTGCTCAAACCCAGTTTTACTCTTTTTGCTGAATAAAAATAATACCTAACAACATTTTTTTGCTCATATGCAGTAACAAATCAATTACAACGTTGTTTTTATTCCTTTGTAAGTAATTGGTACCTCTTTAAATTCATCAAATGACACTATTCAAGAATTTATACATATATATATATGCATATTTCAAGGAATTTCGTATTTTATATGGGTAATAAATGAATTATAAGCAATTTCATTTGTTAAAATGACACAATTACTTATATATCTAATAGTGTTATGGAAGGGTCTAGTGCACTTAAAAGACTAAACCTAGTTTAAAAAACTAAACCTAGACATGATGAGATTAGTAATAAATAACTCTAATCCAATATGATTAATAATCACATCAATTTAAGCCAACTCAAACCCATAAATTTTATGTCGAATTCACAAATCATATCTAAAATTACCACTTCTACTCATGTGATTGTTGTAACGAGGGATAACAAAACAAATGTACGAATTAAATTGTTATAATTGAGTAAATCATATACTATTACCAACTAAAAATAATATTTAATACATCTCTTTTTTAACAACTAATACTTGCCTTTCTACTTTTTAGAAAAATGAGCATTATCTATTTACTTAAATTTTGATTTAATATTAAGTAGCAATCACATATGGTTAATGAAATCATACTAATAATATAACTTCTTATAATTTATTTGATCAATTCTAACAAATAAAGTTTAACTAGATAGCAAAAAGTTTGAAATAAAAAGTATTATTACACATATGCAGATTATGTTAGATTTGTGGATGCCAATTGTTATTAAAGTAATGTCTTTAATATTCATCTTAAAGCCTTTTCCTTTGTATGTATTTTTCTTCATGAATCTCTTCAATTTCCAAGCGGGTAGACCGTATCTCTTTATCATAAAAATTTTTATGATCATAATGAGTAATTAGAGATTTCAATGCAATCCTTAATTATTATTTTAATTTTCTTTCACCTTCTTAGTATGAGAGAGTGGAGTCTTCATGATCCATCAAAGTACCCCCTCAAATCTTCGAGTTTCAAAGTACTAAGATATTTTGCTTCTTGATTCGATTCATTGTATACCTTAGAATTTACATGATTTTAGCAATCATCTTAGAATCTTCTTCATTAATTAAATTTGTATACAATAAAAACTTACCAAGAGTTAGTAATTTGATAATTCATTT
The DNA here is from genome assembly GCA_022749755.1 of Azadirachta indica. NCBI lineage: Eukaryota > Viridiplantae > Streptophyta > Magnoliopsida > Sapindales > Meliaceae > Azadirachta > Azadirachta indica. The sequence goes on from CM040442.1 coordinate 18,021,512, forward strand.
GAGTTATGTTCTTGTTGGGCGCTTTCATATATATTAATTAAATAACTCATAACTAAGTAATTAGTTGTTTATTGTAGAGTATACTCTTTGACTTGTTTGTCTTTGTTTTTTAATTAATGGGTAACTTCTAAGAAATGACAAATTTCATATGCAGTTTTACATTCTATTAAATTCGATCATTCTTATCTAGACCACAATAAAATATATATGTTCATACCATTGAAAGCAATTATATATTGGATTTGTGTGCAAAATTTTCATTAATTTGTATGTATTTGTAAAGAATTGGGGTCTTCTCCATAACTCATCTAATCTTTGAAAGATGTTTTGATAAGTATATATTATTAATTAATATAGATATCGATCTCAAGTTGTATTATAATTAAGGAGATTCAACTTTCATCAATTAGATGATAAATTTTATGATCTTTATCCGAATTAATTACCCATCTCATCATCTAATTGAAGAAAAACCGAATCACCACACGAATAAAAGTTGGGACACAACTTAGAAACTCTATCATAGTTTACTTTTAACTATTGTGTTTATTATACATTTTTTTTATTATCCACTCGTTATGCATACGTATTTATTTAAATAAGAATACTATGTTTTTTAACCTATATCTCCAGATTTTCATCATAAACAATATAAAAATTAATTTATCACTATTACAATATCTCATATATTAATTTTAATAGATTTGACTTATCAATCACTTAGGATACTAATTAAAATATAAGATAATGTATTCGTGACAATTTATTTTTCATATTACTTACACTCAATTTGATATAATTTTTCAAATAGAAATTTTAGTAAAAGTTTATTGATTATTTAATTGTTATAACTTATAGCAAGAATTACATAATTACTTTAATAAATAAGTTTCTAAGAGTACATCATAAGAAAATAATGTAAAATTTTTAAAATAAAATAAAAATATTTTAGACAACTAAACTTTCTACAAAAAAAAAAAAAGTCTTATTACAAAATACTTAAAATTTAGGCTTCTTTCGGTACAAAGAAAATGACTTTTTTTTGAATTTTTGAAAATTCTTATTTTGTAACAAATGAACTTTTAAAATGTTAAAAAACACTTTCAACTAGTGAAAAAGTCATACCAAATAAGCACTTAAAACAGAAACTTTACAATAATATAAATTAAGAAATATAATATTATTCTTTAGCTAGCGTAGATAAAAAATAATTTTTGATTTATTTATCTATCAAACTGATGAATTTGTAGTAGATTGTGTGTGTGTGTGCATGTGCACGTATGTGTATATGTGTGTGCGTGGGTGGGTGAGAGAGAGAGAGAGAGAGAGATATGGGAGTATGAGCCACGGTGCCAAGCTAAGGCTAAGGGTGATCCAACCAAACCAACGTCTCACCTCAAAAGAATTGAATTGTAAATAAACAAGAACAAGAAGTTTGCCGGTACCATGTTCCCAAAACCCTAATCTTTTGCCTTGTCGTCATTCAACAATCCTCCCCTTTTCATGCTCTCCCCCCCTTTTCCTCTTCTTCAATCAACATTATTCTATTCAATTCCTTCACTAAAATCCTCCAACACCCACATAATATATAATATAATTTAATAATATAGACAAAATGTGTGCAATATCAAACCCTAGAAATTAGGGCACATTCACTCCCCTTAGCTACCTATCCCTAGAGATTATCTATATTAGCTATATCTATACTCAATCTCACCATGCATCAAAAGCAAATCCCTCAGCTTTCGAACTTGCCCATGTTCATCCCCTTCTTTCATTCCTAAGCTTTCTTCACTCTCTATATATACACACACGTTCTCTACCCTTTACTCTACACGGCTTCAAGCTCTTAACCGAGCTTTTTTTCCCATTTTATTTTTTGGTTTGTGAAACCCTAATTACCAACCATGGTTGAAATCAAGCTACACCAATACAACTATGGAGTTGCTTCCAAGAAGACTCCTAGTAAGAATATCAGAAAGGGCCATGGATTCTCAACAAAGTGCGCTTCCTTAGTGAAGCAGCAACGCGCTCGTATCTACATACTCCGCCGTTGTGCTACCATGCTTCTCTGCTGGTACATTCATGGCGATGAATAGATCATAAATGAACTGATACGTGTGTTTTATCCTCTCCATTTTTAAGGTCTTGCTTTTGCTTTCTGGTTAGGTTATACGTATATATATATATATATATATAAGCTACGGATATGGGTAAAATGGGTGTCGTTTAATTGATCATGAGACGCAGTTGTTCCCTTTTGTTTTTTTGACTGATTAATTCAGGTTCTTGGGGGCACTGCATTTGAATATGGTTTATAACTGCACTCATTATTAGTTACTACAGAGTCTTAATTGCTTTTTCACCAACCAGTACTGGGGCTATGGCTATGGAACTTATCAGCAGTAGTAATGGAGATGGAGAGAGGAGACTATATTATTGTTTAATTAATTATTAATTACTGTTCTTCTTGTTGTTGTATTCATTATATATATAGCATGTGTATGTGAACTGTGTTTTTTTTTATTCCTATTATATTTTCAGTTGTAACTCATCAGGACAATGTTATTACAACCTGAAAATTATAATGGAGGGTGAAGTTAATTAAATATTATTTATAATGCATGTTGACGTCTACTATATATGTACATATATATATATATATATGTATTTATATATGTGTGTGTGACACTAACACAACTTGTTTATCTAAATTGTCACCCATATCGATCAGGCACTAAATTGTTAAACTTGAGCAAGTCATGATCCAATTTATTGTTTTGAAATTCTAGTGTAAAATTTGAAGTTTTAATGTAAATTTTGAAACTTTAAACTTAAAATATTTAACAAAAAAAAATATAATTCAAAAGATTGAAAAAATAGTGTATTTAACAAAATATTATATGTAGGTTAATACTTATTAAAGATGATAAGATTTTCCATAATAGCTCCTATAGAAATATCTTAATGAAATAAAACTAGGATGATTTTCTAAAAGGGAAAATACCCATTACTCCTCTACTTTTTGAGTTAATGTTTTATTACTCTCATATATTTTCTTTAACATCTCATCATCCCTTGAATTCAAATTTTGTCATTTAATATTTTAAATATTTTTTATTTTACCATTTTATAAACCAATTGAACTGAAGAGCAAAATTAAAAGGAAAAAAAGAATTAGAGGGTAATGAATATTAGAAAAAATATAGAGAGGTAATAGAGTATTGGCTTAAAAAGTAGGGGTAACGAGCACTCTCCCTTTTACAAAATATAAAGAAAAATTAATGCCTATAATGTTAATGGGGTGGAAAATAAAAATAGTTTACTACTTTCTATTCTACCTGTTTTTCTATTTTTATACATATTTTTACATCAATTGTTAATTATTACATTTAAATACTTTCAACGGTTGAAATTAAATACTTAATTTCATCCTTAATATTTATTAAAAATGATAAGATTCTTCATAATAGCTCCCGTGAAAATATGTTAATGGAATAAAATTGAGATGATTTTATGAAACATAGAGTAAAATTAGTACCTACAATGTTAATGGGGGCGGAAAACAAAAATGGTATATTACTCTCCATCCCACTTGCTTTTCTGTTTGCTATTATATATGTGTGTTTGTCTATATATATATATATATTAACCTTATATTTTTACACATATTTTTACATCAATTATCAACTATTAAATTTAAATATCTCCAACGGTTGAAATTAAATTTGACAAATATAATTAATACACATATTATATTCAATCTTAACCGTTGGAGATATGTAAATCTAATGGTTCACAAAATAGTATAAAAATATGTATAAAAATATGAAACTATTGATCTGCCCATATAATATATATATATATATAGCCTTATAACATTACATATATTTTTACATTATTTTGTAAACTGTTAGATCTAGGTAAATGTAGTATATATATTAATTATATGTGTTAAATTCAATATTAACTGTTAAAAATATTTACATTCAACTGTTAACAAATAATATAAAAATATGTTTAATATTATGAAAGCACCGATTCGTCTCATATATATATATATAGTAGTAGGATCAAAAGTCTTTTTTTTACACAATTTTTTACATCAAATATAATCCGTTGAATTTAAACACATTTAACAGTTAAGATTGTATCTGATATGTACATTAATTATATAGACATTAATTATACATTTATTATTTGGTCAAATGTAATCTCAATCATTAAATATGATTAAATCTAATAACTTATATTTGATGTAAAAAAATATATTAAAAAAAGGAGTCATTGATCCTATCCCTGCATATATATTATTAAGTAATAATGTTTGATAATTATATAGTTGTTGTAGGTCGATAATATTATAATATATTAATAATATTTTTTTATTAAGTATACAAGATAAATAGATATAAAAATGATAAAAATAAGTAGAGATGAAAAATTAATTTTTTACATGAAAATTTTCTATTCTCACCTATTGAAATTCTCAAAAAATAAAGAAGAAATAGAGATTAAAATGTAAAACAGGGTGGGAGATGGAGAAGGCTTCGCAAATACAAAGTGTCATTCTTATCACTACAGCTATTTCCTTATAACCAAAATAGTTTCATAAAATTTTAACTAGTTTTAATGTAATTAATTATGTAATATTAATATTTTAATACTTAAAATAGTATAATTAATCTTAATATTTAAGAAATTATTGAAGGCATTTTTATTTTATTTTTTAAAAATTTAATTGTAACATTGTAAAATTACATTATTTAATTTGTTAAAGTAATAATAAAAAGGGTAATTTTATAAGAATCATTCTTAGAAAAGGGTGAAAACAACCATTCTCGCTGTAACTAGTGAGACACAATTTCCAAAACATTTGTACGTGGAATTGAAGTAGATAATAACAAATAGGTCCCTAAAGTTTAGTAAAATAACAAATATGAACATATTTTGATTATTTTAATAGATAAATCCCTGAGTAGTAATTAGGTTCTTTATTCTTTACTTTTATACATGTTCTTATCAATAGAGATGACAAACATATCATGTCAACCCGACTTATGAATTCAAGTTTATTCAAAGGTCAATTTAACCTAATTCATATCATGCCATGTCGTTTCGTGATGGGTTATAGTCTTTCTAGTTTTGAATTTTTTAAAATATTTTAAAATTTTTTTATTGATTAAAATTATAAAAATATCATGAAATATAGTTTTTATATAACGATTATTATGCATATTATTATTTTTTTAAATTTTAAAATATAAAATAATTATTTATATTTTTTTACACAAGTTTACAGACTATTCTATTGGGCTTTTGTACCAAAAGTATAAATTTAGCATGAGTTTATGCCAGCTTAGTTTTTATGTTGGGCTCTTACTATGCCATTTTGACATAGCCTATTTGTCACCTCTACTTGCCAATAATTTATTTATTACAAATAATAAATAATAAATGATTTATTTTACACTATTTTTAATATTATTTGTTGATTGTTGAATCTAACACTTTTAATGATTGATATAAAATTTAATATATATAATTAATATATAATTACTATAGTCAATATATATGTAAGATACAATTTCATCTACTAAAAATATTTAGATTCAATGGTGTATCAATAGTGTCACAAATTTTACAAATTTAAAAGATTATTGATTCATCCCATAATTAAATTATGATATTACTTATTATTTTATCCAAATTTAAGGACCTATACGTTAAAATAATTTTATTATTGCTCTTAATCATTAAAGAAGAAAATAATGTGAGTATATTTGGAAATTCTCTAAGATACGCAAACAAAATGGAGGGAACTCTCATTTCATTTTAATTTTTGAATTGAATTTTCAATCAAATTACTCTCAACTATCACTTAAGGTGCCAAATTAACTGACAAACTTTTAATAAGTCCCTCATATTTAACGATTTTCAGTTTCTTCATTAGTTTCGTAAAATAAGCAGATACATCCTATTATTTTCTTTATTTTTTATTTTTTAAATAATAAAAAGTTACTTCATTTTTGTGAACGTCCATTTTTTTAATGTGTTTTAACCTTATTGATTAGATAAAGTAAACTATTATTTTGCCCTTTAAATATTTAAATTTTTTTTCCATTTGTGTATTTTATCAAATTCATTAAATTCAAAACATATATTAAAAATAATTTAAGATTGATACTTAATAAATCAAGTTGTTTACATTCAATTCTTTAACCTATTTCAAATAAGTTTATCTGATCATCCTTATTTTCAAAATAGCTATAAGATATGTTCAAAAACTTTAAAAACATGAAATTAACAAAATACTATTTTCTTTTAATCTAATTGTATAATGTCCATATTTGTCTATACCCCATTTAATGCATAGAAAACAGAATTAGAATTTAGGGAACTCTTCTACAAGGTATAATAACATTTTTATCTCTAATCTTTGTCACAATAATAACTAGGACATAATTTTTTTAATTTTAATAATTAATCCTTGTTATATAGTAATGGCAAAAAATTTCACAGGGGCTTGGCCTATTTGAGTTGGAGATTAAGGACAAAATTTAATAAAAAAAAGGATTAGACTAGGTACGGGATGAAAAATCATTATTGTTTTGAGAACAGGCGGGGAACGAGGTGAGCCTCATTCCTCGACCGTTTTTGTTTTTTCGAATTCAAATTTAATTTTTTTAAATAATTATATATGCATCTATTTTGTTTAATAAATAAGTATAATAGTTTAATAGTTTTTGTTTTAATCAATTAAGTTTTCATAAAAATTTATAATTTTCTTAATTTAATTCATTAAATTCTTCATAAATTATAATATTTTATAATCTCCGTTTGAACTATTGCTGGCCACCATTAACTACTGTTGACCATTATTGACTGCCATTGGCATCATCCGGTTGGGTTATTGTAGATATCATCTAAATCCTTATTAAAAGTTCTACACAATGGCATAATCATTATCATCGTTTGAACAACTATTAAACATAAATCTTAGGTTAAATAATTTGGATATAAAAAATTTAATTTTAAATGTATGTGAATGGTTGCTTAAACGATAATGGTGATTATACTATTGCGTAAAGCATTTAAAAAATATTTGAATGATATCTATTATGATTGAAATAAATGCTATTAAACAGTGGTCAATAATGATCAACGATGGTAACCTAAACAATCAAATTATTCAAAATTTGCTTGAAGACAATAGGGATCCTTTGCATAAATTACAACATCTTCAACCCAATCGGGGGTTGCCATCCCTATTGTTATGCTTTGGCTTATTACATCACTTCCAATATCATGTTAGTCATAAGAGGACTAAATTGATAAAATTTAAAAAAATTATATCTTTATTTATTGTTTTAATAAAATTTAGAGATGAAAAAAAATATATTGATTCATTTTAATAAAATTAAGGACCCAAGTGATTAATATGTAAAATATACTTCTGACAAAGTGACAATTTAATAAAGTTTAGGGAGACCTTTGAAACATTTCCGAAAATTAATGCCCGCCTAGAGCTGGCTCTGTTACCAGCACTGGCTACAGCAAACGTCTCTTCTTCTTCCTCCTTTATGTATTATTCTGCTGTGTGTGGCCTTTGAGTTTTTTCTTTGTCTGAATGTGAGAGAGAGAAAAAGGAGAATTGGGGTTGAATGGAGCCACCGGAAGCGCTTCGTTGCAACAGAACCGGAGGTGGCGGATGGCGTTGTAAACGTTGGAGAATCCACAATCAGCCAACTTGTGAGCATCATTTTCTTTACTCCATTTCCAAAAAACAAAATGCTTCAGAAGCCAGCCATCTTTCCCCTTCTGAGGACCAGAGGAGTACTCCAAGAAGAAGTAAGAGATACAAAACCAACGAAGAAGAAGAAGCGAAAGATGGCAACACCAATGTGGGTTTGTTTGGTGATGCAAATTTGTTATCTATTTTTTTTATGAATATTTTTTATGATTACTGATATTGATTGTTTAATTTACTCCCATCTAGAAAAAGAAGAGATTGGTTGAAGTTGATGTAGAAGAGAAGGCTAGCAATGATAATGGTGCAGATGGGCAAGTGAATGTGGAGTCATTTTCCAGGAATACAAGAAGCCATGGATTATTGGAGTTGCAGAAAGCAAGTAATCAGGAACAAGAAAAGGAAAGTGAAAATGAAAAAGAGAGTATTATTAACGATAATGATACAGATGGTCAAGTGAACGTGGAGTCATTTTCCAGGAATACAAGAAGCCATAGCCTATTGGAGTCACAGAAAGCAAGTAATGAGGAACGAGAAAAAGAAAATGAAAAAGAGAGCAATATTAATGTTAATGTTAGTTGATATATGTTCATTATCAGTTTATCTGCTTGTATTTTATGAACCCACATGTCAATTTGACTTACAATTACTAACACAAATTACAGGAGAAGGAGATTGGGAAGGTAAATAGGCATAAAAATTGTCATCAATGTCACCAGAGTAATCACGAGAGAGTCATCAGCTGCAGCAAATGCAAGCGCAAACGCTATTGTGTCAAATGCATTAGGAGATGGTATATACTTATATTTGCTTTCTCTACTCTTATCTGTTTAATTTAATTGGCATAAAAGTTGATATTGTATGTTCTATATACATTTTGAACTTAGATTTGATGACAATGGTTTTACAATCTTATGGTTTTGTCACAAAACCTTTTACTCTTTCTGTTATGTGGTTTAGGTTGTATATAATATCAAACGTGAGTATTACTTGAAAATGAAGAAGACATATATATGTGTGTGGAAGAGAAAAGAGAAAAGAAATGGATTATAATATGAAAATTCTACAATGAAAAACAAATAATAAAGAAATGAAAACATGAAATTTTAGTGGCAATAACGGTGAATTAAACTCATGAGAAAGTTTAGTGGCAATTTCTAAATATAATTTTTATGTTAAAAATTTCTAAATTTACATCAATTAATAAGTTATGATTTTTATTTATTTTTTGTATGTGTGTAAATTATAAGTTTTATGTTATGATTTATAGTTTGATGTTGATATGCAAATTTTATATTCATTGACTAGTTATACATTTGTTTCACACTGGGTTAGGGAGGGTTTTGGTTTTGATGTCTTGTAATATTTGAGAAGGAATATATTTTATTTTTATTTTTATTTTCTTTTGAAAGAAGATCATAACCTTTGATAGGTAAATTATTGTAAAACCGTACTCTACAGCTATTCATGGTCCTATCATTGGAATTCTTCTTTTAGCTAAATGTGCATCAATTTAAGCATATATCAAGCTTTTAGTTCAACTTTTTGTAAGCCTAATTGTTGATGTAAAGACATTATACTTGTTCCTTCCATTAAGCAGTAAATTTCTTCATTTCCTAGGACAAATTGAATTTCTAATGTTAGTGCTTTGCATTCCAACATATTAGGTATTCAGAAATATCGGAGGAAGCTGTTGCAGAGGCTTGTCCGTTTTGTCGCGGGAATTGTAATTGTAAAACATGCTTGCGTAACAGTGAAGCAATTAAGGCTAGTTGAACTAAAAGCATGACTGTTTTGTTTTCAGGTCATAAGCTTCTCTTAGTCTAATTTACAGTCAGTGAGTGGATATTCCTTGTGATTAATTGCAGGGTGCCACAAATTTAGGAATGCCTGTAAACCAAGAACAAAAGTATGAGCACTTCAAATATCTGATACATCTATTGTATCCCTTCCTGAAAAAGTTTCTTTATGACCAAGTTATAGAAAAGAAGATAGAGGCTAAAAATAAAGGTATTAACAAAAGAACATTGCAATTTGATGTCGCATTTGACAAATAAGAATCTGTTGTTTCATTGTTGTATACATGATTGCTGTTTTGGGCAGGATTAAAACTGTCACAGATACAGGTAAAGCAAGCTGTATGTCAAAGTAATGAACGTTTATACTGGTAAGTTTAATGGCTATGACAGATTCTTATTTCTTTTGTAGAAAATCTGCTCATGGTGACATTTTGTGGCAGCAACAACTGTAAAACTTCCATAGTTGACTACTATAGGAGCTGTCCCAAGTGTTCCTATGATCTTTGCCTTTATTGTTGCCGGGAAATTCGCGATGGCAGCTTGCAAGCAGCTAAGATGGCTGTGAAACATTTTGATCGGGGGAAAGCTTACTTACATGGAGGAGAGACTCTACCATTTTCCTCTAGTAAAAAAGAGACTAAGCTCATATCAAAGAAATACATGAGGCTGATATCTGAGTGGAAAGTTGGGGAAAATGGTGACATACCTTGTCCGGTGAAAAAATTGGGTGGTTGTGGACATGAATGTTTGGAGCTTAAGTGTATGTTTCCAGATAGTTGGCTTACAGAGTTGCAGAAGAAAACCGAAAAATTAGTGAAAATCCACAGCCTCATTGACATGCCCCACAGTTCTACGCAATGCTGCTCCTGTTTCAAATTGAATGGTGAGATTGATACTTGTAAGAAGAAGTTAAGGAAAGCTGCGTCTCGGGAAGATTTTGCTGATAACTACTTATACTGCCCTTCATCTAGTGATGTGCGACATGAGGGTCTGGAGCATTTTAGGAGTCACTGGATTAAGGGAGAGCCTGTGATCATTACAGATATGTTCAACTTTGCCTCTGGCTTGAGCTGGGAGCCAATGGTAATGTGGCGTGCAGTTCGTGATTTCTCAAATAGCAAAGGTTCCTCAAACTTTGTGGTTAAAGCCATTGACTGTCTTGACTGCTGTGAGGCATGTTTTGTCTCCCTTTTCTTTAAAATATTTTTCTTATTTAATGATTGCTTTGTCATCATTATCAATGTTAATGCCATCATAATCACTTTTAATTTCAAGGGGATTTGATTTTCTTGATTAGCAGAACTGAAATATTGAATGACTATGATAGTATATGAATATTAGACTTGGATGGCATGAATCATCAGCAGTCAGCACTTCTGTCTGTTTTACCCAGGATTATTATGGCAGAAACTGTTTTGTTCCTTTGTGTAAGCATACACCTTCATTTTTGTTAAGTGTCAAGCTGTTTGTCTTCCTTATCTTCCATAGTCTTCTTTTTGTCTTATATTGTTATAAACCTTTCTGCATTGGAACTTAGTATTTTCATATTGTGTAGTTACTTTTACTGCTGCTCCTGCTGCCACTAGCATTCTTCTTTTAAGAATAACTGTAAAATAAATTCCTCCCCATTTTGGATATAAGCAGGGCCTAAAGAGATCTTACCAATTGAACTAACCAGTATCCTCTTGATATTCTGTTTAGACATTTTCTTTCACTTTTACACATAATGTTGAAAACTGATGAACATGCAGGTTAAAATAAACATTCACCAATTTTTTAAAGGGTATATGGAGGGTCGATCACACAGTAACTCTTGGCCAGAGATGCTTAAACTCAAAGATTGGCCACCGTCTAGTTTGTTTGAGGAGCGGTTACCTCGACATGGTGCAGAATTTATACATATTTTGCCTTATGCAGAGTATACACATCCATACTCAGGCAATCTCAATATTGCAGCAAAGTTACCAGCAAATATCCTGAAAGCTGATATAGGGCCGAAAACTTTCATAGCATATGGATTTTCTGAGGAGCTTGGGCGTGGAGATTCTGTGACCAGGCTTCATTGTGACATGTCAGATGCGGTATCTAATGTTTAGTTAAATTGCTAATCCATATGAATTCATAATTGTTTATATGTTTGGCCTTTCAAAGATCCCTTAGATTTTGAGTAAGGCATTTTATGTGGCTTACAAATCTCATGATTGACTATTTGGTTGTTTATGGACAACTCAGGTGAATGTTTTGATGCATACAGCAGATGTGACTTATAGTCCTAAGCAGCTTTCAGACATAGAAAAATTGAAAAAGCAGCATGCTGTTCAAGATAAAAAAGAACTTCAACTTGTGGATACAGCGAATGAAAATTTTGAGCTCCAAATGGAATCAAAAAGGAAGGTTAGATCAAAGCCATCTAATACTCCGACGCTGAATGCTTCAGATGGAGGTGCCCTTTGGGATATTTTTCGGAGAGAAGATGTGCCCAAACTTGAGGAATATATTAGAAATCACCATAAGGAATTCAGGCATGTTTACTGTGCTCCAGTAGATCAGGTATGAATTTTGCTAATTCCTGTTTGAAAATATTTGCATCTGAACCATTTAAAATGTATTTCATGCGTTATCTAGAGGCATGGATATAATATTTCTTTGCTGAAATTTGAGACTTATTTCAGGTCAACTTCTGGTCAAAGCATCTGGTTTTTGGGAAATAGTACGAAGTCAAGTTGTTCATTCATTTTCTCTCAAGAGTAGTTTTGAAGCAGAAATCTATTTTATGACAAGTTTAGTGAATCAACACACCCCCACACCCAAACGTGATGCATGGGCATGTTTTAGCGGAAGAATACAATAATAAATAAATAAATGCATTATATGGATTGACTAATAATTGGTTCATTATATATTGCAGTATTATGTGTGTTGCTTTGTAGCAAATGGGAATAGATTTCTAGAGTAGCATGGTACAATCAAAAGCAAAATATGGTCTTTTTAAGGCAATGGATGGGATTCTACAATTGTGGTATTGGTTCTAGTTGAAGTCCTTGTAAAGCTATTTCACAGGGAAGTTCTTTATTTCCCTGGCATTTGAAGTTTCTTGTGGGGAAAGGGGAAAACATTTGGTTGCATATTCTACAGTGATTCCTACTCAAAATGCATCTTTTGAATTTTCTTGCATGATCATGGTAAGCTTTAATGCTAAAGTTTTATGCTAATAAGAAAACTTACATTTATCTTGCTGAACACTACAGGTTGTGCACCCGATTCATGATCAGGCTTTTTATTTGACTATGCATCACAAGAGAAAGCTCAAAGAGGAGTTTGGTTAGTTCTTCATTTTGTTTTGCTGAATTCCCCTCTATGGATTTTACTTGTACTCATTTTTAAGTTGGATGATTTTATGCAGGAATAGAACCTTGGAGTTTTGTACAGAAACTCGGGGAGGCAGTCCTAATACCTGCTGGATGTCCTCATCAAGTGAGAAATCTTAAGGTATGCAATCCTTGATGCTGGTGTTCCTCCTTTGCCCCAGTAATTTGTTTAGGTTCGAAGGATCAAATAGAATAGCAACTTGAGAGCATGTCTTCTTCTTTTACTTTGTTGACAATGTCTTCTTGTTGACTCCTGTTCATCTCTTACTATGTTTAAATCTTAGCCACGAAAGATTATTGGAGTTAGAAGTTCATTGATACCATGGCTTAAACCAGATGAAATTTCAATGTGGTTAAACTATTGCCTAAGACGGCCACCTGTTTAACATAGAAAAGACATGGTGTAATTTGAGCTACCAGCTTTTCTGAGCATAAAAGTCAAAATGCTGCACCTGATGTATTCATTTCCAACTTCAGATCATTTTTCTTTTTACGGAAGATTCCCATATTACGTGTGCCCGTATGAGTTGTCTAGTCCATGAATTGCATTCGCTGGTATAGTAGTACATTTATGATCATTTGCTTGTTTCTTTATGATGTTTGCAGTCATGCATAAAGGTTGCTCTTGATTTTGTCTCTCCTGAAAATATCAACGAGTGCATCCACTTGACTGAGGAGTATCGCCATCTCCCTAAAAAGCACAAGGCTAAGAAAGACAAACTAGAGGTTCATTATTTCATGCCTGCTTTATATCCTGGTTTATCCAAACTCATGGTTAATGAAGGCCAAGAAATTACAAAATGAAAGATTTTTAAGGTCCTTTCTGAACTATGTATTCTGTGAATTACAGGTGAAGAAAATGTGTCTTTATGCATTAAACTATGCCGTTCAAGAATTAGAGAAACTCACAGAATGAGTGGCAGTCTTTTGCTTCTCCATTGGCTGAGCATCTTTGCTTCTTTTGTACTAAACTGGTGTCCAAATTCAGAAGTTGACATTTTTCTGCTGTATCTGGTCATTAAGTTGTAGTAGCTTTCTACCGTTTTGGTCGTGGCTATGGACCCATGCAATGTATGTATAGGAAGCAATTAGGTAACCCTTTTAGCATGAAATATAAAGTTGTATGTATAGGAGCTTGAATTGGTTCAATATTGTTATTGATTCATCTTTTTGCAATTTGGTCCAACGACATGACGCGCGAGCATAGACACACACACATATATAAAATGCAATTTGGCCCAACTTAAGGTTAGATCTTTGACCGTAGCCCTAGGTAATTTGGTGTAAGCTTGACGTAATTACATTTTTTGGCTTTTTTTGTACACATACACTCTCTTGATTAGATCATTGGACATACCTTGAGTAGTAAGGTATATGCTTGATACTTTCGACTTATCTCAAATTCAAGTAATAATAAAAGGTAAGGGTTTAGTGTTTCAAAAGTAAAATTTCTTACTTTTATTTAAAATATTCAGAAAAAAAAATTTTAAGGTAAGCGACTATCATGTGAGGTCACCTCATAAAACATATAATCGTGTAATATTATTAATTTTATGATGAGTGACACTTTTGTCATTTTATTACTTTAATTGATTAGATTAATTTTATTCATGAGATTATTATCATATCATAATTAACATTTAGAGCTGCATTTTATAAAATAAATTGTTTATGTATTGAGAAATATCTATATGGTTGCGAGCTGAAGCTTTCGATATAGAAGTTAAAAAATTTTATGAAATTTTTTGTCATTTTATTGTAGTTGAATTAGAGGTTATTGAGAATGAAAGGAATTGCTTTATCATTAATAAGAGAAGCTGCAATTTTAGGTCTTTGAGAATTGACATTTTTTTTAACTTTTTTAAAAGGTTTAGATTGTAAAATTTTTTTATTAAATAATTCAACTTTAAAGATATTATTTATCAAAAAATATTTTCTTAAATTTTTTTCTTAAATTAGATTTATACAGGATCATAAAATCATAGCTTTATTATTAATAAGAGAAGCTCCAATTTTAGATTTTTGAGAATTGAAAGATTTTCAACCTTTTTAGAAAGTTTAAATTGTAAAATATTTTATTAAATAACCCATCTTCGAAGTTATTGTTTATCAAAAAATATAATAAAATCATAATAAATTAAATTAACACAATTTTCTTAAATTAGGTTTATATAGTATCATAAAATCATAATAAATTAAATTAACACAATTTTTATTAATATATATGTAGATATTATTTTATTCAATTGTTTTTTTTGAAAAAATATTTATTATTTATTTAGTATCTGAAATGCAAATATAAAAGTACTGAGGTTTCAAATTTTTATTTAAAAAATAAATAATTTAACATTGGTATTTTGATATTAAATAAAATAAATAAATAACTTTATTGTACCAATTCATTTTTTTAAAAATAAAAATTTTCGAATGTATATACATGGAAAATTTTAAACACTAACCACTATTAACATGTTTGTAAAGAAGGGGATAATAACGTCTTTGTCCCTAGACTTGATTGAAACAGCAAAATGGGACATTTTTTTATGTTTTAGCAATTTTGTCCCTGACACAGTGACACAGGAACTCAGGCAAGTGAGAAGTGACAACGAAGGACCAATTTTAAAAGGGATAATGACAATTGTATTTTAAAATAAATATCAGGTACCTCCCAAGTAAAAAATGTCAAGTACACGCCGATTTTTTAAAATAAATAAACACTAACACCCCGTTTGATTTAGTTTTTGCATAAGATTTTATGTTTTTAAAAATATGATGAGTCATTAAAATACACGTTTGTGTAAAAAATATCTAAAAGCTGTTTTTGAATCAAATACTAATTTTTAGTTAAAAAGTAGAAAATAAAAAAGTAGTTTTTCAGTTTTTATCTTAATCGTATCCCAACACTATCGAAAAACTATTTTCTATTATCTTAAACTTTTTTTTTAAATTTTTAAATTTTCAATTTATAACATTTACATTATCTCTTTTAAACTTAAATTTGTAACGTTAATATTATTTTTAATTCTAATATTTATTTACAAAATTAACTCCATTTTCTTTACCATATATTGTCCTCTTCAAATTGATTGCTAACTCTTCTCAAATCTAATTAAATTAATTGTTAACAATTAAGGTATGTTTTAATTTTTAATTAATATGTTTTAGTTAAAAATTATAATTGACAAGAAATTTAATTTTTAATTTACAATTATTGTTTGTAATATGCAATTTAAATTTGCATCATATTTTTGTTGAAAGGATTGTATGAAATACTTTTTTAGTTTTTGATAACGTAGTTTGAATATGCAAACTTTGTTTTATAGCACGTATCTTGAATTTGTAAAGTATTTAGTTGTTGAGTTTGCGTGAAATTGTTATAATACTTGATGTCTTAAAAGTAAAACCCTTTGCTATTCCTAGATAGATACTAAATCTCTTTGACCAATCCAGTTGCATTTTAAAATCTTATTCTAGGTAGATTCTAACTCTCTATGTAGTATCCTAGTTTGCAATTATTGGGAAAACGCTTATATAAATGATTAAAATCAATAAAGATTTAGAAAATATGATCCATGTTATCTTGTTCCTTACCGTACAAGGCTAGCTGATTCAACTTATTCTCTGACTTCTTATTTCAAAAACTCTTGACCTTATAAACTATTGGGAAGATCATAGCGAAAAAGTCTTGTATAAATCATTTGTGTGACTATAGAGAAAGAGGTAAATAACCAATTGGTCTAATAGAATTAAATTATTTAACTACAGACATTCATCATTACGTAATGTACATTCATCACTACGTAATGTACATTCATCACTACGTAATGTTATCGAGCGCTACTTAGGTGTGCTAAAAGCTCAATTCCCTATTCTTAAATTAATGACTAATTACCCGATCAAAAAATAAAGATAAATTCCCATTGCATCTTGCACTATACACAATTTTATCAAGTTGGAATCAAGGAATGACAAAATCTTTAATTAATACTTGGTTGAAGATCTTGATGTGGTAGATGAAGAAAGCTTAAGAGTAAGGCAAGAAGCAATTAATATAGATTTGAGTCAAGAAAATATTAGTTATATGAGTACAGTTAGAGATCATATAGTTAGAGTAGTGTGGTTAGATTATGTTCATAATTAGTCTTGGAATAATATATATGTTTTATATTTTCAAAGTTAAATACTAAAATTTTAATAAAGAGAAGATATCGAAAATAGTTTCAATCAAACACATATTTTTATTTTTATTATTTTAAAAAATTATATCAAACATTTTTTTATACTTTTTAAAATTGAAAAATAGTTTTTAGATATAATATCAAATACATTTCTAAATATTTAAAATATTAAAAATACACCTTATATTTTTAAATCGTATACAAATTTTCAAAAACAGTTTTTAAATTACGAATCAAACGGCCTTGAAAGTAAAGTATGGGACTGATTTGTTAACATTTACTAAACTATTTTTCTTATCCGTTATTTCAAAAATGTTGAGATACGAAAACGTTATCATACTAAATCGTATGTACCTGAGCCAGTCAAAACCGGTGTAATTTAAAGGCACTTTACTCCTGTTGGCGATTGACAGCGGTGGGAAGGCGAAACCTGATCGTCCGCCGATGGAGGTAGTGGCGGAGGGGCTATGGGGACTTGCAGACTACCACGAAAACATAGGAGAGTTTGGAAAGGCGGTTAAGTGTCTCGAAGCCATTTGTCAGACCCACGTTTCCTTCTTGCCCATCGTTGAGGTGAAGACTCGTCTTCGTATTGCTACCCTTCTTCTTAAGCATACCCACAACGTCAATCACGCTAAGTCCCATTTGGAGCGTTCCCAATTGCTTCTTAAGTCAATCCCATCTTGCTTTGAATTGAAGTGCAGAACTTTCAGTTTGCTCAGTCAGTGTTACCATCTTGTCGGAGCTATTCCTCCTCAGAAGCACATTTTATACAAAGCTCTTGACCTTATTGCTTCTTCTCCACAGGAGTATGAGTTAATTTACTGTTTTTTTTAATTTACTTTCTTGATTTTGTTTCGTTTTGATTGTTTGATAATGGATACTTTTGATTCCCTTTCAAGGGTTGCAGTCAAGTTATGGTCTTGCAACTTCAATTCCCAGCTTGCAAATGCTTTGGTTATTGAAGGAGATTATCAGAGTTCCATTTCTGCTTTGGAATCTGGATATCTTTCTGCTACCGAAATTTCTTATCCCGACCTGCAGGTTTCCTTTTAGTGAGAACTTAATTTAATACAATATATACCAATGAAATTTGAGTATTGATGTTTCCAGTAATTGCTTTTGTTTTTCAGATGTTCTTTGCAACTTCTATCCTGCATGTGCAGCTTATGCAATGGAATGATGGGAATTCAGTTGAGAGGGCCATGAATAAATGTGACGAGGTCTGGGAGTCTATTGTTCCAAATAGGGTATGTCAGTAGTTCTTGCTTGTCATCCACTTTGTTATATAAAGTTTTTTATTTGGTTTGATGCTAGTTGAATGTGATTTTATTAATTGGATTGTTATTTCTTCTGCTGATAAGCTTATTCACAGACTAAATTCCTGTTTTGTTTTGTGCTTGTTCTGAACAACTGTTTAGAGAGGACAATGCCTTGGTTTGCTCTTTTACAATGAGCTGCTGCACATATTCTACCGTCTGCGCATATGTGATTACAAGAATGCTGCACATCATGTTGACAAATTGGATGCAGCTATGAAGGCTGATATGCAGAAAATGATGGAAATTCAGCAGTTGACGAGTGAAATTGATGCCTTGAATCAGAGTCTTTCTCGCCCTGACCTACCCCCCAGGGAGAGGTCGGCCCTCTCTGGAAGACAATTACAGCTTCAAGAGCGTCTCAAAAGTATAGAAGGTTCAAGCTTAACCAGCAAAGATTCACTGGAACCTGCATATTTTGGAAATGCTAGACGAGCATGGGGGGATAATCTAGTGCTGGCTCCAGCTCCTATGGATGGGGAATGGCTGCCAAAAAGTGCTGTCTATGCACTGGTTGACCTTATGGTTGTCATACTCGGGCGTCCAAAGGGACTTTTTAAGGAATGTGCGAAGCGGATTCAGTCTGGAATGCAGACCATCCAAGGTTATTATTTTGATTTGGGACAAATCGTTCTTTTTTGTCTCCTTTCTGGCTACCGTAGGCTGATGTTTGTTGTATCACTTACTTTTCTTGAATTTAAATATACTCTGCAACTTTGTTCTTTAACTTATGAAGACACTTGAAAAATCGTAGTAGTTTTGGGCATGAAAAATATTAAATGTTTGCTTGGGACATGTTGAACTTTTGATTTGTCAATTTTTTAGCATAGCAGATTAGATATCTTTATTGTAGGCTGTGTCCTCAAACAACTTGATATATTAGGAGCTTCCTATGCTAAATAATGTTGAAGTTAGCAATTAAGCATTGGTTGCATGCACTATCAAGGAGCCTGAGTAGTCATTGCTTGTTGCAGATGCACTAGCGAAGCTTGGAATTACTGATGGTGTGAGAGGTATTATTAGACTTCTTTTCTGCTTTTGCCTTAATAATATGACTTCATTCCTTTTTGTACTTTTGGATCATTTATTCAGTTTTCTGGAATTTTCTTTTGAGCAGAAGTGGATTTGCAACATTCAGCTATTTGGATGGCTGGTGTGTATTTGATGCTACTAATGCAGTTCCTTGAAAACAAAGTGGCTGTGGATCTCACACGGTCTGAATTTGTTGAAGCACAAGAGGTAGGTGGTTGGGTTTACCATTGCCATGCTCAATCATTTGTCTTTCTTTCTCTTTCTCTTTGGACTTATATTTACTTACCTTCATATATATATATATATATATATATATATAACAGTTGAGATTGAATCTGGTACATATAATTAATGCAGAATTAATACACTATAATTAATGTATATATCAGATTCAATTCAACTGTTGGAAGTGTGTAGATCTAGCGGTTTACAAATGAGTGTAAACATATGTGTAAAAATATTGGGTTCCCGATTCTTCCTCTATATAGAAACAAGAAGTCTAGGTAAAGGATTTGTTCTTCATTCAATCTTCATTATTCGTAGTTAGTCAAGAAAAATCATCAGTGGCAAATATGTTTTATGTGCGAGATACAAAATAGGCGCCAATTTGATATTTCTATATTGTTCCACAGGCTTTCCTGTGCCAAACAGTTGATGATGAATATGCCTTGAGATTACTATGGTCTTCTGTTTTAGGAGTATTAAGGCCCATGTAAATGTGATAACTCAATTTAGGAAAACCTTCACTTTCTTCACTTGTTTCGACTATGCGATGCCTAGCTACTTCGCTCGCTAAGTAAGCCTTTAATCTTCAGAATGCACTATTCAAAAGATAGATAACAAAAAAAGAAATAGCACACAAAAATTTAAGTGAAAAGAAACTTGTTTTACTTAAGAATACGTACAAGCTCTAATTGTTTGTTTACTTGGTTGATTACAAATGCACACACACCCCTATTTATAGTTGTAGAGTTTACAAATGAACAATGAGGATTGCACCTCACTTTGACACAATGGAGGGCTTGTATTGCACTCTCTTTCTACAAGTCAAAAGTATCCTATCTACCATGCCTACATTATAGAAGATGGGCTAGTTGGGTTTTTTGGGTCAATTGAACATATGTACATGAAATTGTAGTGTGTGCTAATTTAAAGTTCCCTAACCCTTATGCTTGTATGTCCATATGATCTGAATCTTTTATGGATCAGCTCACAACCAGCTCATATGCTTGTATCTTAGATTTTCCCTTGTAAAGATTTTGTCTGCACACGTTATGCTTTCGTGTTATGGATCACGTGGGGCATGACATCCTCCTCACCTAAATGCGTGGCATTCTTGTCGTGAAATCTTCGTATGTGGTCTTGGAACTGCCAAAGCACATTTTTATGTTTTCATGTAGACTTATTTTCGGGTAGTCCCTTCTACTTGATGAAATACTCATTGTAGTTAGGCACACCACAGTTTCACACTCTTCGGTCGGTAAAGATGCAATCAACTTCCTTTTCAAAAGAGGTTACTACAGCGGAGCCCATTTTGACTCTCCTCAGCTTGGGTCCTTATCATCTCCATGGTAAATACTACTTGTCACGGACTGAATTGTTCTGTGTGGCCTTAGCAAACAAATTTGCATACAATTGTCAATAAGTAAGCCTAATTCACTTAAACTTGGAATGAAAGAAAGAATTACACACAAAGAAAAAAGTTTTGTATTACTAGTTAAGTATTACAAGAATTGCTCGAGGTTTGAATTGTTTCCAAATACACTTACCTGAGGTTAGGAACGGATGGTGAGGATTGTTCTTCAATTTGACAAGTTGGATGACTATGATTAGCCATCTAGAATTCTACATCTTTAAAGTAAAAAATATTTCAGCCACCACACCTATCACATTTTAGAATGGAGGCGTACTTATGTTTCTAGAAATTGGATCATTTGCGCCATATTGGCTTATGGGGCCTCTACATGCATACATCATTGGGGGTTGTTTTAACTAAAATGCTTGGAAATAGCCACAAAACGAGCATGTACGCATGTGATCACATAATTGACCCTTGTAGAGATTTTGTTCAGAGATGTTGTCGTAGAGATATTGTTCATGTGCAGCTTATTGTTTATTTGTGAATTTTTGTGCATATTCACCTATGCATTTGTTCCTGAAGTTTGCACGCTCTTGCATCGGTACTTCCGTGCATTCGAATATTGCACCTAAAATTCACAAAGGATGGATGCATAGAGTTCCACGACGTGGGAAGCAACACAAGGTACTAATTGAGCGTATCTATGTTGGCACCAAAGTGCTAGCGACTTTCCAAGTTGTAAAGAGACGTGTTAGCCCACAGCAAACCTAAGGCTACGTCAAAAAACAGAAGAGAAGACTTGACAAGGACACCAAGAAATTAGGTGGGGAGAATGTTATGGAGTAACAAAACAAGTGCAGAACTGTTATAAGCACAAGAACACAGAAGTACTAATGCGAGAGTGTTGAAGCTTCAGGAATAAATGCATAGGCGAATATGTACAAACATTTATAAATAAACAGTAACTTGTTTGTGAACAATATCTTGACAGCAAACATCTTCGACTAAAATCTCTATAAGGGTCGGATACATGATTAAATGCATACATGCTCATTTCGTGGCCTTTTCAAGCATTTTAGTTAAATTGGATATTAAAGCATGTGGATTAAAGAAGCTCAACCCACAATGATGTATGCATGTAGAGGCCCAATAAGCCTATGTGACCTAAATGGCCTAATTTCTAGAAACTTAAATGCACCTCACATTTTTTAAAATGGTAGGTGAGATATTTTTTATTTTAAAGATGTAAAATTCTAGATAGCTAATCCTAGCCATCCAAAATGTTAAAGTGAAGTATAATCCTCACCGTTTGCTCCTAACTTCCTCAAGTATAAATAGAGAGAGGTGAGTGTATTTGTAAACAATTCAAACTTTAAGCAATTCTTGTCGTACTTCAGTAGTTATACAAAGCTTTCCTTTTTTGTGTGTAATTCTCTTTTTCATTTCGAGTTGAATTAGGCTTACTTAGCAACAATTGTGTACGTAATTGTTCATTAAGGTTACACAGAGTAATTTGATGTGACAAATGGTATTTTACCATAGGGATAATGAGGACTTAGGCTGAGGAGAGCCAAAACAGGCTCCTATTGTTGTAGTAATTTTTTTCTAAAAGGAGGTTGTTTGCATCCTTGCTGACCAAAGAGTGTGGAAGCGTAGTGTGCCGAATTACACGAAGTATTTTTTCAAGTGGAAGAAACTACTCCAAAGTAAGGCTATATGAGAACACGAAAATGTGCTTTGCCAGTTCCAAAACCATATGCAAAGGTTTCGCGATGAAGTCACACCTTGTGTGATCAGTAATCCGAAAGCATAAAGTGTGCGGACAGAATCTTTACGAGGGAAAATTTGAGGGACGGGAGTGTACGTGCTCGTTACAAGTTGACTTATAAGAGACTCGGATCATTTAGACATACAAGCATATGGGTTAGGGAACTTTGAATTAGCCTACGCTACAATTTCTTGTAAATATGTTTAATTGGCTCAATTAGCCCATCTTTTATAACGGAGGTGTGATAGATAGAATATTTTTTATTCGTAAAAATTGGGTGCAATCCTAGTCCTCCATTATGTCAAAGTGAGGTGTAATCCTCACCTTTCATTTGCAACTATAAATAGGGGATGTGTGTACATCTGTAATCAACCAAGCAGTTAGAGTTTGTGAGTATTCTCAAATAAACAAGATTTTCTTCACCCAAATTCTTGTGTGCTCTCTCTTTCTTTGTATCTAGCTTCTAATTAGCGTATTTTGAGGGTTGAATGCTTGCTTAGTGAACGGGGTGGTTAGGCGTTGTGCAGTTGAAGCGAGTGAAGAGAGTAAGCTGTGACAGTAGTAAGAAATCCTTATAGTAGCAGCAAGTCCAAACTATCAGCAATCCATTGTTCAACCTTGAAGTTGGAAATTTTTATGCCTATGAACCAACCTCCTAAAGTGAAATATGATACTGGAAATTGGGATTTGATATCAGAAGATAACTTTAATTCCAAATTGATGTCGGAAATTGGGAATTTATGTGAGGGAATTAACATTAACTAAGTTGAAATTTCTGGTGGTTGTTGGCCTAATCTTTGACATTTTTTCTTTGTAAAAGCCTATATAAAGGCCTTAAATATGTAATATGAAAATCAAGTTGTTTTGAGTTGAGTTTAATACAATTCTAGTATTTTATACTCTGTATCTCTTGGAGAATTTTCATAGAGTGGTGGGTGTTCTTCTTTCAAGTTTTACAACCTTTGACAGCAATTTTATGGTGGTGTTTTTGTATCCCTTTTGTTGTAAACCTTAGGTAGATAGCTTCTTAACCCCTTTTCCTTAGTGAGCATTAATTTTCTTACATAAAAACTTCCATTTCCAACGTCAAAATAGGCGCAAGAAAAGAGCAATAGATCGGATTAACTGAGGTGTATCCATATTTTGCAAAGTTAGTGAACATGCAAATGAAATGAATCTATTCATGGAAATGAAAAAACAAAATAATGGGAATCAAAAGTTGCTCTAGTCTACGTCAAATGAATGAACTGTTGGAAGCATGTATGAGAGTTGGTTTGACCACCCTAACTGTGGTGGAATATTTCTGAGATAATAATGCACAAGATGTAAATTTACCAACAATGTCTTCCATTGAAGGGAGTGGCTTCTTCCCCCTAATTTATGAATGCCATGATGGGGAGCCAATGGACGACAGAGATGGAAGGAAAGTAAAGATTAGAGAGCGAAGGTAGAAAAATCAGAATAATATTTGGGGAAGTCAATATCTTTATTCAATATTTCAGTAATCCATCATTCAAAGTCTGTCACTCAAAAGTCTTGCTAAAAGGTGAAAACAATGTCCTCCTATTTATAGTGGCCATATCCCAAAGAAAAGAGTAAAAGAAATCTACAACCTATTCAGAAATGAAAATCCTAATCCACAAATAAGTGAAGCCCATCTGACCCAAACCAGTAACCAAGTAAGACAAACATAGAATAAAAAGAAACCCTAAATAAGCATATTTGTCCTACATCATTTTTAGATTAAACTATTTGCCAAATGTAAATAAGAAAACTGGGTTCTTGATCCTGCATTATCTAGTTTAAGAGAATTGTCTTTCATATATATGTCATAGTCTTGGCTTCGCCTTTGTCCAGGCAACATCTATTCAGTTAGGTTGTTTCTGCTATGGTTTAAATAAAAAATTTTCTATCATTTGGTTTTTCTATGTTTTCTCTTTTTGCATACCTATCTTATCTATTTTTCAGTCCCAAAAATTGAAAATACTAAGGGTTATATTTGTGCTTGCAGGCGTTGGAGCAGATGAAAGATTGGTTCCTTCGCTTTCCAACTATTTTACAGGCTTGTGAGAGCATCATTGAGATGCTCAGGGGACAGTATGCTCATTCTGTTGGCTGTTATAGTGAAGCAGCTTTTCATTATGTTGAAGCAGCAAAGGTGTGTTGTTAAATTCATAAATTAAGCTTGGGAAATATTGTATATTGCTGTTAAATTTGTGAGTCAAGTATTTTAATCATTCTGAAGGATGGAAACGGGCAATATGATTACGGTGCACATGCCTGTGCATGACTGTGTTATATGGATTTAGCAAATGCCACAAGCCGTACAAGTTATATTGCACGTATATCAATTGTCCTTTTGTTTAAACGAATAAGTTCTGAATTCAAATGTTTGTTGCTTGTTCAGCTAACAGAGAGCAAACAGATGGAAGCTATGTGCCATGCTTATGCTGCTGTATCTTACTTCTGTATTGGTGATGCTGAATCATCTTCGCAGGTTGAAATTTTTCTCTGCGTAGAGGTTTATCAAGTTTTGTATATCCTATAATTGATTAGTTATGTATGTAGCAAAAGTATTCTTTGGGGGTTTATATTAGTTGACTGCTAAGTTGTATGCAGGCAATTGATTTGATTGGACCAGTTTACCAAATGAAGGATTCTTTTGCTGGAGTTCGAGAGGAAGCTAGTCTCCATTTTGCTTATGGCCTTTTATTAATGAGGCAGCAAAATTTTCAAGAAGCACGGTAGATATTTGATTTCTTGATAACTTTTGCCTCAATTAGGTCATTATGTGAAAGTAGTTCAGAGTCCACGTCAGAGTAATTCTGTCCAGTGTGTTTTCCATAGGTTTTGAGATGAGTCTTTATTTGCCATACCATGCTATTTTATGATTTATAAGCAGCAGAAGAAACTGCTGCTGTTTCTCTGATTTTCCTTTTCCACCCCATAAATTACATGCAAAACCGAATATAATTATTCTAAATGTGTGTAGTAATAGACATCATTACTTGAAGAATAAGGAAACATATTTCTCTGCCTAGTGTTCTTTCGATATTAAATACATTTGCTGAAACATTAACACTGATGCAGAAATCGACTGGCCAAAGGCTTGCAGATTGCTCATAATCATATGGGGAACCTTCAACTTGTTGCTCAGTATTTGACAATCCTTGGAAACTTGGCACTTGCTCTGCATGACACGGTACAAGCCAGAGAGATCTTGAGATCTTCCCTTACACTGGCAAAGAAGCTTTATGATATCCCAACCCAGATCTGGGTGCTATCTGTTTTGACAGGTATACCCTAGCTCTTGATAGCCCTTCACATTCTTCATTACTCAGAATCTAGTTGGTCTCTGAGCTTTACATTAATTTTTTCAGGGTATTTTCTATCCATTTGTTTACTGTAATCTGATGGTACTTCACATTTTCATAAAGGGATCTTAGCAACATTTGCTTCCTCATTTGCTTTATTACATTTGAGATGGAACGAGAAATATTATTAATTGATTGCTGAAGCAAGATGAGCAAGCTAATCTTATTAATGATTATCATTTGGAAAGCCTGGGCATTCTTCATCACAAAAATGTTGTATTTTCTTTTTACATTTTTTATTTTAACTAAATCAAATTCGGCTTGTTGATTCTGCCACACATTCTTGGATTCCAATTTCAATTCAATTTGCTTTCAGTTTTTGACTGTAGAAAGGAGACGATATCAATTGGCTATGCAACAGGATTTGTGTCTTTACCTATCTATGAGCTTTTTGAGATTCTTCCTTCTTTTTCCGTTCAGCTTTGGTTTATTGGGCAATAGTTTGACATAGAGAATTAATTGTATAGTTCATCGGTTCTTTGCAATAGGGAAGTTTTTAGTTTGTGGACCTCTGGTTCACTTTTGTAATCATTTTCTCTCTCTTTTCTTGCCATAGAATGTTGACGTGTTTCCTATTAAAATAAATAATAATAAAGAAAAGATTGTTTGAGTGTCATTTATTTTCTCTTTGACAAATGGCATTATGACAACCCTTTTTAATTACAAATAAATTTAGAAACTAAAAGCTGTCTAAGTTATCACCCTGTAGTTGTTGAATTCCTTTTAATCTTTGTTTCCTTGAGTTTTTAAGATTTAGCAGATTGGTACGCTTATCTGATCTAAGTTGTACAACTTTCTGGTTGTAGCTCTGTACCAGCAGTTAGGTGAGAGAGGAAACGAAATGGAGAATGATGAATATCGAAGAAAAAAGGTAGATGAGCTGCAAAAGAGACTTGCTGATGCTTATTCTTCAATTCATCACATTGAATTAGTAAGGGCTCCTTATCCTATTATGTTGTTGATTTATATTAGCTTTGAATCTTTTTGTTATATGGTAAGAAACCACTTGATATAACAAGGCAAAGTTTCAGATCTGCGGCATTAATTGATCATTCTTGCTGTCTCCTTGTCTGAGCAGATTAATAAGGTGAAACTTGAAGTTCAACAATTTCACGAGCTTGACATTAAACGTGCGACAGAAGGCCAGTCCATGAGAATCAACCTTGACATTCCAGAGTCAATTGGTCTTTCAGCGCCATTACCAGTCCAGTCATCATCAAGGCTAATAGATTTAGACCCTGCAAGACGTGGGAAGAGAAAAATCTAGTTTCGAACCTTCTATATTTCTTAATTTGTTTAACCAAGGCTCTGTAAATTTATTTAGGTTGTACAAGTTTTTTAGAACTTTAACAAGTAATTGTAGAATAGGCAATTTGAGCAAGATATAACACCTATCATGTTATGTATGTTGTATATTGATTGAGTATATAGCGATTCCCAATTTTACTATATCTGATTTCTCATTTTTAGTGAGTTGAAACTGCTGATTGCTGACTGTCTGCATGGTTGTTCATGGTAAGCAATTCAGTGATTCTTTGACATTTGAGTCTGTTGTTGCATGCTTAGTATCATACCATCATTAGGATAATCTGATATCTGTCATTGCTCCAGTTAATCTTGTAGATGCAGATTATTATGTGATGAGATAATGTTTTGCCGAGAGAAGGGAAAAAGAGAAAGTTGTCAGTTAATTGACATAGATACTCATATTGTTGCCTTGGATCGACAGTTAGAAAATTTACATCTGGAAGTTCTACCTTTTTGGTAGCTTTCGACAAATTTTCTCTGCAGTACAGGCGTTTTCATATATATCAACAATGTTTTTTGCGTAGTCAAGCTGCCTCTGTTGTAGTAAGTCCTGCAATTTCTTTGAGGGGCTTCCACATAAACTTTCTCCTGTGAATTCATTTAGTTGTTAGCAAATACATAGCTTTGGCTAAGTTACCAAAACACTTAAATGAGCAGACTCACCAATTTCCACATTCTGCAATGACCCTGACTCGGGGCCCGAGTGTTGGAAGCAAAGCAAGAAACTGTAATTCTGCCTTGGACAGAACCTGCAGAAAGGTTTGTGCTTCTTTTTAAAATAATACTGCTGGAAAAGAGCAGAAATGAAAGCCTTATATGAAAGCGAAATGATTACCTTGGCTTCAATAATCCAGAGAACAAGTCCTTTGGCATTGGGAGGCAATGCATTAAGCCTGTAATCAACTTCGGGAGGGAAATACCACCTAGCTATTGGTTGCTTTCCCACATGTGCCTATATGTCAACATTCATTCAACCATTCACTCATTTGACAGTACGAGAAGATGATATGATGCTGTATGCTTTTTGTGTTGCTTACAATCAACTTACAGGGCAAACGGGATGAACTTTTGTGAGTGTAGTTTCAGGATCACCAAGACCGCGAGCAGTGAGGTCAAGGAAGTAGTAGCCCTGGTATCTAAGACGATTAAGATAACGTCCCTCGTAGCCTCCTTCGTGTGGAGTATAAATGGCAATGGCTTTGTGCTTCTCAACATCGGAAAGCCACCGTCCCAGATCAGGTTTTATCAAATCTCCTCCAATGAAGTCTCCTAATCCAATACCAGTATTAGTATTACTACATTTGATCACTCCAACTCTTTTAGGTACCTTGACATTTCCTCTTCTAAATCCTTGCAATCGTTGGAGCTTGAAGGAGGAAGCTGTTCCTGTTCCTGTTCCTGTTCCATAGTGCAAGCAGGCTGCTGCAGCTGCTGCCATTTTTTTGGTTATATTGATTGCTTCAAACTTGTGCTAAGGGAAACCAAAGCCAAAGGCAAAAGCAAAGCCATTTTTAATTGTATGGTGGAGAAACAAGATAAGAAACATCATTGTCATTTGTACACTACCAGAGAAGAGAATGGGGACCAATGTATGCAATGTACCATCCCCTAATTCGGCTAGAAAAAACCGAATACAATTATATTTATTGAGAACCATTGTTTGATCCAATCGTACTCATTTCTTTATTTTAACTTAAAATTCGTTCCCTATATATTAGAACTGAATTTTGAGTGTAAGGATAAATTTTTTAACAAAGTTTAGATAAATTTTTTGGGAAATAATTAATAATATTTCATTTTTATCCTAAAAAACCTAAAATACCCATTTACAAAATATTAACAAAAAATAACTACTTTTTTTTTTTCAAAATGTCTCTCGTACCCACTTTTATCTTACTCAAACCTAATTTCAAATGAGATAAAATTTTCATCTTACTTGAAAGTAGGTTTTGAGCGAGTTAAAAATATAACTTTACTCAAAATATATTTTTTTATGACAATGAAATAAAAATTAAAACTTTAGTTAAAAGTTGACATGAAAGCACATTTTTATTCAAAAAATCTAAATATAGCATTTTTTATTAACATTTTGTAAGGTGGGTATTTTTTGACTTTTTGACATAAAAATGAAGTATTTTGGATTATTTCCCAAATTTCTTCCTATATTATAATTAATCTGTCCTACAATAGATGTCTTGGTATATTAGAATTGACCTATCCTAAATGAGGGGAGATTTTCAAATGTAGACAGCAGATTTTCTGGTTGGACTTCAATTAGAATTGATCATTAGACAATATCTCACTACAATGTATTATGTAAAACATTTATATACTTAGTAATCATTTTTTTAGGAAAAATATGAATGAGAAACCTTACGGAAATATTAAAAAATGCAACTTTATTAAGGTGAAATTTTTAAGTTTTCTCAAAACTTACTTTCAAGTAAAGTAAAATTTTTATTTTACTCTGAACTTACTTTTTTAAGTGAGGTGAAAATACAATTTTACTTGAAATTTATTTTCGAATAATAATAAGATAAAATTGTGAATTTTTATTAAAAGTGGGTGTTAGGGACACTTTTATTTGAAATTGATAAAATTTAGTATTTTTGATTATTTCCCAAAACCTTATCTTACAAAAAAACATCAAACAATTATTATTCAGTTCAAATCATGACTAATTTATGTTTTCTTTAATTCTAGTTCAATTAATTAGTACAAGGATAAAAATGTCTTTTTATTTAAATTCTACTAAAAATGAGAAGGGAAAATTTTAATAGTAACTAATCTTTAAAACTAATTTTCTTAAATGACTATAATTTAAAATATATTTTAAAAATGATCAATTTAAACCCAAATATCTTTATAAAAAATTTTCAAAAAATGATTAACATATACCTTCAGTCAGGGGTATTTTAGGTTTAAAAAAAAAATTTAAAATGATTATTTTTAAAAGACATTTTAAATGGTAATTATTAATGAAAATTCATTCCAAGTATTACATATTATTGTTAATTTTTGAGAAATTTAACCAAAACACTTAATATTTGGACTGAATTTTTAGCAATATTTACTGTTCAAAATTTGTTATAAAAATAATTCACTTAAATTTTTTTAAACAAAAAATAACTTTATTAAAAGTATATATTGATTATTTTTAAAAATTTTTTATAAGAATATTTTAGTTTAAATAAATTATTTTTAAAATATATTTTAAATAGTGATATTTAAAAAAATTAGATTCTTAATATGATTACCGTTAAAAATCTCTCTTAATTTTTCAAATGAAAAATCTGACGGTCGTCATTTGAAATCTTAGACGAGATGCTCTTTACCACTACGCCGCTGGTACCCTTACAATTATTGCACACATTTTTCATTTTTTAGGGCAGGGTCAAACAGGAAAACGCCAAATGTATAAAGTTTGAGGCACACACAACAGTTTCAGAATTGAGGTTGTTGTGTTAGGGTTTTACTGCAATATATTGTATATTTATTTAGTAAAATTAACAATTATTTATATATATTTGCTTTCTGGGATGGGAGTAGGAAGAAGAAGAAATTGAACTGAGGAAAGAACAAGTTCTTCCGTTTGCTTCTAAAGAATAATAAGACTGGATTAAGCTGTGGAATAATTGTTGAGTAGTGTTGGCCCGAATCAAAGAAATATGTTGGGTTGTGCTGCATCTTCTACATCCAAGTGTTTTAGGGTTCGTTTTCTGATCAGAGGAGGTTTCTCTTACAATCACCGTCATTCCTTTTTTGGTAACAATTCAATTTTATTAACAAACCTCAATCATGATCATGGAAGAAGAAGAAGAATTAGTTACCCATGTAATCGGTTTCCCCAAATCACCTCTTTTCTTCCTGATTCTGCTTCTGCTCCTTCAAGACCTCGCAATCAGCATCAGCAGAGCTTATTGTTGTCAACTGCTGCTACTGTTGATTCGCAAAAGCAACCCCCTTTTAAAATCACTTCTCCTGACAAACAAGTTGCTGACACGAAGATACTCCGAACTCTTGCCAGTTATTTATGGATGAAAGACAACTTTGAATTTCGTTTGAGGGTCATTGCTGCTTTGGGTTTTCTTGTTGGTGCTAAGGTTTTGAATGTTCAGGTTCCTTTCCTTTTCAAGCTTGCTGTTGATTGGCTAACTACCGCTACTACCAATGCTGGTGCTCTTCCTGCATTTGCTGCTGCTAATCCTACTATGTTAGCTCTTTTTGCTACCCCTCCTGCTGTTTTAATTGGTTATGGAATTGCCCGCTCTACTGCTTCTGCTTTCAACGGTATACTCCCCACACTCATCATGTAATTTGCTCCTTATTGTCAATTTCATAGCTTCATTTCACCTTCTGTTTTGTTAACTATTCGTTTTCATGTTCTTCTTGCTTTGATATTTTTTGTTATCTGTTAAATGTGACTCTGTTGTGCCAGAATTACGCACTGCTGTGTTCTCCAAGGTAGCATTGCGAACAATTCGATCTGTATCTAGGAAGGTATATCTGTATTCTTTACTTTGTTACCAATAAAACTCTTATTGTGTATGGTGATAATGCTATGTCATGTTTTTCCAAAGTACCACTCAAAATCATAGCATCAGGTTTCATATATGGAAATACTTGTATGACCATTTCTTTTGGCATGAATGAATCCTATTGTCTTACAATTAGGATTTTGCTTTTGCAGGTTTTTTCACATTTGCATGAACTTGATCTTCGCTATCATCTCAGGTAGCGCTATGCTTCTAGAAACTCTCTTCAGGTGCAGGGTAGAAAGTTTTTGTTTGTAATTCTGTATGATAGCTGTTATATATTTAGAAAGATAAAAGGGTGCACTTTATATAATTTAATGCCTTTGCGCTCTATGCAACTTCTCAGTCCTTAGAGAGAAATCTTCTTGTCATCCCAATGTATAGATACTGACTTTTATTGCGACAAAATATTTCCTGTTAACACAATGGAGAGATAGGTCAAGCCTTAATGTTTACTCAAAGTGAAATTCTTAATTGCTTTATCAAAGTTCTCAGCTCGGCTGGGCACTATAGTTGGATCCATGGAGTTGGACAAAGCTTAGACAGATAACTGATCACAGGAGCCTCATTCAAAGCTTTTTGTATGCCAAAATTCAGATGATGGGGTCACTTCTGGTTCAAAAATCTCTAGTTGACAGTTCTGAAGTTGATGAGCTTAGGATAGAAGAGCAGACCAAATCTCATGTTCCATGCAGGTTTAAAAAAGACACTAAATCTGTTATTGAGCAATATACTGGGGAGATATGGTGTAACTGTAGCGCATAAAACTTTTCAAATGTGTTGAACCCTTTTTGATCGCTATGCTTTTGTTCATGTAACAGCCTTTTTCTGATTTGATTTATTTTGAAGCACTCTGTTATCTACATTTGATTCTCTTTCTTACTTCGTACTTCCATTTCAGTCGAGAAACTGGGGCTTTAAATAGAATAATTGATCGTGGTAGCCGAGCTATAAACTTTATTCTCTCGGCAATGGTTTTCAATGTTGTACCCACCATTTTAGAGGTATGATTGTGGCTTTGACTATGATGAGCTACTTAAATTAAAAAGATTACCGGTTCATATGCTTCGGCATATGATGTCGATCATAGATGATATTCAGTATGAGATGTATCTTCAATTTTTGTTTGTAGTCTGTTAAATTCACAATTTGTCTAAGATTTTTTACTATTTCTACTTTAACATGTATCCTTCCAGATATCTATGGTATCAGGCATACTGGCATACAACTTTGGAGCGCCTTTTGCATGGATCACTTCACTTTCCGTTGTGGCATATGTTGCCTTCACCTTGACAGTGACACAGGTACTACATTCCTGCCAATTCCTTACCAAATCATGCAAGTTTCTTAGAAACTCAACAGTGTGCTTCATTTCATGATTTCTGTTGGTACCAGCTGCCCGCTTTGATCTCAGGTAATATTCTTGGGTGGGTTGAGGAGCAATTGGATAGGAAAAAGGGAATGTAAAAAATATTTGTCTTTATCACTTTCATCTAAGCAGCTTCTGTTCACCTTTGGCAGTGGCGGACAAAGTTTAGGAAGGCCATGAATAAAGCTGACAATGATGCAAGTACAAGGGCAATAGATTCACTAATCAATTATGAGGTGAGATCATGGCCTATACATCATGAAATGTTTTAGATGGCTTCAATTAAATATTTTCTTTTATACTTTTGCAGACTGTTAAATATTTCAACAATGAAGCCTTCGAAGCTCAACAGTATGACGAGTTCTTAAGGAGTAAGTTACTTTATAATTAATATAAGAGCTCAGATCCTTTTTTTGATTCTTACGCGTCAGCTCAAACTTGTAGGTTAAGTGGTTCTTACCATGGTTTTGACCACGTGGTCTTATGTTATTTCCCAATCATAGTAATTAGATTCTAATAAGCTGCATTTGTGTTTGTTAGTTCATTTGTGTTTTTGGTTGAAATTGTTCAGTGTACCTTGCATGCAAGGAGCTTTCCTGGTTACCTATTAGTTTAAGCTTTTAGGCCTGGCTGTTAATTAGATGGCATCATTTAGGTTTGACCAAGTAGTTTGGTGTTCGAATTGCCTGTTATATTATTTAAATGAAAAGAAGTTGTCAATATTTTGTTTTTAGAAAGTGGATTGATGTTATATACTGCAAAGTTTGCAGTGGTTATGTTTGGTGCATGTGCCTTGCATGTGAAGTGAGCATTTAATATTTTAAATACTACTTTTAGGCTCTTATGTGTCACCTTCAGCTTTAAATTGAGAGGTAACTTAACAAGATATCAAAGTCAGTTTGAACCAAGTGGTCTTGGGGGGCCGTGTTGAATTTGATGCAGGGGCATGTTTTAGAATTTAAATACTATTTTTAGGCCTTTTCCACTCTGCTTACTTTTTGAGGTCAATCAGTTAACTGATAATTACAATAGTTTTTAGCATAATGATGTGTGGATATTAAACCTGAACTGAGCAGCCACTCAAACTAATGATAGACAGGACAAGTTTCCAACCTTACAAATTGGGTTTACGGTATAGGTTTATCGTATAGATCTAGTAGGAAATTAGAAGTGATAGCAATTAAGTTTTGCATCAAGACAGAGAGTCTATGTCAGAATTTAAATTGGATTTGATGTCAGATTACAAATCTGGTAGGTTAAGAGGAAAAAAGAAAAAACACCGAATTTGTGATCTATTTCGTAGTGATTTGAGAAAGTAAGGTCAATAGCTGGTTCAAATTCTGACCAGAATTGGGATTCCAGTCCTAGAATACTTGGAATTCCCAATTGGGATGAACATACATCTTAAACCACAAAATAATTTTTCCGAGATTACGAATTCTCCGAAACTAATGAGTTTTTCCTTTCCCACTACCAGTAAACATTCAGAGAACACAATATCAAAATAATCTTCAAGCGTGCAAGCAATTAATTTTCTAGCAACCTCAAAGAACTGAGTGGAACAAAAGTAAACAAGAGAAAAATAGGAGAAAGAAAGAGTGAAAGTACCCTGGACCTTAATGTTTAGTTAGAGAAGCATGCTTGAACAACAGAGAAGAGTTTCAAACTGTAATACGAAAGTTCCAAATATCCAGCCTCTTCTAAATCTGAGGACTGCAACTCTATATATAAGTCTCTAACTTGTGGTCCCCAAGTTATTCAATCCCAATAAATTTGAATGCCTGGTAAAAAGCAATGAATAACCTGAGCCTATGCACAAAGATGCATAAAACACTAAATCTTTTATTTTTCTTGTTGGAAACAAAGGAATATTAGTAGAATGGAAGGAAAGAAGATAGAAAAGTCAACTACAGGTCTATAAGCAACAGAAGCAGCCTGTAAAAGCTGCCTTTCTAATATACAAATCAAAATCAGCAGATCTACATTCTAAGTAATACCCCACCAAATTTACAAAAATTGATAGGAACCTCAATAAGCAAAATTAACCAAGACCCCTCCTTGCCCATTGAGATTGATGAAGAGAGAGATGTCTTCAAATAAGGCCAAAAAGAAGCAGGAAATCGAATTTTGTCCCGTAAATCCATGACTCTTCTTATATCTGTCTTCAAAGCGATGGTTGTTTTGTTCTTATAAAGACTCTAAATTTGGCTTGTATCATAATTGGTCTAATTACCAAAATAGCTTTACTGACCTTTGTTTCCTTTTTGTTGCTCCCATGTTACAAACTGAAAACTCATAGCAGTTACAGCGAATTCTTCGTGACGAAAAGGGCTGGTTTTTGGGCCGTATAATTTTCAGACCTACATACATGTGCATTTGCATGATGTTAAAGTCCTCCACTTACATTTGAGCATATCCTTTTCATTATATTGCCATTCCAGTGTGATATGTGCCTTTGTGCTTCTTACTATTAACCTTATGATATCAATGGTTTGCTTGCAGCTGAATTGTAATCTGTCATTACAGGTTTTTGTACATACCAGAGATGACTTGCATTTTAGAAAGAAAAATGTTAATTGAAATTGTGGAGTTAGAACTTATTTGTTATACTGCACTACTTAGTATTGTAGGGGCCTTCCTTAGTATGTGTTGCAGCTTGAGACAAGAGAAAAGAAAAAACAAAAAGAAAAAAGAAGAAATGGTGGAAGCTTTAGGAACTGTATTTCACTCCTCAATTTTAGCTTTGTTCACTATTGATGCTATTTCTACTCTTGTGACGCTATCTTTCAGGGTATGAAGATGCTGCCTTGAATACACAAAGAAGTCTTGCTTTTCTGAATTTTGGTCAGAATGTGATATTTAGCACAGCTCTGTCTGCAGCCATGGTATTGTGTTCCCAGGGAATCATGAATAGTCAGATGACAGTTGGTGATCTGGTAAAAATTTCTTCTTCTTAAATTTTTCTTTGTAATGTAATTGTTTACTATTTTACTCATTAAGTATAAATCTGAACACAGGTTATGGTAAATGGGCTTCTCTTCCAGCTGTCACTTCCTCTAAATTTCCTTGGAAGTGTTTACCGTGAGACTATACAGAGTCTTGTTGATATGAAGTCAATGTTTCAGTTACTGGAGGTACATTTTGAGGAATTCACTACACTCCCCTTGCATTTTAGCACATCATTGTTGTGCATTTCAAAAAAATAAGATAATGTAAATTGCATTAATTGTTTCTCAATAATCTGTTTCCTACATAGTTTGTGGATCCTATTTGATTTCCTCAGGTTTGTAGTTCATATCAGCATGTTCTGATTTTTCTCTGGAGATGTTGACAAGTGCCTAGCAAAATTATGAATTTGTTGTGATTGTATCATGTTGAGTTACTACTTCACCTAAAAGCTTAAGCTTGAAGGTAAGAGCCCAAATAATAGCTTTTAAGCTTTAACACTTCTCCTCGTGCTAGGATGGACTCATTAATATGCTTGTCATGTGGAGACAAATATTAAGTACATTTTGCTGACTTCCTTCTTTGTGTGAGTTATAAAAGTAAAGAATGAAATAGAGTTAGTGTTTGGGGGGGATTCAAACACAAGACCATGAAGTTAGACCTGTTTTGATACTATGTTGTGTTACTACTTGACGTAAAAGTTTAAACTTAAAAGTAAAGGCCCAAATGATATAATTTAGGCTTTAATACATTGATTTCGGTTCATTTTCTTTTACTATTTGTATATGATCACTTGGTCTGGTGAGAGAGCAACCTTATAAGTTGTAGTTTTGTGGATCAATACAAATTTGATGAATGAAGAGAGAAAGAAAAAGAATGAAAATGCATCCTCCATCTACATTTGTTGTAAATTCATTTACAAGTACTTTAACTAATGTAGCAGTGAACTGCTTGTAATTTAAACCTTTGTTTATTTTAAGCTGCGTGTTCTCTTGTGTATTTGTAACTTAATTTTTCGTCCAATGACTGTTGCAGGAGAAGGCTGATATTCAGGACACAGATAATGCAAAGCCTCTGAAGTTGGAAGGGGGGAGCATTCAGTTTGATAATGTGCACTTTAGGTAATTAATGTTCTCTTTCTTATCCTTTACTTTTTTATTTTGCATTTAGGTAACATCTGGTGTCTGCGATGGGCCCTTTCTTCTTATTTGTTTTTTCGGCCTGAAGGAAAGTGTGATTATGTTAAAAGAAAATACAAAGGTGAAAAAACTATCCACAGAAACAAGGATAAGCTGAATCAGGTCCAAAATTATAGACAATAAGAATTCCTTAGGCCAAAGTACAACAAAGAACTTCCTTTTCAAGCTGAAATTATAAATTCATCCTAAATTATAAACAATAAGCATTCATTGGGCCAATGTATGAGGAAAGGCTTCCCCTTCAAGCCATTATTGGTTCCCATTTATGGGAAAAGAAAAATGAGACATCTTGAAACTCAGAAGAAAGAGAAGTGCAAAGAGAAGTCTGGAACCTTGCCTTGTGCCACAAAGCCAAACTCCCTCCCAAAATTATCTTCAAATATTCTTCTATTTCTCTGTATCCACAAAACCTTAAGAACAGACCTCATTGTGCATTCCCACAAATACAACCCCCTCTCATCATTCCTCTCTAAGAGTTACAAATTTCTCTTGAGGGCCTCATAAGAAGAGGGTGACGTGGCGTATAATAGATTAAAAGCCGTAATCAGCTTTTACCACAACAAGCTAGCAATAGGGCAATGAATAGAAAGGCAATCAAGGTTCTCCAAATCTTTTGTGCGCAGAATACAGATGATCTATGAATCATACTATTTGTATTGATCTTCTTGAGTGCAGTAGACCATGCAACACCTTCACTATTTTAGGAACCTTGGCTTTCCAAATCATGTGATGAAGACGGATTTGGTAGAGAAAATACCTGACATTTGAAGGTTCCAAACTCTCCTGTCATCCCTAATCTCATCAAGAGGAATACCTTTGAGCATCCCTGGCAGGGCAGCATACTCATGGGCCTCTCTGTCATTAAAATCTCGTAAGATCTTAAAATTCCAATCCCAGTGAGGAGAAACCACCATCTGCAACCCAACTATCGTCCCAAAATTGTTGTCACATTGGAGAGAACAGTTTCTTGCCTTGTGACCCCGGTGAGGAGAAACCACCATCTGCGACCCACCTATCTTCCCAAGAGAACAGGTTCTTGTCATGTGAAAGTAACCTCCAGGACATCAACAAGAACCCTGAAGTACTATATTGGTATCCCACCCAATTTTACCAATACCATTCTTGCTTCTGATCATTAAGTGCCATAAAGACTTCTCATCTGAAGGAAATCTCCAAAGCCATTTGCCTGCAAGAGCTCAGTTCCCTTTAACTAGAAAACAGCACTGATTGATTTAAAGAAGAATAAATGGGCCCATGCTTCTAATTGCTTGGGCCAGCTAACTGCCCTGTCCCGTGACTCTTCACCTGTTGCCTCTCGTTTGAGGCTTTTGAACGAATCTTTTGACTAGAATTAATATCTGGGGCCTTTGAGGAATATGGGACTTTTAATTGATTGGGCACTGAGACTTCATTTGTGCCAAAAATAGAAATTTTTATGGTAATTGATTGTCAGGAACTAGAACAATCATGCTTAAGTGTCTTTTGTTAAGTTTGTGTTCCCTTTTCGCTATTTTGGGCAGTATGTCCCTGTTTTTTTGTGGATATATTTATAGAAGTTTGTCTTGTTTCTTAAGAGGAAAAAAAAGGGATAAGAACTAGAAGAATTGGGTCATGCTGTAGGTTCCCTGCTACCTGCCTGAGCTCATGGCTTTACACTTTTTTCAGCATGGCCTTCTTTCTTCACTGTAGATGTGGCCACTGAATGAAAGACTGGAATAACCGCTGTTTCTGTGATCAGTCATGACATTTTCAGCATCAACTAGTTTTGTATTAAATGCTCCTTTATGACTATGTTGACAACCCTACAAGAATCTCCACTCCATACTATACTTTTCTTCTTGTCATCTGTAGACGCACTTCCCTTTCTTCATACTTTTAGGGAATATATATTTGGTGCTATCAATAACCAGTTCTCCCATTTAACACCCTTCTATTGTCCATTTTGATCCTTTTTCCTTGACATCAGTAAAATCTAGAATGAAGCCTGATTCTCCATTTCTGACTTTGATTCTAGCCTCAGAAAGGAGAGTCAAATTTCTTTTTTTTTTTTTTCTTCCACAGTAACCAGCCCACCACAATGTTCTCCAACTTTTTCAAACATTTCTCAGCAAAGAAGCTTCCCTCTGTCCAACTGACATTCAGTTTTTTTTTTTTTTTGAATTGTTACTGAAATATGCTTTTCCACCACAGTCTTGCGTACTTGCTCCATTCCTCTGCTTTTATAGAAAGACAGCCAAAAGAAAAGGCGTTACTTTGTTCTAGTTAAACTCTTTTGGATTTTCCACCACGTGTTAGAACCCTTTTCTAGAACACGAATCAAAGCTCAACGCTTCCATACACAAGCAATCAGCATAGCCAACACTTCCTCCAGCTCTTGCATTCACCATAATTCTAGGAACTAATGGAATCTGCTCTTGTTTTAACTTTTACATTCCTGCTAAACCTGTCTTCAACTCTTTTATTTCCCCCTTGAATAACACAGGAGTTAGTTATAGCCAATAAGCTCCATCTCTCAACCTTCCTACCTGGAGAAACACTAACGGTTCAGAGAAAGCATGGATAATCCAAAATTTTCCCTTCTTGTTGCGGAACTTCTCTAGCCGGAGTTGACAGTAGTTACCACAGAAGATCTTGGAGAATCTAACCTCTGGGCTAACTTGATTAGCCTCTAAAAGTTCTAGACAAGCCATGAAAGTCAATCTTCAACACAAATCTTTAAGTATACCCTTCTCAGTATTTTTTAGCTCATTTTCATTAGGTTTATCTATGACTTCAAGAAAATAATTTCAATCTATCCTGATCTCTTTCGAATAGTGGTTCTTGAAGAAATGGGATTCTCATTCTTACTCTTTGCCGGACATCAATTGTTTCTCTCTGGGGTTAGATGTTGATTTGGTGGGGAACTATACAATTAGGTAAATGCCAAATCTATGGCATGCATGAAACAGCCATTGAGTTCCCACTATTCTGTCTATTGCAAAAAGTTTCTTTAGCCTGTTTTATATGGTACCTTCTTTAATTCATTTTCATCTGATCTTCTGTCTTTATTTGGTTATCTTAGATTGGACCCCCATGTAATTGTTAGGATTGTAGACTATGAAGCACACACTTGAGCTACCAGATACATTTCTACACAAATTGTTCCAGACATACAGAGTACCATTCTTCTGTGTAAAAGATAAGGAAAAAAAAAATTATAATGCTATTTCCCTTAGCTTGATCAGTTATGGACCTTGTGGTATTTTGAGCTTTGCATTTTAGCTTGATTCCATGCGTAAGGTAGTATATAATCGATTTCTCCTGCAATATTTGGCATTAATGGTACCCGTTGTATGTATTCTAAATCTTGTGTTTAATCAATATTGTTTTGACAGTCAGATAGTCTCACAATTTGCCAACTGAAGTGGTGATAATATTTTGTGTTATTAGATTTATTTTTTATAAGCTATAAGATCTGCTATGTTTTAAGCTCTCCTTTTACCTTTTTCAATTGGTTGTCATCAGATGATACAGCTCTTGTGGGTTCTACATCACCTGTCACTGTTTTTTGAAGCTTAGACTGTGATTGAGTTCATTAACGGGGTCTGTTATTTCTTGTCATTGCCTGAAATCCATTGAAATTTTGCTTAATGTATCAAATAGGATCTATTTTCATCTGGTTAGCTTGATTGGTAGATCTCTTGGGATGTTATAAGCAGGTTTAGAGATTGAATCCTGCCAACATCAGAATTTAGGGAGACGTGTTGTTTACATTAGTGTAATATTTTTTTTATCTCATGGCTACAAAACTTTTGACGTTTTTGGTGTCTTTTCCCTACTCAGTGAATCTTTTTTGATGATTAATTGCTGATGCACCCTATAATTTATACTTGCAACAGTTACCTGGTGGAAAGGAAGATTTTAGATGGGGTATCTTTCGTAGTACCAGCTGGAAAAAGTGTGGCTATTGTTGGAACTAGTGGCAGTGGTAAGAACTTCATATTGTGGATATTTACTTGCATTAGCTATGTGCATCTTAATTAAAATTCCTTTACATGCTTAGATGGGTTTTAAAGTTATGTCAACTATGAGACCATTTGTTTTTTTAGGCTTCTGTTTTCTCTTTGCCTATAGCTTTTCTTCTCTATGCTAACATGGTATCAAAGGATAGGAAAAATTCAAGTCAAGTTCCTCTTCACCAAAAAATATGTAAACAAATAGATATAAATAATAGTAAACCCTAGTTGTTGATCTTTTTTCCCATTCATTGTCCAGCCACCTGAAGGTGTTGCTGCCTACTTGAAAGAACCAAAATAGGTTGGCCAATAAAAGCCCTCAAAAATACTGTTGTTGTCTGTCAGATCACTAATCACACACCAGTTGAGGTTGCAGTTCTCTGCCTCAGCTTCTGTTTTCTGATGATCAGAACACCTTGGCTAACATCAATTCACTATCAGATCATGCTAGCAACCTCAATCTACTCAGACCTTACAGATGACTGACAAAATCAAACTCTTTCTCAATTTTTCTCAGCTTGATCACTTTCACTCTCTCAGGTCGTATCTCTTGCACCTCAAGATTGAATTCTCATGGAATTCTGTCTGGTCGCTTTAACTCTCAAGGGACAACTTTCTTTCATTGCCTGAGTATAGTTAATGCATCTCATGCATCTATTCTCTATTAATTCTCATTTTCTTGAGCCCATAAGTTGAACCTGAAAGTTGTGCTAAGTTGGATTTTCCCTCACGTGGTGTAATCCCTTGTCTGGTTAAATTTTGGTAAATGAAAAATACCTCTGTGAGGTCTCTTTTGTTTCTTGCAGCGGGCAGATCAATCTCTTTGTTTATTGACTCATCTCGTACTCCAAGAAATGTTGTCTCAAATGGTTCTTGAGATTCTTTGTTTTGTCTGTTGTGGAGAGTGGGTGAGGAAAATGTTGTTTATGGGAATGGTTTAAGTTGCAGCTGGTTGTTCTTAATTTAAC
The DNA here is from genome assembly GCA_022749755.1 of Azadirachta indica. Taxonomy (NCBI): domain Eukaryota; kingdom Viridiplantae; phylum Streptophyta; class Magnoliopsida; order Sapindales; family Meliaceae; genus Azadirachta; species Azadirachta indica. The sequence goes on from CM040442.1 coordinate 18,063,999, forward strand.
TCTATATAATTATTGTAGTAGTTCGTTTGCAGAATATGACACTAACAATGTAATGATTACGTGCATGGTTCTTTTTCTCTTTGTTAACCCATATTACTTAACATTCTTGAATCATAGTGTTTCTTTTATTCAAATTTCTTCGTAGCTTCACTGATTCATACAAATTGCTAACTCCTGCAGGCAAGTCCACGATCCTTCGGTTGATCTTCAGGTTTTTTGACACCCACTCCGGAAGTGTAAGAATCATTACTCTATTTTTTGTTTGATGTGTCGTGATTTATGTTGCAATTGATGTGAAAACATCTGTTCATCTTCATAGAAATTAAATATAACATTATTAAAGCTTCAGGTGACACATTTTGGTCTAAAATTTTTAGCTATTAATAAGAGGTATAATTTTTACCTGGTTGTTGATCATGCCAAACAAAGGAATTCTACAATCCATGTGGTTTTTGCATATTTTTAACTACCTTTATTTCTTCTTTTTCTTTTTCTTTTTCCCCTAAAAGAAAACAGGAGTGAAAGAAACATAACTGGTTCTTTTTCTCCCACTCTTTTCCTTCCTTTTCGTCTCACCCTCTCAGATATCTTACCAACCATGGGCAGAGAAGTGATAAAAAAACAGAACTTTTACATTTAATTTGTAGTGATATAAAACTTTTCGGTTTGACTTGATAGCAATTTCCTCATTGACGCTGACAGATAAGGATTGATGGTCAAGACATACGTGATGTGACCCTGGAAAGCTTACGAAAATCTATCGGTGTTGTACCTCAAGATACGGTAAGTTTATCTTGGAAATTTAAAGGTAACTTCTGTGTGTGTGTTTTCATTTATTTGATGGAAATCAAGGGTTTTCCTATGTCATATTGATGTAGAACAAATTGAGCAAGAAATTAGAAAATAGTTTAAGTAGGAAAGAGATAGGGATAAGTAGAAAGGGGTCAGAATAGGGAGAAAATGAACTCATCATGCTTTATTAACCAACATTTGCCCAAACATTAGTTACACAAGCCTATTCATAGGCATAGGCTTCATTGAGGATTGAAGATAGAAATCTAAATATTCTAAAACTAAAAGATAAAACTCTAATTTCCAGTTTGGATTGTTGTGGCTTATATTATAGTTTGCGATTATTGTGCTCTAGAAATAAACTGTTAAGAAAAACATTTAAGCGATTTGGTAAATTGCATTATAAAAGGTGCTATGAATTTTTGCAATTGATGTTCGATCACGTAGAGAAGGAATAGATCTTCGAAAAGTGGGTTTTTATGATCCGATGAATAATCAAACCCATTTAAATGTTCTTGTTATTTGATATTTCCTTGACAAGGGCGCTCAACCTCTAGGAACCATTCATGATATTTCAAGGAAGGCGGGGGGCTTCTACAGAACTTAGTCTTAATCCCACGAAATTCAATTAAGGAATAGAACAAAGAAAGAAAGTTGTGAATATATTTTGGTAAATTAATTTGTTAAAAGTGCTACAAATTTAAAAAAAACGAGTATTTGCATTTAGTAAGTTTAATATTGAAGTTGCTATGACAATAGATAATGATCAGAATAATGACACAATAAAATTAGGAATTATGGAAATGTAGAAGATAATTTGTCTTTTTTTGTTACATCACAGTAAATGTAATAGTAGATTATCTGATTAGCTATTTTTAAAGATAACTCCTTTATTACTTATAAAAACTACTATCATAACGCACTATGCTATAAAATAAGCAGTTTAAATGTTAACAGATAAATTTAATAAAAAATTAGAAAAAAAGCTGCTTATTGTTTTTCAATAGCAATCCCAAATGGAGCCTCATAAAGTTAAAAATAAAGCTAATAACGGTAAAAATTAAAAAAAATATATAGTCAACCCCACTATTGGAATGATCCTAAGTTCGATGCCCAAGTATATAGGTCTCTGATGGGATCTCCCAGATACTTTGCAATCTGTAATGTTGATAATCTGAGCAACTTCTGCTTTATGGCAGGTGCTTTTTAATGATACAATATATCACAACATTCGTTATGGTCGTCTTTCAGCAACAGAAGAAGAGGTGGGTGGTAAACTCTTAGTGTCAGCTTGATTTTTGCTTTTCCACTGTGTAATGTATGCACCACAATTGTTAGCACTCAGTCTAAGACATCCTTTCACTCAGGTTTATGATGCCGCCCGCCGTGCAGCAATTCATGACACGATCATGAACTTCCCTGATAAATATTCCACTGTGGTAGGGGAACGAGGGCTCAAGGTGAGAAGCATAGTGCTGTAAACACAGTAGTACTTTTCATAGGATTTTGTACTTCAAGTTTTTCAGTGGGTGGGCTCTGGCTTTCTTACTCAAAGAGGGAAATAATCTTTGTTCAATAGATGGCGTTTGACTAGCTATTGAACTTTGATGATTGGGTGATATTTCTGTCCAGTTAAGTGGTGGTGAGAAGCAGCGTGTGGCCTTAGCTCGTGCATTCTTGAAAGCACCTCCTATTTTGTAAGTGTTTAAACTTCATAGTTTGACTTTATGTGTGTGCATGTATCAAATTTTATGTATGCCAAAAGAAAGTTCCCATAAAAGTAGGAGTGTTACCAAAAAATATATCTGTTATCTCTTATGTTGATATTTCCTTTTGCAGAAATATATCTGTTAGTCTTTTCATATGTGTTCATACCTGTGCCACAAGGGGCTTGGAATTAGCATGTTAAATCCTATAGTCAACCATAAAAGAAATTTCAAAGGATTCTGTATTATTAATTTATGTCCATTGTAGATAACAGCCCCAAGAATTCAGGGGAATTGATTTTAAATTATGAGATTTTGTCATTTCTTTCCCTTGCTACAAATATCTGACAGTAGGAAAAACAGAACTAGCCTCAGTTCCTGCGGATTCATTTGTTATCACTTGGTGACTTTGCTTGCTCTGGTTGGCTTCTCTCTCTCATATATGGCTCCAATGATCTCCATTCCTTATCCCAACTTCTGATGGTTGGTCTTAATTTCTTCCCCTGAACATAGCTGCTATAGATCAGCTAGATCTACTGTCATATCATGTCATTGTAATTTCATTGGTATTAAGTGTCAAACAGTGCTCTTCTTGGCAATTCTCTCGGTTTTTGAACGGTACTTGTTTAAAAAATGGTTGTCTGTGATAACTCATCCATATTTCCCTAGTCTACTATCAAGGATATATATTCTAATGATTATTAATAACGGTAAGTGTTTTGAACTTGACCTTCCTTTGAGTTTTCAAAGTTATTGAATGTAAGTATCATATTGCATTGTTTTTCCTTATTCTCAACTTTGGGATTTTCATTTTATCTTTGTAGAGTGCAGTGCCCATCCTACTTCTGTGTACATAACTCATTTCTATTTTGTACAATTGAGCATTAACTGATCATGTAGTAGATTTGAAGTACTCTAATCAATGCCTTGAACCCACTTTATTTTCAATTGTTCTTAACATAAAGACAACCATAAACTGTTGTTAATATCTGATTACTGAAGTTGCATTTAATCTAAGAGAATGATGATCCATTTTAGTTGATAAAAATGATGGTTTTAAGTAGACTTAGAAGAACTGCTCCCTTAATTAGGTAGAAAACGTCATTTGTCCCGTTCCTCTTCCAGATTTCTGCTTGACTCGGGCAGTGTATGACTTGTTATTCATTTCGTTTATAAGGCTTTGTGATGAAGCTACAAGCGCACTTGACAGCACAACAGAAGCAGAGATATTGAGTGCATTGAAGTCACTGGCTAATAATAGAACTTCAGTTTTCATAGCTCACAGGCTTACAACTGCAATGCAGTGTGATGAGGTACAAACATTCTTTACTAACAGTTATGTCCAACTTTCATGGTGCTGAAACTCAACGATGTTATCTTAGCACTGCGTTATGTGAGCGATAATTTGTTACTGAAATGTTTTGGTCGGATCTTCTCAATATGAATTACATTACATACTTGCATTATTAGATCAGCTAAAGTTTTTAAATTACTTTCTATAAGCTCGTTGCACACTTCTCACACAACTTAGTGTTGATCTCCTCAATTTTCATCCCTTCCCTATGCTTCTTGTTCTCATATATACTCATTTTCAACTATGGTTTTCAGATTATAGTTCTGGAGAGCGGGAAGGTAATCGAACAGGGTTCCCATGATTTTCTGCTGTCTAAAGCTGGAAGATATGCTCAGCTATGGGGACAGCAAAACAGTACTGTGGACGCCATTGATACAGCCATTAAAGTAGAAGCTCGAGACTAGAACTATAGCAAACATACATACGTGTAAAATTAAATTGCTCAAGCATATATGCAATATCTGTAGATGTAACATTTTCCCAGTTGTCTCTGAAATTTTTTAAATTTTGGATGATATTTACAGGCTTAATAAGACAGAGATGAGCTTCTTCTTGTATTTGATTCATTGTACAGTTGTAATACAATAAACTAGAAGCCCCCAACTATGGCAAGTAGAGGAAATAAGTATTGATGTGATTTATCAGAAGTGTAGGCTTACATTATATACAAACGCGGAAATGATGTTATGTCTTTTTATGTCTTCAACAGGCAAAATACTCTTTACATGCTTAGATTAGATTTTAGATTTGGGATTGATGTATTTTTTTTTTAAAGTCATAACTGTTATGAGACAAAAGCGTTGAATGTCAAATATTAGTAAGAAAAGTAAGTACTACAAAAAATTGATATTACTAAATATTTTTTTAATTTCACTCTTAAAATTGAAGTTATTTTTGTTATATATGATAACACAATTGAGAAAATTTTTGTTATATTGTTTAAGTCTCCGCATACAAATGAATTATACGTGTAAATTTTTGAAGAGAGAAGTTAATTGGTTTGACCTATTATGGTGGAAGTACAAGGTGAAGAATCAATTCTTTCTTATACCAAAAAAAAGAAAACGGGGCAAAGTTAAAATATAAATTTGAGATGGGTTTAGCCGAAATATTCTTAATTGAAATTTGCTCTTAACTTAAAATAGTATTGACTAGAAGTTTACTTTTGTTTCTCCTTCGTGAAATGCAAACCATGTTTTATGTAAAAGATGAATTTTGAATGAACAGAAGTTTAACTTTCTTTGAACAATTTTAAAAATTGTTGTATATCATCGCACAACTAATTTTCTTTTCTTTTTTATGAATGTCTAATTTGAAAAAAAAATTGGGCTCTTCATTCCCATAAATTTCATAATATCAAAAAATAACTAGAAAATAAAAAAAAAAATCGACTCTAAAAATTACCTAAGTGTGGTGATATTTATTATTATCAAAATCCAGACTCATAAAATTTGGGAGAGAATTGCAATGCTGGGACCCTCTTAAGAAGTAGATAAAGAATTTTAATTTTGGACCCTTTGATAAGCATTTGCAAAACAGACCATATTAATATAATGAAGTTACAAAATTACCCTTATTATAGTTGAGCAAATTTATGAATTGTGGAAAAAGAAAATATGATTAACAAAAATTAACAAAGAAAATGAAAAGTAAACAAGAGCCAAGAAAATTTAATTGGATAATATTATATGTGAAAACATATATAAAAAAATATTAATTAAATAGTTTATTGAGAGGAGAAAGATATTTCTTTTATATTATAGATATTTCTTTTATATTATAACTAAGGAATTAATGTATGTGTTTACTTATGCACACTTGTTATCCAGGTGAAATGATCACAAATTGTTGAGGTATATGATAATTCTCTTTTAATAAACTTCATCGTGAGTCTAAAATAATGAAATTAATTGACTGAAATATTAGATATTAAAGTAAATAATATGAGAAACATTTGAAGTAATTCATGTGCTTGATTTTATTAAAATGATATTTTCTAAAATTTTAGGGAGTAAACTGAAGTCTTAGATTGTTGTAGATTATAAAATAATTTATTTTTATTATATTAAAAATAATTAATTATTAAAAAAATTATTAAATGATTGATAAATTTTATTTTAAAAGTACTATAAATTTTAAAAATAGGTTACTTGCATTTACTAAATTTTATTATTATAATATTGTAAATGCGTCAAAATAATATAATATTAAATAAAAATTATTTTAACATAAGCATATATATATATATATAGTGGTTTTTTTTACTTTCTATTGAAATGTAAATTTTTAACTCTTAAATTCATGCAATTTAATGGTTGAATTTTAAAGTTAAAAAAATGTGTGTAATATTTAAATACACACACATACATATTCATTTTTCTCTCTTTGCATGTACATGCAGTAATTTTGAGAAAAAAAATTTATTAACTTTTAATTGTTTAAAATCACTCAAAAACATGCTAATAACAATTCCAAACCAACCTTATGAAGCGTATGCTAATCAACTTTTCTCGCTCCATACTACTCTCTATATTTTGCCAAAAAATTTTCTCACTCTTTTGTATATCTTTCCGATAGAGAGGAAAAGAATCATACCCGTTTTCTTTTATTGTTTTAATATATTTTTATCTTTTTTATTGTTTGTTTAAGATAGATTTTCAATTAAATCTAAATTTATAATAATAGTTTTTTTATCTAAGTATAAATTTAGGGTGATTATAGTTGTTTTTATTTATTTTATTTTTATTATTATTTATTATTTACTTTTTATAATAGTAAAATTTGTTTATTAGAAAATAAAATTAATTATATTCTACTAATTTCCTTTTTTATCAATTTTCACCCCTTTTTTTCATTTCAATAAAATTGAATTCTTTTTGTGGAACATAAGAAATATTATACAAATTTTTATGTAATTAAAGTTATTCCTACAAATTAACATGTCAGTGATGCATACTATTAATAATAATAAGAGTAGTGGTATCATGCAAATTCTTATACAAATCCATTGATACAAATTAATGTGACAGTAATATACAACAATCATATATTCTACATTTTTATAATGTAAGAAGAATGTTCACAAGAATAAAAGAAATTAAAATATATAAAATATATGATAACACATTACAAGGAAAAAGCCCTATCTTGACTCAAATTCTGTGTCATGTCCACCTTATCTTGATTTTTATTTTTGTGTCAACATAAGTCATCTCAAGAATGGGTGACACATTTTAAGTGTCAGAAATACAACTCATAAGTTATGTGTAAAAACATAGTGATACAACATGTATCAAGAAACTAGTTCCCTATTATGAACCTCTTGACATTGGTTTGTCAGAAACAGATGACATATTTAAGTTGCTCTTATATGATGCAAGGTTTTGTTTTAGGATGCTTTTGGTTAAATTGATACTTCTTGACATTTATCCATCAGATTTTCTTGATATTGTTTTATTGCCCCTATTATGATTAACACAATGTGTGTCATCTTGAAAATGGTTGCAAACTTATTCGATTCAACAAATAAGGAACCCAAAAAATTAAAATATTATTTGTGTAAATCCCAAATGGCGAATCTGTAACTTCATTTTAGGATCACAACCCTAAAATTTGAAATTATGTCAAATCTACAGTCTTCTAACGTCCTCCAACATACCTAGGCACAATATCCACATAATGACAAGTCCACAACCATCAAATCTACAAATATGAAAGTAGTTATCCAATAAATAAAATAGAGACAACTCAATATCTATAACAAACTGCTAGTTAACATCAAGTCAGAAGCAAAATTTGCCCATGCCATCCAAGTATCATGCATAGTATATTGCAAACACTTATATCCTCCACTAGTAAACTGCTATCTTCCATAATATCCGCAATATACCGCATTACATAATACCCACACTCAACTGAACTTGGCTGCTCTGGGGCCTGTTTGATATAGAAATTAATGATATTTGAAATATATACAAAATGCATCCATGAGTTAAGTTAGCATACATTCATACAAATATGCATGTAAGATTATAGCATGATTTTAAGATACCTTAACAGTTGTAAGCTGCACATGTATCTTTGTTTTACAATCATCAATAGAGAACACTGTAAGGCCCCTATACATGCACAAATTAATTTGTACATAGTTAGTTTATACATTTATACTATTAATGTAAAAAGAGAAGTAGTTTTCCTTGTGCGTGCTTAAGTGTCGACGAGTTTTGAGATATCTTCACCTAGTTGTCCTCTCAAAGGGTCTAAATAGTATGCTTCCTTGCTTGATGGATCAAAAACAACCAAAATCCAATGGAATCTTCACATGAACTTACAATTAAAAGGATGCACAAAATAATTAATGTATTTTCTAAAAAATGAAAGCTATAACATGGATTATAGGGCATGAAAACCAGCTGATGTTGCCTCGATTGCTCCAATCTAGTTTTAATTGTGCGACACCTATCATTACGCGTCTTCATGGCATTTGTTTTGCTTGCAATTGAAATATTGCCAGAATGAATGAATCCAAATTGTTTTGGCTTGCGTTCTTTCTCCTTTTTTTTCATCTAAGTACTATTGCAAAGAAATAAAGCAAGAAATTCAATCAAGAATTTTGCATTTTTTGAGTTGAATAGATAGCAAAATATTTAAGGTACAAACCATACAAAAAAGTACTTACGCAAGCCATATATGCATGTTGTTCATTTGTTTCATTCATGAAAATGATGGCATTACATTCATCCCTCCTAACATAAGCTATACAAGACTGTCCATGTATGTCATTGTCTAATACATATGGAATAGACTTGTCACTTGGTAATAACCGATCGCACAACTTTGTAAACAACTCCATCTTTGGATCCCTTTCCATATTCATAAGCTGGAAACAAAAATAAAGACATCAATTTACTATACCAAGCCTTCTAAATTGATGACGAGTCATCTCTTATTGCCTCTTCTCTTTTGTCTTCCTTTTCTTGTTCCTCTTCCTCTTCCTCATCTCTTTCATCTCCTTGATTGAATAATTTTTGCACACTTGAACTTGCAACTGAAGGCTACTTTGATGTTTTGTTCAATAATTGCCAAAGGTGTTACAACTGTACATTGACTTCAACAAACCATTGGTCATACAATCTTCTCTCTCGCTCATAAAACTCATTGCCATGGGGTGTGTTGAAGTACATTGAAAGGGTTATAAATTTTCCCATCCCTTGTAGCTTTGTACTTTTACCAACACTTTTTCCTAGTGACTGAGCCAATATATCATTCCTTGCATCACTCACTAATGAGCCACTTTTCTACTTCTCAAATAGCTCATCCTAACACAAGAGGAAAAGCGCAAATAAGTAAAAGCCATTGCTAAAATTGGACATAAATATTGCTAAAACAATTTTCTTGTAATTGAGAAATTTTGACTCACAATTTTCTGCATTAAAGGCAGCATATTGGCATCATGGCCTCTTTTTTTTTTTCAGACGATCTCTTTTCCAAGCAAGACTTCTATCAATTTGGTCTTCTATTAGCCCTGTTTCTACACACTACAAACATATCATGGTAAATTAGAATACGGCACAAATTGCAATCTCATAGGCATAATTATATTATTTACTACAATTCTAAGTTATTTGCTAAAGTATTCAAGTTTTGGAAGTTAACTTTTTTAAATTTTTCAATAACTTTTTTTCGTCACCAGCAACTAGCCAAAATTAAGAGAAACAAAGCAAAAAATGAGTCAACAGACATCAGAAGACATCGAACTTTTTGGATTTAGAGCCTACATTGCAGAAACAACTGAAAGTCTAGAGATGGTAATACCACAACCTAGCTAAGCATCATGAACTTATATCTCAATCAACTCATTAATTTCTTAATTAATATATAAAAAAACATAATTTACACATAACACATATAATTACTTTGACTAAGACTTAACAGATCTTCTCTATTTTTTAAATTTGTTGATAGGAACCTAATTCTTCAATCTCATAAGTTGACCAGCTACAAAATTTATCTCTTTCAAGAACAGTAATTAGATTCAAAGATTAGACCTAAACCTTATTAAAACGATAATTTTTAGACAAATTGACATAGGTATATTGCAAATGAGTAAATGCATATATATTTACTTAAACATATAAACTTACAATTTGCTGAATAAGGCCAACATATCCTTTCCTACTCAATGTATAGTTGTAAATGTTCAGTGCTCGCTTTTCTTGCACCAAGGTTCAAATTTTCTGCATAATTAATAATTCATGTTAAATGTCAAAAAAACAGAAATTTGAGACATGCTGCAAAGTCCTCCGAAAGCTGATCTGCCACAAACTGCTTTGCTTAATGAAACTGTACTACAAAGAAGGCTTCTTCAACCTCTTTGGATTATTCTTATAGGGCAAAATGTACTTGGTCGTCAGTGTATGCTTAAAATTCCTAAATCCTGTGCTCAACGTGTTGAAAACTTGTTTCTTACTCCTTAAGCATAATTAAAATCTTTCTTGGTATGGGAGGGATGGAAAACATAATTTATAAACAGAATATAATATTTGATGCACATAAGATCATGCATTTATAAGGAATCAATCTACAGGCTAAAATAAAGATATAGTTCTGACAACTATATTATGTGTATGTCTATGTGTATAGGAGGTACAAATAATTATTTTAACTAATAAATGTCAATGTAGTGTGTGTACCTGAATCATAATCGTGTATATATATATATATATATACCATTAATTTGGCTTTAATTAAAATAATGAATTTGATTTGAAAATTAAAAAGGAGAAACATAAGAATAAGTAATTAACGTAACACAACAGAATGCATAATCCCGATACTTAACGCTGGTGATGAGTCATAGTTATTCTCATGCATGATCTAATCTACAGTTGCTACTTATTATTCCATAAAAATACAAATTATTCATATTAATTATATATCAAAAGTTTTTCTCTTCTCTACACATCAAGAAAGACCATGCGTATACAACAAATTAAAATGGCACCAACCATTTCAGACTCCTAGTGTTATATATATATATATATATATGTTTAGAATATACATAATATTAATTAAGGAATATAGTTTAATTTTGTGTGTGTGTGTGTGTGTGTATAAATACATATATATATTAGGAAAGCAAGAAATGAGCATGAACAACAACATGTTTTACCTGGACAAACTTTCACATCTTCTCTTTCATTCATAACGAAACCAATCTCTAATCTTTGTATGTGATAGGGACTGTGGCCCTAGCCAAGACTTCTAGGGTAGTAACCAAGTCATTTGCTTCCTCCCAAAAAGGTACTCCAGCCATGCTATACTTAAACAGTTTCCCACTATTAGTTACACTCTTTTTTTTTCTTAGCCATCCTTGTCACCCTTCTTGACATAGAGCTACTTTGTGGCAGGCTATCTTGCTCATTTTTAACTTGGCCATTGCCACCTTGATTATTATCAACAACCTTATGCCTAGATTATTTGTCTTTGTCTTTGTAGCCATCCTGAAACATGCCAAATAAAAAAGAAAGTCAGCACATTTATAACAAATACATGCAGTACATATCAAGGTAAATAAAATAATAATCGAATTGAACATAGCAAATATATCAAGTTAAGCAATAAACCATACAAACAATTGCCTTTATTAATAGATATAACTTATGCAGCATAGCTAATTAATTAGTATCGACCACAATCCCCTCACCATCTACCCGACCAAAGTTTACATCATTATCAGCTACATCGTACAAATCAATCGAAGGTAATTCCGCTAAACAGTTCACAGGCCATCGTGTTGTCTTCCTCACCATCAATACCATCATGATGAATGCCTTTAAGTGGACTATGGCATACAATTATCCATCTACTATCAAGTTGGTCTTTTACATAAAACACTTGCTTTGCTTGCAAGGCTAGTATAAAGGGTTTTGATCTATGGCCTATTCGATTGAGATCCACTAAAGTAAAGCCAAGCTTGTCCATTTTGACACCATTTCTACTATCAACCATTCACACTTGAATACAGGAATTGTAAACTTATGATAGTCAAGTTCTTATATTTCAGTTATTACTCCATAGGATGCCACATCTCCTACTATTGGGTGCCTATCCTTTGTGATCGCAATTTGCATCGTTGTGACAACTACATAAAGCCCACTTTTCTATGTTACCCATTTGTCATCCCAATCTCGTGTTTTAAATTGAAATCCATTAATTGCATAACCCGGATATGCAAGAACATACGAACGCGGCCCCCGTGATAACCATATCAAGGTATCAGCTACCTTTTCATCATTGTCCCAAGTCGTAGATACCTAAGATCAAATGTTAACATGTCAACTTATCCATCCTAAAAAATTAAAAAATGGATATTAAATAATGAAATAATGGAGAACTTGCTCTGTTAGCTAATCCATATAGTCACGATTATGTTCATCTTGCAATCACTTATCATTTTTAGCGTGTCATAGGTGTTGCTTATTTAAATATTCCATGTGCACACTAACACATTGACATAAACGAAAAAATGAGTTTTTGTATATATAGTTTATGCACAAGAGTATGTAGAATAGATGGAATGAGATCTCACTTACTTGATGTATGGTTGCAATTGTTCAGTGTTTTCTAGAACATACAAATGGGCCAACTGCAAATCTTTTACATCAATGACTTGTACAAGTCCACTGGATATATGTCTCTTAATTGACATTTTAGCTTTATGTGTAGAGGAATGGCCAATAGAATGGAAGTTGGTCAAGTATTCAGCACAAAATTCTATAACCTCTTTAGAAATGTAACATTCAACCATACATTCCTCGAGTCAATTCCAGTTACACACATGACCTTTAAGTACTTTTATAAATCTCTTAAATGGATACATCCACCTAAGATGCATGGGATCACATAACCTTACCTCATGTACAAGGTGGACTGTTAAATGGACCATGATATCAAAGAAAGATGGTAAGAATATCTTAAAGAAAAGACAATGTTTCAGGAATATCATGTTCCATTTCATCCAATTTCATTAGATCAATAACTGTGCAACATAAAGCATTGAAGAAGAAATATAAATGGGTAATGGCATATCTAACATGTTTAGGCAAAATGGACTGTATTGCTAGTGGTAATAATTGTTGCATTAAAATATGACAATCATAGGACTTTAGACCCAGAAGCTTTAACTTGGTGATGGACACAAGGTTCCTAAAAGCTGAATAATAACCATTAAAAGCCTTAATATCTATTAGAGTTTGGCAAAACTCCTTTTCTTGTTTACTTAATGAATAACATGCTGGAGCAAAAATGTACATTTTCTATCCTTGGCATCATGTGCCAACTTAGTCCTCATGCCTATATCCACAAGATCAAGTCTTGAATTTATCTCGTCTTTAGTCTTGCTCGAAATGTTAAGTAATGTACCGTATATGTTCTCACATACATTTTTCTCTATGTGCATAATATCAAGTTGATGTCGCATATAAAGATGCTTATAATATTCTAAGTCCAAAAACGTCGACTTCTTCTTCCACAATTAACAAGTATCATCATTATGCCTTTTCCCTTTTTTCTATTTCACTTTACCCTATTTAGTACAAATCCCATCAACCCTTTATAATACTTCTTCCCCATTTAATGGTGGAATAAAAGATCTAAACTCTTGTTTGCCATTGAAAACCTTCTTTTGTTTTCTAAATGGATGATCAGATGGAAGAAAGTGCCGATGTTGGTATAGGCACCTTTTTTACTATGTTTAAGCCGGACAGAATAAGTGTCTTCCCCACAATACAAACAAGCACAATACCCTTTAATAGTGCATCTTGACAAATTACCATATGCGAGAAAGTTGTTTATGGTCCATATAAGCATAGCCTACAAGTTGAAGAACTTCTTTTTGTGGGCATTGTATGCCTCCACACCAACATCTTATAATATTTTCAAGTTATCAATTAAAAGTGCCAAGTACACATCAATTTCATTCTCAGGCTGTCATGGACCAAAAGTCAACAAAGACAACATCTGAATTTCCTCTTTGTCCACAACCATGGTAGGAAATTGTATACTATTAGTATAACTGGCTAGCAATTGTATGTAATACTAAGGGAACTGTGTGGTTGATTCCATCACTAGCTAAGGCACGCCGAAGGTTCCTAGGATCACACCTAAAAGTTGGCCATTTTCCATCAATTAAGTTCCATAAAAGTGAATTAGTAAGATGTCAAAGCTTCCCATCTTGGACTCTATCATCTGCATGCCAAGTTAAGTCCTTCACTATTGTTGGAGATTGAAACATTCACCTAAACCTAGGGATTGAAAGGAAATACCACAACACCTTTGCAGGAAACTTTTTTCTAACATTATCCTCAAAACCCCTTTGTGTTTTCCACCTCGATGTACTACATGTAGGGCACTTAGAGAGGAATTCATACTATTTTTGGTATAGGATGCAATCATTTGGATAAGCACAAATTTTCTCATAATTTAGGCCTAAGGATGATAAAGATTTCTTTGCTTCATGCACGGATGTAGGTAATTCATTATCACTAGGTAAAATTTTTTATAAAAGTACCAACAATTCTCCAAAATTAGTATCAGACCACCTATACTTCCCATAGAATTTGCATCCTCAAGTAGTTTCTTAAATCCCATAGAATTTGCATCATAATGCTTATAAGCATCATGGATCATTTCTACAATATCACCAAAATCATTACTTGTAGACTTGGTATCAAAGTGGTCTTCGATCAGCCTAAATGTTTGTTGAAGGTGTTTCCTCACCATGCCAATACCATGTGTTATAGGTAACATCAAAACCATTCACGAAAAGATGATGTTTTATCTCAATAGGTGCTAGAAGTGTTAGGTTCTGACATGTTGAACAAGGACATTTAAGAAGGGTAGGATTTTCGGAGTGTTTAACTGGAAATTCTACAAATTTGGTGACACCATCATTATGTTTAAGAGAAGTACCATCGCATGACATCCATGACTTGTTCATATTTATTTTTTTACTACCTGGTACCCATGCCAACATATTTAAAACTTTTAGTACTAAATATTTGAAAGTTTACAAACTAAAGATTTAGGACACAATGACAGCAAATCGTTAATCGTCCAATTAGTGAAATTTAAAAGAATAAGTATTAAACTTTACTCATAAAAAAGGACAAGCGTAAACATATATTGCAGCACAAATTATTTTAACATTGAACTAGACAAATCTTAATCCCACAGTAGTTAAATGATAATAATGCAAACAAATTAACATCCAAGTTCATTCTGGAATAGCATGATCAGAACACACAAAATAGCTTAGCATCCAAGCTGACCAAGCACATCAAGTTTAAAAATTACTACTACAAAGTATAAGATTTATTAAGCGTTTGAACTATAGCTAGCTTCACTTTCTCTTGTAATTGTGACTTTCCTAGTACTTGTTTAATTGGCTAACTAAGAATTAATTTTGATTTAGCCTTTCTGGGAAGACAACAAATGCTTTTTAATCTAGGGATACTGCATGCTTATTTTTACATGCATCACTATTGGCTAATTTCTTTGTAAACCCATTTTCATTGACATAAGATTCAATTAATTTTCTTAATGTTTGATTGCCAGCATTAGCACCTAAGAGAAAGAAATTGTCTTTTATATATTATATTCAATATAGTGATCGGTTCAATTACTCAACCATCCAAATGCATTATTCATTTAGGTACCTAACCTAACATGCATGAAAAAAGGCATTATTTCCATGACATCTAACTACAACAAATTCATATGGGTTCTAACTTCTAGTCATCACCATTAAAGTAGGTTTAAAAAACAATGTAGAGATTGAAAATGTTGTTGCCAAGACTATATAGAAAATTAACCATAAGTTTTCTATTCCGCAATTACAAACTTCTTCCCTTCCCCTGTTCTATTCACGAGTACTTCTCAATGTTGTTAAATAATATTAACTATAGTTAATTAACCAAAATCCATGTCCTCTAACACTAATCAGTTGACTAACAGGACTTGCTAACTTATTCACATTCATCTATATTCGAGGGTAACTCAATATAACTTTGGTCGTCAAAGCAATTTCACGAACATAATATAAGCAACTAAGAATGGAACAGAACATAAAGAAGCATGAGATGTATTTCACTAAGAATCACAAAGCAAAAAGAAATTTACAAAATCAATTTGTACTAGACCATCACAAATTTCATCATGCAACCCTAGAATGAAACATTTATCTAAGATATAGTGAATAGAAGCAAAATGAATCAAAGCAAAACCACCAGATGAGGTAACAATTCGCAAATTCAGGTAATTGCTTGGTTCTTTGGACGAGAGATGTAGTTCACAGTAGTGATAGATGGTCACTATAGTTCAAACCAGAAAGAGGCACGAATACGAAGGCAACCAGGGTTCATACATGCACAAAATAGGGAGAGTGGAGCTTTGGAAAAATGGGGGCAAAAATTGGTAAGTGTGAAATCATATTAGTTTCCCTTTTGTTTTCACCTAAACAATGTTGTACGAAGGCTCTTGCACAACGTCGTTTTCTTTATTTATTTATTTTTTTTGTTAACCGACACGATGTCATTTCAAAGAACGACCTTCATGTTCCAATTTTAAAATAATAGGCTAACGAATAAGAGTAAAAAATATTTGACATATTTTCTCATATGTCAAACATATATCAACAAATGAAACAATAGTAAAATGTATCAAGCAATTGTCATGACTATTTGATACAATAATTAAATGTCATGACTCTACTGTCAAGGTAGGTCAGTTTTCTTTTAGTGAATATAAAAGTGTCGAATTTGTTTGTATAAAAATTTCATAGCCCTAAAATTATTGTAACAATTGAAAATATATTGTCATGTGTTGAAAAAATTAAATTAATTAACATAAATATTTATAAACGAAAATGAAAATGGATTGTAGTATATATATTGAAGTGGGGCGTTGGAATATCTATAAATTATACAAGAAAGCAAGAGCCCCAAGTTGATAGAGAAAACTTCTTGTGTTGTCTTTGTCAAAAATATTAAATATTAAGAATATGATGTGAAATGCTAATAATATTAAGGGTAGGGTTATAATGTAGTTGTTGTGTAGTATAGTTGTTTTGTTTGAACTGTTAGATTGTTGCAAATGTAATTTAATGAAAAATAAAAATGATTTTTTAATTATATGCGGAAGTTCTTAGTTTTTATAAATGCACCATTGAATGGTTGAATAATACTATAACTCTAATATTAAAGATTTTTTTAATAATTTTAAATTATTTTATAGCAGCCATTACAATAAGAGTATGTTTAAAATTATTAAGTTTTTACTTAATCTTAAAAATATAATAATAAAATATTTAATACACACCATTTATATTTTTAGTAGTTAAAATAGCTAATGTTTACCTCTCACCATTTTGCTTAAAATTGACATTTAATAAATTTATATTAGAATGTATATCAAATCCCAATCATACAATAAACAATAAACTCAAACAAAATAATTCATAAGTAATTTGATTAAAAAGAAGCTATATATGTTAATGACATTTTAATTATATACAATTTAAGTTATGACAATTAGCATTTACCAATGAATATGAGCAATTTTTATATATTTATACAAACAAATTTGACATTTTTATATTGTTGTCACATATTTTATATATTTTATTTTCACTTATTCTCGTGAATATTTTTCTTGCATCATAAAAATATAGAACATGTGCTAACTATATATTACTATCACGTTAATTTATATCAATGGATTTGAATAAGAATTTGTATGATACCACTACTTTTATTATTATTAACGGTATACATCATTGTCACATTAATTCCACAAAAAGAATTAATGTTATTGAAATGCCAAAAAAAGGGAGAATATTGATAAAAGAGAAATTAATAGAATATGATTAATTTTGTTTTCTATTAAACAAATTTTAGTATTATAAAGAGGGAAAATATATAATAATATAAAAAAATAAATAAAAACAACTATGATTACTAGAAATTTAGAATTAGATAAAAAAATATTATCATAAATTTAGATTTAAGTAAAAATCTACCCTAAACCAAAAAAAAAAAAGAATAAAAATATATTAAAATAATAAAAAGAAAGGATACGATTCCTTTCCTTAAGGGAAAAAATTTGTTTGCAAAATATAGAGAGAATAGTATCAGAGAGAGAAGTTGATTAGTGTACCCTTGATTGGGTTGGTTTGAGATTGTTATTAGAACATATGTAAGTCATTTTAAACATTTAAAAGTTAATAAAACTTTTTCAAAATTACCTTTTATATTTATAAATATACACACACACACACACACGCATAGGGAGAAAAAAATGAATATGTTTGTATGTGTATATTCATATATTACACACAAGTTAGTAACCTCATATTTTTACTCATATATTTGTACTTATTTATTAATAGTCAGATCTATACATTTCCAACGATTGAAATTAAATCTGATATAAATAATAATTATGATGTATTAAATATATGTGTTAAATTCAATTTCAACTATTGGAAGTGTTTAGATCTAACGATTGACAAATGATAAAAACATATGTATAAAAATATGCTTTCGATTATTCGCATATATATCTATAAGAACGAATCATACTCTTAACTTTATGAAATTTTTTATATTATTTGTATCTAATTGAATTTAAATTTTCTAAGAGTTAAGATTGCATATCACATGTGCAATGATTATAATGCATTAATTACATATATTAAATTTAATGTCAACTATTATTTTCTCTCTACCCCTCCACAACCCACACCACCCTCCTCTCTCTCCCCCTCTCCCCGTACTCTTTTCCCTCATCTCTCTCTTTCAAAACCCCAACACACCATTTCTTCTTCTCTTTACTAAACATGGAGATATACTCCATCTCCAATGGGATTTTCTCCTTTTCTTTCTATTTTTTGTTTCTTTTTCAGTAATAAAGACATATTTTCGCCTAAATCTATATTTATGGTGGTGCATTCCATTTAACATATTATATCCATATAATAATGGTTTATTTCTATCCAAATCTAGATTTGTGGTGGTTTTGTAGTTTTTCGCTTATTTATAAAGTTGTAGTATTATTCTCCTTTAAATCTATAAGATTAAAGAACTATATAAACAGATTTGATGAATTTATATTTGAGATCTGAGAGTTTCTCTATTATAACAAATATATCACAGAAAATTTATTACAGCATTAACCAGAAAGATCAACTCAAAGAAAAACGAGTAGAAAAATGGAGGTACAAAAAAAATTTTTAGGAAAGCTCCAACTTAAAATGCATTGTCTATATTTTAAAATTTATTATCTTTTTAATGTTATCCAAAAAATGAAACAGAAAGGTGTTAGTTTATGTTCTTCTTGTTCTTTATAAAACTTAAGTTTTGATTGGTTATTTGTTGTAATTAATCTCTTTAGTGTGTGTGCTGAAATGGGTGTAAATCTGAAAATTGTACAACTTTATTTTATGGAATGAAAGTTTATATTGTATTTGTTTAAAAAAAAAAAATTAATCTCAACCATTAAAGATGTTAAGATCCAATGTCTATAAATGATGTGAGAAATTGTTTAAGGATCTATTTATTTTTTCCTATTATTGATGCGTCATAATATGTATATATATACACGTGAACTAATCAACTCTACACAATTTCTTACATTATTTATAAACTATTGAATTTATTGTCATAAATTAAAAAATAAAAAATAGTAAAATTATTCACAAACATGACAATAACAATAAAACTTAACACTAATCATAAAATTACTTGTAATTTTTTAGATGACTAACTTTCATATTACGAATTTAAATTAACATTATCAAATAAACATAACTAGTTATATGAAAAAGTATGAAGTGCAAAAAATATTTATTAAAAGTTAATAAATTAATTTAGAGAATAAAACATATTAAAAATGTGTTTTATATGTACTAAGAATGATAAACAAGAAGAAAAATAAATTTAGTTGTAATAAGATTATATTGAATCTATTAATAAAAATAAACATTACACTAATAATTATACATTAAATTTTAAATAAATTTATAATAAAATAATTCTAAATTTAGAAATTAAAATTAATATTATAATTTTTAGATAATATTATATGAATGAAATTTATAAATGATTGGAAAAATATTATAATTTATTAAAAAGTAATGAGTTAAAATAATAAATTTAATTAATTTAACATAAAATTATGATAAACAATATTAAGAGATTAAAATCATAATTTCTCACCTTTAAGAGAGGAAGTAATCATAATTCTTAAATTCTTTTCATTTTCTTCCTAATTTTTTTGGACCAAACACACTCTTTAAGTACTCATCTTATGCACAAAAAGTTGAGTTCATTTGTTGGCCAAATTGAAAGTTATAAAAAAAAAAAAACAATTTGTAAAGGTTAGATCAAGTTAAAATCGAGCATTAGTTACAAGAACTATACAACTTTTAGTGAAACTAACGATGAAATTAATCGAAAAAAAAAATTGAAATCGAGTATTAATCAGTAAAAGTAGGCAACTACTAATAAGAAAATGATAAAATTATTTGAGGTTAGATGTCACTAATAATTGGGGTTTGAGTAAAATAAAAAAAGAAAATGTTAAGAATATACTTATAATAAGTTTTTGTACAATGAATCTCTCTATCGATTTTAATTATCTCGATTTTTTTTTATATTTATATGAACTTTGTGTCATATAATTAATAATTTTTTAATTTATATTTATAGATGAGAGAATATTCCGCTTTAAAAATTGTAAGCAGGGATAAAAATCCCACGGCCTACAAACAAGCAAACAAAATGAGGCATCAAACGTTTTCTAATAATTGAAATTATTTTATTATTAGAAATAATAAAAATAATATATAACATCCAAAAATCAATTTTAGAAAACATTTCATTTCCCAAATTCACCTTTCGGACACGTGGCTCACACCCATTGAGTACATATATCTTTTAAAAAAAAGAAAAATACGAAATAATTAATTAATTAATTAATGGTGGGACAAGACAGCAACGGCTGAGCCTAATTCAAAAATGAAGCATTACGATGACATCAGAAACACAATTAATTACAAAATCTAATTACAAGACAGAAAGTAGATTTGGTTTGGTTAGGTGGCATATATTTAATTAATTAATTAAAAAGTGATTTTGTTTTGATGCAACAGAAACAGATAACAACTAAAGCAGAAAAAGCAAAACACATGCCCATCCCATTACTTGGAAAATATTATTATAAAATCAAGTTTAATTGTACTTTGATTCTCGATTCAAGCAAAGAGAACCCGACTCCACTCAACTGTTTCCATCTATTTTTTTATATTTTAATTTTAAATAATCATAATTAAAGTATTATATATAAATAAATATTATACTTCGTCAGCCAGTCAAGTACTGTTCTTTTCTTTCGATTTTTGCGTTTCACATTAATTAATTAATTAATTAACTAACTAACTCAATAATATTATCCTTAATTTCATGTTAGCCCCTTCACATTTTCTCAATTGCCAAATTACACCAAATATTTTCAAATATATTCATCCCACCTCCTAACGCTTTACATTTCCTCGGTTGTAACAATGAATTACGACCCGTTTATTATTCATCGGTAGCAACAATGAACTTTAGTTCTAATATTTTTATAAACAAGTAGCCTATTTCTCTATTTAAATTCGCGAGTCTTTTATTATTTTAACTCATTATTTCTTAATAAATTATAATATTAGAAGGTAATAAATTAGAGGGTAATGTTTACAATTTAAAGTATTAATATCATTAGCATATGAAAAACATAAACCTAATTAATTTTACTTATATTTAATGATTTAAAAGGCAAACGAATATTTTTAAAATTATTAGATATATTTCAACTATTATACCACTTGTGTTTAACGCGAATAAGAGAAAACATTGACTGTTTAGAAGTAGAACACATTTTTTTTTAAAACAGTTGAACGTAATTTCTCTACAACATATCCACGTATGTTCGAAGCAAGCAGAAGAAGAAACTAATTTTTTGAAGGTCGCTTGAATTATTTTACTAGATCGTTAGATGTAACTTAAGTATTATCAAAGAATTGAGGGGTTAACATGAAAATAACCCTAATAATATTAAAATAATAAACGAGCACCTTATCATGAGATGATATTGCACCTCAAATCCGTACTCTTAACACATCATAAAACCGCGCCGATGTCTCACAAGCGGCTCCTTCCTTAACCTATGGTTAATTAATTTATAAACAATTTTTAATTAATTATATTGTCATTAAATAATTAATTAATAGAGATAATAGAGGTTGTCACGAATGTCAAAAAAAAATCCGAAGAAAATAAAAATAAAAAAAAAATAAAAAAGTAGAAGCTAGTGAAAGCAGGCTTAGCTCCAAGTTCCAACCCATTCATAGAGACTGGTGGTGGGGGCAAAAGTGCAGTGAAGTTGCAGAAGGCGGGCTAGCAGTAGTAATGGCTACCTCTCATTTATTAATATTAATATTAATATTAAACTAGAATATATATACACAGATACCTGACCAAAGGAAAAAAGACAATGAACGAATCAACCCTTCGGCTTTGGAAGGCTTGGCTTTAAACATCCGTAATATCTATGCCTGGTGTGTTAATTTTACACATTTTTAACACGCACTAAGGAAACCCTTTACAGCTTTGCTCAGCTTTCCCTTCTCTATTTAGACAACAACAACAGCATCAATAACATATACAACAAACATGTATTTGTATGTATGTATGTATGTGTGTGTGTGTGTGTGTGTGTGTGTGTGTGTGTGTGTGTGTGTGTGTGTGTGTGTGTGTGTGTGTGCAGCCAGCAGGTCTCCATCTGCATTGATAATATGTGTGTGTGCGTGTGTGTGTGTGTTGTAAATTTGGTAGTCGCAATCAGAAATCAGCAGCTGAATCTTTTCAGAAATAGGACAATGTAGATATATTACTGTAATTAATGTTTTTCTTATATGTATATATGTATATGTAATGCAGTCTTCCCATTTCTTTATTTGACACTTTGTTGTACAATTTCTGCTTGTATTCATGATGGTGAAGCCAATACTAGGAAGCTAGCTAGCTTTTATTTATTTTATCAACATGAATACGAATCATATCAAGAAGGACAGCAGATATCTAAATATATATCAATTCTGAAAGCTACTGCATGCAGCTAGCTAGGCCCTGCATGAATAGAATAGATGATAATTCTCAAACATGGGAATTATAATAAATTAGATGATGATGATAATGTATATAGCATGTAAAAGAATTTGAGGATATATAGATAGATATTGTATAGCAATGAGGTCAATAACTTGATGCAATTCATCAGTATGAAGCAATGCTATATATGTAGATCTTAAAGGCATATATGTATATGTTTGGGAGAAAGGAAAATGATCAAGAAAATAATAATGAATATAAGATATTGATCAGAATGAAGAGAGTAAGTATAGTAAAAGGGAGCTCCCTTCAGTCCAAGCACAGAGAAGAAAGGATGAATATAATTATCTCCCGCTTCATTCACACATTCACAATAGCAAGCAATTAGAGTTATTCTACTGCGTTTGAATGAATGAGTCGGCAGCTAATTCCAAACCCTTACCTCATCTATGAGTGGACTGAAGGAAGCTCTCTTCTACAATACCCATTTTATTAATTATTAAATCAAATCAAATGGGGTTTAATTAATTCTTAATATTAATATTAATATTAATATCAATTTCCCTATACATATATATATATATTTGTTGATAAAGTGAATGACTAAATCTAGCTACCAGCATCAATCAGCAGCAGGTGCATCTGCTTTCTGAGTCAAAAGACATTAAGAAAACAACAACTAGATAGAATACAAACCAATTATTAATTATATATATAGAATAAGTACTCTAAATTAATTAAAGCTAGCTCTTTCTTTCTAATTGGCTACAAATTTAAATTAATTAATTAATAATTCCTTTAAGATCAAAACTGGGTACGAGATCGAAGAAATTCTTCCACATAAGTAATTCATTGTAAAGTAAAGGAAGACAAATTAAAAATTTTGAAACAATCAATGCTTAAGAAGAGAAGGGAAATCAAATGGTAGCAGCTTTTCTTCCTGACATCAAACCCTAACCCTAAGTAAAAGGCTTTTGTACTTACTTACACAAGAAAGAAAGAAAGAAAAATGACAAGAAAGGCTTGATTAGACAACTCGTGTTATGGTAAAATTAAAAAGAAAAAACTAGGAGGAGACGGAGATTGAAACCCTCAGAGCTCTAAAGCTATATATATATATATATATAGTTAGATGAAGGTAGGCCACTCATTAAGAACCATCAGATCAAACATATATCGCAGAACAAATCCCAAAAAATGAAAAATCAAGTCATGGGTCACCCATATCTTCATCTTCTGATGAGTTTGGAGATCAAACGTTTATGAATATAGAGTTTTGCTTAAAACCCACTGAAGAGATCAGGAAAGAATATAAAGTGGGAGTTGTATATATATGTGAATAAGCAGCAGAACAACAGACTAAGAATGTTATTATTCAGTTAGAAGTGTGTGTATTACAGAAGGGTAAAAAAACAAATAATTAAGAAAACAATGAGGAAATCCCTGTAAAATTTGCAGACAACTTACCGATTTTGTTGTAGGGTTAGTCTTCCAAATCCAGAAGAAGTCTTCAGAAACCCTAAATCTGACGGTTCAAGGAAGATGATGAGTTGCACTGTTGTACAAACAAGAAAAGCAAGAACTCAAATTAAATAAATAAATAAAAGGAACAGAAAGATTATATATGTATGAAGAACAAACTGAACACAGAAATTAAAATGGAACAAGGAATAGAAAACAGAAGAGACGAGAAGCGGTAATAAAGGAAGGAGGCAGTGGAAGAGGAAATGTCGCTGTCTCATGAGAGTCAGAGAAGAAAAAGTTATTAAACATCTATACAAATCTGGTAAAGCACTAGATTAGAAATTCAAAAAAGTACTTATTTTCCTTCAGAGTTTTTCCCTTTCAGAGAAGATTTACATATGGAAGCTTTAACTTTAAGCAGGGGAAGAAGCAGATCAAAGGAATGTGTGTTTAATTAACTTCTATTGGATAATAATAATAATAAATTAAACCAGTAGTATCACTCTGTTGCCCAACAAACAACAAAACTAGCTATCCCCTCTCTTCTCTCTTTTCTCTTCTCTCTCTAATCATAAAAGAGAAAGAGAAGAAGATGAATCCAATAAGAAAGTAAGCGGTAGAACAAGGAAGAGAAGAGGAGAAAGAGAGAAACAGCTAGGTGGTGGGGCTTTGTTTGACCATTTATAATATAAATCATCTTGCGAATAGTGTCTGCCAGTCAGTCTATCATGCTGTCTACTGCTACTGCACTACACAAATTTACATTACCTCTTCACACTCCATAAAAACTCCATACAAACATATCAGAAACTGTTCTTGTATGTATATCTACATATACAATAACAACTGTTACTACATACATACATACATACATACAGTGATATATATGAGGTTTCTAGGGCTTCTTTCTTTCTTTTCTTTTCTTTCTTTCTTTCTTTCTTTCTTTCTTTCTTTCTTGCTGCTCCATTCTCGCTCTTCTCATTCACTATATATAAGCCTATTGCCTGTTCATAACTCTGGTTTGAAATGACATCAATGTCCTCCATCTCCAATTATTTAATGTTTAATTAAGAATATTTAAGATTTAGCCTTCTCCTATCCTATGCTTCTAGGTTTACATCATGTTAACTTAATGGCACCTAAACCCTAGAATTTGTTAGATTAATTAACTATTTAGCCTCCATTTTTGAAAATAATTTGAAGTTGTCTACTCTAACGATATGCTGAGTCATCTTCTTTTTTTTAATAAACATTTATTTCATTAAAAATAAAACATAATACATATATATAGATATATTAAAAGTTTTGGATTTAAGGGAGAAAATTTATTCACGAAACATTAAACACTTACTTTTTATTATTATTTGAATTTAAAATAGTCTAAGATCGTTAAATATATTTCATACCAGCTAAACTATGCTCATTGACTAATTCTAAATATTGATATTAATTTAGAATTAAATTAATAAATTGAATCATTTATAATTGGTTGCTTTTTTCTTGTTTAAATATGAATAAAATAACTAATTAATTATTGAAAAATATAATATCAAAAATTGTGTAAGATAGCAAGTATTATAATACAATTAATTCCTTCATATGCGAATTAAGATAATATAGGTATTAGTTTTGACAATTGTAAAATATATATATATATAATGTAATAATGTTAATTACTTATAACAATATTAATTACAATCCTTTTTTTATATTTTTACATTAATTGGTTTTATAATTTCTATTTGTGGACATAATTAATGTAGTATTACATAAGTGATTCACCCTATATTTTAATTTGATAATATTCATCAACTTCCATATGAATTTGCATCATGATTTCTACTATATTGTGAATTGAAAGTTGCTAGATTAAAAGCTGAATTTCATCTGTAGGATTTTTCACTTAATTGTCAAACTCTATATAAATTTTCATTTTTAAATTTTGAAAACTTGCTTTTTTGATGCCATTTTGATATATCAAAATTATTATAATTTCTTCTCTAACTAGTGGTGGGCATAAAGTTCTATTTTTTAAAAAAAATAATTAAGGAACCTAATTGCTATGTTAACTCTAAAGAGCCTAAGTATATTAACTAACTCTTTATTAACAAGGATTTATATAAAATATGAAACTTATAAATTACACATTTTATCGGTCTAACATAATAAACTGACTCATGAACTAATTATTAAATTAAAATTTAAAGTTTACTTTAAAATAAGATGGTCTTATTAATCCAAAAATGTTTTAAAATTATCCTACCATACAATAATAATTATAATTAAGAGTTGGTATTAACTTATAACTTGTTAATTATATATACGGAGAATGATCAATGCCTCTTTAATTTTACATATTTTCTTATATTATTTATAAATTACAGAATTTTGATACTTTCAACTGTTGAAATTATACTCACTTGTGTATTAATTATAGTATATTAATTATGCTACATTACGTATATATTTTAGATTAAATCTCAACTATTGAAAATGCCTAAAACTAATAGTTTATAAATAGTATGAGAAATTATGTAAAATTATATATATATATATATATATGACCCTCAACACCACATCTCTTTTTTGCTATGACTTTGCTCTTTTTTTTTTTTTTTTAATTTGTCTTTCATGTCTTCTACTAGTAGTCATCAATTCCCCCCAAAAGGTAGAAAATGAGATCTATTATAGGACATACTACAAATACAAATAAATCATTTTGTTTATAACTCTACAGTATGGTTCATTGGATAAAAAAAGATCGGCTAAGCTCTATTTGCCTATTCTTGGAGTGACTGTTCATTGGCATTATGGAGAAATCCTGTATGAAGAGGCAAACCTATATTTTTAATAAACAGTTGCCCAAACCTAGTCATTGTGATCCTCTCTATATATATAATGCATTAATTATATATATTAAACATAATTTCAATTATTAAGTGTTTAAATTTAACAAGTTATAAATAATATAAGAAAATATGTAAAGTTAAAGTATGCTTATCAGCCTTGTGTATATATACATAGAAGTAATTAAACAAACATCAAGAAGAAAGGAAGAGGTTCAATGACTCTGGACTAATTATATGATAGGAAAGGAATACGTTGTTGTCTATCTATCTATTTATCTATCTATATATCTATATAGAAAAAGCAATAGCAATAGCAATAGCTTGTGTTGAGCATGTGTTTTTACTTTTTATGTCTTGATGTATATATAAATACCAACATAATGTTTCAATATAACATAATTTTAACATCAAAATAATTGAAATTCCAACACAATCAGAGCTACCCCGTGTCTGTTTGTCCCATTAAATGCTTCCCAATGTCACCTGTACCAACTATCCATCCATATATATAATTAAAATAAAATTAATCATTATATATAATTTACATATATGGTGGGGCATATGCAATCATATAATATTATTTTTAATCCCAAAAAATTAAAAAAAAAAAACTAAAATAAGATATTGTTGTAACCCAGGATTTTTCTTTCTCAACATGATCCATTCTTTATAAAGTGCTTTCATCAATTAATTACTCAGAAAATAATAATAATAATAATAATAATAATAATAATAATAATAATAATAGGATGGCTCTTATCATATTATATTTTATATTTATATTATCATAGCTGAGCAAAATGGACTTTCATTTACTCAGTCATTTTTAAAAAAAATATAAATTAATCAATTTAAAAATTATATAAATTAATTTTGCTCTTGTTTGTTGAAAAGTAGACTTTAACCCTCGAAAGCTATTAAGTTTAGGACAAATAATATATATTATTTTGCTACAAAATGTTTTGATACAAGTTACTTCACTGGGGGCAAAATATATATCTCATGACCAAATAGATTATATTATCTTGCCACAATTTTATTATATTTCTTTCATCATTTCTAACAAAATTGTCAATTTATGGTGGCTAAAGATGAAAAGCTTTCACCCACTGAGCAGTACTTTAATAAAAAAAATTATTATTTTTAATAAAAAATTAGACACATTTTAAATATTTAATTCATCTTAATTAATTATATTAATGATTAAATATGATTACAATAATAAATTCATAAACCAAGTAGTGAGGATTTTTATTATATATTTTCATATTCAAATAAACCATTTATATTACAACAAATTTTATTATATAAATAAAATAACATATAAATTTTATTTATTCTATATTATATAGAGTTTATCTATGGGTGTATAATAATTTTGTAAATAACTAGTTTTCAAACAATTATTTCAAATACATTTATTCCTCATAAAAAAAATACTACCCAAATTCTAAATTAATTAATCGGATAAAAAAAGTGATAAATGAATGAAATAATTGTATTTTTACTACTTATTGAAAATATATTATAAAGTCTATTTATTGAGAATATTCAAAGATTAAAAATAAAATATGTCATTCATTTTCCATAACTTATTTCGCTAATCATAAAAAATTATCATTTAAAGTGATATAGGCATGAAATTTAGATATCATATTTGAGATAGTTTATAATTTCACTCAATTACAAATAAGATATTGATAAACTGTTATTTTCAAAAATAGATTTAATTAAATATACATTCTTACTTTTATGATTTTTTAAATATTTCATCAAACTTGTTTTTATAAAGGTAAATTTAAAAAATGATATTAATATTATATCAAAAGATAATTTAAGATGCTAGACATTTATACTTGCAATGATTTTTCAATAACATCCTTATTTTGAAAAAAAATAATATTGAATAATAAATCAAGTAAACCCTAAACTGCATAAGATTTTTATTTTTTAGACTAAGATCCTTAGTCGGCTTATCATATATATATGTATATATATATATTTTTGCATAATTTGGCCTCATAATTTTAATCTATGAACTAAATATACATATAAGATTTAAAGCATATTTTTTTCATCTTAAATCTAAATATAATTGAAATATCCCTCAGACTTTTCTTTATTTCTCAATATATTGAGTCTATTTAATCATCTATATAATGATATAATATGTTTAAATTACGAGTTTTATCAAATCATAATTTTAAAATCAAGTTTATTATTCTCTTAAAAATAATTAATAGTTTTTTATAAACTTTTTGTAATAGATGAATTTTCTTTTATATTTTGCATGTCAAATTCTATGGATGATTAATTTAAGAAAATCATACTTAGATTATTTGTTGATCTTTCTTTTTCTATATTAATTTCTATTGTGCTCTTGCAAGTTCACCAAAAGATTTTCAAAAAAGTTCGCTGGTCAAAGACCATGTACAACAAATCCAGTGTTAAAGAATTTTTTGCAAACGTTTTCCATTTAAAAATCATATGGTCAAATTTGTGATAACAAAAAGTGATTAAAATTTGAAATATTTTCAAAAATAATACATAAAAAAAAGAGAAAAAGATAAAACTAATATGAAAGTTTATCTTTATGAATGTAATTAATTGTATTGAATTGTAATGCACGGAAAAAAACATAACAATGAAAATGAGAACAAAGTTTATGATTTAAACTTGAACTAAGCCAAATTGAAGAAATTTGACTTCCATAAAGAAATTTTAAAATAATTTTTTATGATTTTCAAATTTAATTTAAAAATAAATAAAAAATATCCAAGAAGCATATTCATTATAAAATAATATTTTTTCATCAATATTCTTAAATTATAATTTAAAAAATTATTTTTAATAATTATATTAATAATAGTTTGTTATTAAAATTCTAATTTAAATAAAATTTAATAATATTACCATATAATTTTTATTATGTTAATAATTTAAAAAAAATTATTACAGAAACATATTATTGTCAACAATAATTTTAAAAATAGTTTATTATCATTAACAATTTAAAAATAGATTTATAAATATTAATAATAACCTAAAAATATTTTCTATTATTTAAAAAAGTTTAATAAATAGTAATAACAAACTTATTTTTGAATTTTAATTTATGAATACTGACAAAATATTATTTTATTATAAATTTTTTTGTAAAAAATATATATTTTATTAATTTAAATAGGATAATAATATTTTACAACTATAAACTTTAGTAAAATAACAGATCAAAACATAGTTTCCTTACTTTTAGCATCTTAGTCCCTTGTATGATTCCTGCTAAAATCAAATTTCTTTATTTATTTTAAACTTCAATTGCAAAAAATTTAAACTTCAAGAAGGTAATGAGATATTTTTCAAAAAGTACAAATGTGAATAATTAAGTCAAAGTTTGGGATATATCAGAATTTTTTTATATTATTAAATAATTTTATTTAAATATTATGTGAATTATGTGGAGTGTTTTAATTAGAGTACATGAATGAATATGTAATATTTAATTAAGTTATTAATTATTTAAAAAAAAAGTAGTTAATTATTAGCTTAAGATGAAAAATTATAAGAATATAATATAATTTTGATATTTTGAGTTGACTAAATAAAAAATATAAAAAATATTTTCTGTAAATTTTACTTTTTTAATATAAAAAATTATAAATAAAAAATAAATATATTTTTTAAATTTATATATTTGAATCTATTTAATCAAATTTAAGTAAAAAATATAAACATTACCTTATAATCTTTTTAAGTTGGAAGCAAGTTGGAAGTTGAAAGTGTATGGGCCTAACAGCCCATAAAAATGCACTATTGTTTTGAATGTTGGCCCACAAAAAAGAAATTGCGCCAATCTAACCCAATCCATAAACCCAACATTAAAATGATAGGAAAAAGAAGTGTGTTTAATTAAGTTATTAATCACTCTTAATGAAAATACATTTATAAAGTTTTATTTATAAAGAATATTGAAAGATTAAAAATAAAAATAATTCAAAATAACATAATTAAATAATTTGCTCTTTTAATAAATTTTTTGCATGATTATAATAAATCATTTGTTTCCTAATATATCAAATTTATCTAATTATCTATAATGATATAATATATCAAATCACTAGTTCTCATATATGTATATTTAGATATTATAAAGGAAAAAAAATGTTATTCAATAATATTTAAATTTATATATTCAATAAATTTTAAATTTATTTAAATTTTAAATTTAAAAAAATCATCTAAAAGTCGAATATTAATATATGATAAATTTATTGAATTTTGTAATTAAAAAAAAACCCTATAAATTTTATTTATCTACTAATATATAGAGTTTATTTAATATTTTATAACAATATGATATGTTAAATTACTAGTTTTAAGAGCAATTTTTAGAAGGAAAGAGCTCATAAAGTCCTTAAAATTTGATCTATTAAACTAGTTAATTTTAATAATTTTAAAAATATCTATTAAAGTCAAAATTTATTAAAACTAACGATTATACACGTATTTAATGATAAGTATTTATTTTATAACATATTGATAATAAAATATTCATTAACATATTATAACTAAAAATTTATTTTAGGATATAGTTTCTATACAATATTGATTATGTATTGGAAATTAAAGAAAATAAAGCACAAATAAATTTTTTATTAACAGAATATAAATTTAAAATTTTGTTTATATTATAACATATTTATAACACAGTGTTTATGATTATATTACAATTTAAATAAAATGTATTTATAAATTGGGCATAATGTTATCGTCTAACAAATTAGGACCTTATTGACTTGCATGTACTTTAATAATTCTAAAATACCTCTATAAATTTTATTTATTTTCTAATATATTTAATTTATCTAATAATCTATAAGGATTTTGATATATAGTTTTGACTAAATTAATTTCCATAGAGTAAAAAATCAAATTTATATATTCCTGTGTAAAATATATGTGCAAATGAACTTATTTCTTATATTGAGTTAAAGCAAGTAATATATATTAGTTAAAATTCTTAAATTCTTATATTTTATAATTTTAATCTATGAAAAAGTCAACAGTTTTAAGATAAATGAGCTAATGTAAATATTTATTATATTTTATGACATTCAATTTTTATCTTTTATAAACCCTTAATCAAAGGGCTAATAAAATATGTAAATATATATATATATATATATATTAGTTGATAGTAAAAAATAAAAAATAAGAAGTACTTTGTCAGTATTAATAATTTCAGGAAGATTATTAATTGATCTCGCTCTATTCCTTTTTTTTTTTTTTTATCGCGCTTCTGACGCAATTACAAATAAAAGAAAGGGAAGAAAATGGAGAACAATCAAATTTGTTTCTTTATAATCATAATTAACTGTTCGAAGCATAATGAACGAGAAAAACAGAAGAATAATGGAAACAAGAATAAATTTTATGCAACAATATCCATCTCTTTTTTTATATATATATATAACAAAAAAAATGCATGCATTAATATGTATAAAATATTTGTTGTAGTAATATAATGAATTAACAAGTTATTAAGCAATCTTATTTATCATATGGGTCATTTGGAGTATTTTAATTAAAATACATGAAATCATAACCTTTGGTAAAATAAAAATTTTAATTAATTAGCTTATAGAATATTGTAAAATAAAAATTTTGAATAAATTCATTTGTCAAAGGCTGTGTGTAACAAAATCCAATAGTTAAACTTTTATTTTTTAGAGAAACAATACGTGAAAGAAAGAAAAGACAATAGAGAACAATAAGAAAGTTATATTCGTGAATATATTTGATTGTTTTGAAATATAATGCACGAGAAAAATATAATAACAATGAAAACGGGAAAGAAATTTATGCAATAATATTAATCTCTTTCTGGATATATAAATATTGAGGGGATAAAATAATATGCCACGTGGGCCATTTAAGAGAGCTCCTCGTAGAAAGCCTCCATCACCGCATGACCACCTAAAACGAAAAAGTGATGCGATGGTAAATAAGGGTGCGTTTGGTAAGATGTATTAGATTGTATTGAAATATAAGAGAGTAGATTGGATTGGATTTGATTGGATTGTCTTAAATTATAAGAGAGTAGATTGGATTCCATTGTAATGAATTGTATTAGATAAAATTTAATATAATACTATGTTTAGTGTGAGATTATATTATAATATATTAATTGTACAAAATAATTTTAAATTATTTAATTATTAACTAAAAAATTATTATTTTAAAAAAGTTATTTTTAAAAATTATTTTTCTAAAAGAATAAATAAAAATAGTACAACATGAGTTTGATCCGGGAGGAGAGGTGGGTTAAATTTGAGGAATATGAAATATATTATTTTTAATTTTTATATAATTTAGTTCCTGCACTGAATACTGAACACAAAAAATTTGTTGCGAGTAATAAAATAGTACAGTCAAAATTTGTCTGTTACATATACCCTAAACATATTGAGTAAGTACTGCACAATGATGATATGGTTTGGAGGTGAGAGTGACTAGCATGGCATCATCATTGGAAATATTGTAACTACTAATAACATGACACGTAAGAGGGATACATAAAAGCGGCCAATAGTATATACGCCAATATCTATAAAATATTTATTATAGTAATATAAAGAATTAATAAATTATTAAACAATCAAATTTATTTTTTGAATTGTTCGGAGTGTTTTAATTAGAGTATATGAAATCATAACCTTTGGTAAATGTTGATACCGAAATTTGTAATTTTGATACCACACAGTAAAGATGGAATTTTTCTCTCCTTTTAAAAAGAGAAATCATTTTATTGCTTATTTTAGAAAAATTATGAATGCATTTACATGAAGAAAATACTATAAGTATAAGCTCTAATTTCCTTATTCTAGTAACATTAGGAATTCTAATAGAATATAAAGTGTATCTTGCAAAATCTTAACTTATTTTAAATTACGACTTCCAATTCCAGCTTTTCTTTTTTTCATAAGGATTTTCTTTCAATGACGACCTTACTAACTTATCAGATTCACTTATATGACACCCGATTAGAATCTTTCCTAAGCTAATTCAAACAAGATGTATTGGAACTGCTCAAGCATCAAGTCTGTTAGAACATAGCCCATTTGCTCCATGGGCCCAAGGTTGCTTTCCTATACTCCAAAACGGTTTTTCTAAGCTTGCCACATTAGTTAGATTTTTCTGACATGATTTGACCAGGATTCCTCTTCAGCCAA
This sequence comes from Azadirachta indica, assembly GCA_022749755.1. Lineage (NCBI taxonomy): Eukaryota > Viridiplantae > Streptophyta > Magnoliopsida > Sapindales > Meliaceae > Azadirachta > Azadirachta indica. The sequence goes on from CM040442.1 coordinate 18,098,604, forward strand.
ACTGAATAGATATATGGGCTTATTGGCTTACAGCCCATTAACCCCTCAAGCCTCATGCCATTCTTCTAAACACCAAGCCCTTTAGTTTTTAGTAAAACTAGCCTTTTCACTGGAAACTTTATTTAAGAACAATCTTCATATTTGAACCTCAAACTTGAACTTGAGCATCCAATAACAGTTCCTTCCCTCAATTGTAGATAACCAGGACGTTTCTTGGCTCGAGTTCGTTTTCAAGTCTTCTTCACATTTTTTGAATAAAATGGATTATACCAGTCTCGAATAAAGGTCAGAGAAGGCTGGGGCTCTGACCAGGTCTTTTCAACGGTTTTTGAATAAAACAAACTTTATAATTCTCCTAATTGTTGTGTGGTCTGAATTGAGGTCAGGCTTTTTTTCAACAACTTTTTGATATTATTAATTCTTCTAGCATCTGTTGTTTGATTAGAACTGAGGTCAAATTTCATTTTAATATTTTAATAAGTAAACAAACTGCATTTGAATTTCGAACTATTTGATCTGAATTGCGGTCAAATTTTTTTACACGAATTTGTTAAATAAACTAAATTTGTCAATTTTTCGATTTGAACTATGGTTAGATCTTTTTGAAAAATTTTTTTGGTTTTTTAATCCGAATTATGGTCAGATCTTTTTGCGAAAATTTCTTAATCTTTCGATTTGAACTGTGGTCAATTCTATTTGTAAAATTTTCTTAATCTTTCAATCTGAATTGTTGTCAAATTTTTTTATAGCAGTTTGCTAAATAAATGGAATTTATTGATCTTCTGACTTGAATTGAATTGTGCTCAAATCTTTTTATAACAGCTCGTTGAATAAACAAAATTTATTAATTTTGTAAGCATTGTTGTCTATTCTGAACTGTGGTCAGATCTTTTTAGGACAACTCGTTGAATAAATAAAATTTGATAATCTTTTAATTATCATCATTTGATCTGAATTGTGATCAGATCTTTTTACAATAATTGGCTAAGCAAATGAACTCCGTTGAATTTTCAATCATCGTTGTTTTAATTTAAACTGTGGTCAGATATTTTTTATAACAACTATCTGGATACTAAGATATTAAAAAAAGATAATCGTTGTGATTTGAATCAAGTTTAGATCTTTTTATCAACGATTATTTAACGATAATATTTTTTCAGCATCTCCGCATTCTATAGTTGCTTGATCTAAATTGTGATCAAATCTTTTTTTTAAAGAGTATAACATCGGTTCATGTAGCCTCTTTTTTTTTTTTTAGAAAAAAGAGAAGTTGGCACCGTAGAGTGCAAGTGTTGGTTTTTTACTCTTCTTCTCTTAGAAATGGTGAGCCATGAAAGTTTATACAAAAAATCACCAGAAATTGATTAAACGTAAACGAATAAATGATGACATAGACGCTTAAAATACTTGTATAGTATAAATAAATTAAACATGTCATCAATTCATGATATATAGAAAAAAAATTAGAGGAGATTATACATTAAATGATCATTGAAACTTATTTGGTTCTTATTATATTATATCTTATAAATTTATTCAAAACATAGATTTTCCATAATAAAAGGAAATCAATTTCAACTTAACATATACAATTATTTTCAATAGTACTTGTTCTTCTCATAGTTAAATAGAAATAACTAATTATGATATCTTCTTCTTCTTCTTCTTCTTCTTCTTATTATTATTATTATTTCTTTATTCATACTAGTAATTGATGAATTTTTTTCTAAATTATAAAAATAATTATGCAATTATAAATGAAGAACAAGAAACTATAAAGATAATTCAAAATTATATTATAATGAATTAAGAATAATAATATCTTCAATTCAACACACAAGTATAGTATGCTTAGAGTAAATCTATAAATAAATTATAAATTTTTGGCTATATACAAATAATTAAAAATTACTAATCATATAAGAATTATTTTAATAATCATTAGGATCAAAATATTAAAGATTCCAACAATTTTGCCTTAAAAAATAAGTATTTAAAGTCAAAAGGCATGCATAATCAATAGATAAAGGTATATAAAATGTAAATATTAGATTCAAATGATAATTGCCTCTAAACCTGAAAAATATTTATTATTAGTTGGGTGATATTATACGGAACTCAATTGATGTTGTTGTCAAAGCCCAATGATATTTAAGTATTCTAATAATATTTATTATTAGTATAGGTGATATTTTAAAGTAAACTCAACCGATATTTAATTTGAATTATGCAATTTTGCAATCTTTCTCTTTTTTTAACTCAAGGTTTTTTTATTTCTATTTTTTTAATATTACTTTTTTGTTTAAATTGATTAACTTGTCAAATTTTTATTACAATTAAATTACGGGTCTCACAAAGTAATTTCTCACTAAAAATATCCTATAAGTCTCGATTTATAGAATTTAAGACAATGAAACTCATTAAATCTTGAGCAAGAACTAAAATGTTTAACATAAACAATATCTTATAAGTATCTTTGTAACACATAAATGTGGTTATAATTAATTAATATGTTACAATTAATTAATATTCCTATCTAACCATCAAACCAGCTAGTTTAAGATTTTAGTTTGAAATGCAGTCAATTCTATATGAATATATGTCTACTTCTATGTATATAAAAGTAGCTACATTGAATATCAACGTCGTGTATAAACAATCTTATATTGTTAATTATATTTTAGCTTTGAATTGTAAACATTTAATCAATGCCTTTGTAACTAAGATAGGTGGCGTACGTGTATACAATTCATTTTGATGAAGTTGTCACATTATTTGCCATAATATATACACACAGCCTTACTAGATGAAAATTTTTAGTGAGAATCCATTTATCAAAATTCATGTATAACAAAATAGATGAAAATTTGAGCTATTGCAAGAAGCACTGCATAAAGAAAGAGAAGAAGGTAGAGAATAATAAGAAAGTTTATCTTTTTGAACATAATTAACTGTTAAAAAAAATAATATATAAAAAATAGAAGAATAATAAAAATGATAAAGAATTTGATACAGTAATATTTATCGTTATCTTATATATAACCCAAAAAAAATACATGTACTAATATTTATAAAATAATTATTGCAATAATATATGATTTAATCAATTATTAGAACAATAATATTTAAATATTGAGTATATTATTTACAGTGATTTAATTAAAGTATATAAACCCATAACTTTTGGTTCAATTATTAATTATTTATAAGTTAATTAATTAACTTGATATTGAAAATTATAAAAACATAAAATAAATATTGATATTTTGTCTAACTGACATAAAATGTTAGAATTTTTCTTTTCAAATTTCTTTATTTATAAATTATTTTTAATTTTAATTTAATTTAATCGAACTGACTTGAACTGGACCAAACATAATAGAATTAAATTGATTGATTTAATCAATTTGACTTAAATCTTTTCTTTTTTTTCTCTAATTTTAATAAAGTTTGAATGATATATTTATTTTTTTATTTAAAATTAATGGAATACATATTCAATTTCTAATTAATTTTTCCATTTCTTGATTTTCTAAAAAAAGTTTTAAATATTAAAAATAGGTTTTTGTTTTGAAATCTTGGCCCATAAAACGAAATTGGGCCCATAGGCTCAACTCAAAAATGATAAAGAAAATGGGAAGTCTGTTTAACGGTGATAAGTCCCGAGTATCATCAGTAAACGGATCCAAACGACGAGGCGTTGACAAACAAAGAATCAAGAAACTGGGATTGATTCATTGATTGATTGGTTGATTAGGGTCCGAAGTGAAAAGGGTTTTCGATTTAGCGTTTGTTTTTTATGAAATCTGAGTAAAGTTAATGGCTTACAGAAGAAAGCAGCAAGGATTATCGTCAACAATTAGAGGAGCCGAGGATGAAGATGAAGTTGATAGGGCAAGTTCAAATTCGTCTGTTCTAGCTGCGAAAGCCATTAGAGCTTCATCTGCACATAGAGATTCGTCTCTATCATCTGCTTACTCTTCGCCACTCTCAAACTCTAACCCTCCCACTTCTTCTTCTTCTCCTTCTCCATCTCCATCTTCGCTTATGGTAATGTGTTCTTCTTCATTTTTCCTTTTACTTCAGAGTTTGTTAAAGATTCATGTTTCTTATTATCTGGGGTGTTCTTGTTCTTTGTTAATCTAGGATTCTAAGGCTTATCAGTACACATCAATGAAGAATTTGAATGAATCCAAACATGGGTTTTGGGGCAATCTCGCTAGAAAAGCTAAAGCTATCTTGGAGGACGACGACGACGTTCTCCAACAACCTCAGAACACAACACACCACATGCCTACCAAGGTCAGAATTCAAGATTTCTTTTCACCTATGATATTGTTTAGAATATCTTTAGCATCAAAAAAGATTTTTAGCTTCTGAAGAGTTGATATTTACTGCAAATTTTATCATTGTAATTTTGATTGCTACTGGCAGAAACATAATACATATAACTCGAATGAGAGCCATAAAAAATCGGACAGTCCTGCCTTACAGAAGGGACTTGATGCAATTACATCTTCAATGAATTACATTGGTAATGCTGTTGAGGTGAGCTTCAATAGAAAGTCTTTCTTCCAATATCTTCCTTGGCTTCGTTTGTATTCTTAGCTTGCATTATCAAAGAATTGCAATGCAGTCCCTTCTTTTGTTTAATTTGTGAAGCATATTGGATCATCAATATATGTACTTTGGTATGGCATTCCAGTTGCCTGGATGGACATTTATCATGTGTCATCTGTTCTCTCGTGTGTGTGAATTTTTATACTAGATTATAAATATTTCCTTTTCCTTTAATTTTTGCCTCTTCTGCTTCATATTTCAGGAGGGCCTTACGATTGTGGAAAACCGGACGGCAGGCATCATTCAAGAAACTCGTAAGCATATGCGGAAAAAGCCTGGCACTTCTGCTGCACAGCATCAGGGGATCAAGAAACCTCATGTGCAGGCCCAAGGCCAACCTCCCTTGCAAACTGACCAAGAACTTCAGTTGAAGGCATCTCGCGACGTAAGGTGGCAACTGTATGTCACTGGTTCATGTGATAGAAGTATGTTGCATGTTTGGGTAACTCAACCTTGCAGTGGCATAGTACTTGTCACTGGATGTTAATGGAAGAACCCAATAACATTGATATTTTAGATATAGAAGCAACAATATTCCTTTTAGACCTCTCTGCATCAAAGTAAGCAGCACATGCATTGTGCAGAAAGTTGTGAATGACTTTAAGATCGTAAACTGTGCACTTATGGAGTTTGTTATTGGTTTTTGATAGATTCCATTAATGTTTTGCTGCATATTACACATGCCTTGGATTCTATATTGTATTTAATTGCCATAATCGGCATTAGAATAGTCTAGATTGGTTTTTGGAGGCATCATGTTTCTAAAGTTTGGTCCTTGCTTGACAGCAAAGATTAGAAAAGGGGAGGAAAAAAACTTAGAAAAAGGGGAAAGAAAAACTTAGTGGCCACATCAAACAAGGTTATAGGGACTAGAGACCCTATAAAAAAATAAATAAATAAAAAAAAAAGAAAAAAGGAAGTGGTTTTACTGGGCCTGGAGGTTGCCGAAGTACTTTTAGGATTTCAAAATGCACATTTTTCCCCGTTCTTTTTTGATGTAATAACTTTTGTTTCAAGGTGAGATGCATGATTGCCTTCTGATTGTGAAACAGGTTGCAATGGCAATGGCTGCAAAGGCAAAGCTTCTTCTTCGAGAGTTGAAAACTGTGAAAGCAGATCTGGCTTTTGCTAAAGAGCGATGTGCGCAGCTGGAGGAAGAAAATAAAATCCTTCGACAGAGTCATGAAAGGGGTGAAAGCCCAGAAGATGATGATTTGGTACATACATTTCCTCTTTTTCTAATTTTCTTTCCCTTTAGTTTGTTGAGGCAAATTTGAATGGTGATGATTATGTAGTACACTTATTTAACTTTTCAATGTTAATGATTGTTAAAACAGATATACTAGAAGCTTATAAAGATAGGCTTGATGATGTGCCTCTGGCTTATTATTATTATTATTTATTTGATGTCATTGTTTGTAAAGAAATATAAGGCTGTGCATTAAGTATTTAATATGTTTGTGTAGAGATTAATTAAGTATGAACTAAAGACATGAGGTGTACCCGGTGACATGTTTAACTATTATGTTGAAGGAAATAAGAGGAAGAAAAAGGAAAAAACTAAACATTCAGTTTTGGTCTCATGATACCAAATGTGCAACTTTATTGAGTTCAATGATTTTTTGAAGTAAAATACTATTGACATCGGAAATTTTTTTAAGCATATGGCGATATCTTAGGTGCATGTTTCTAGGTGACAAGTAGTTTATCCGTTTTGCTGGTTGAATTGACACTGATGGTTGAATTAAATTGATCGCCATGCACTGGATAAATCCAAAACTTATGTCTGTGCTTGTGTTTCAGATACGGCTTCAACTTGAATCACTTTTAGCAGAGAAGGCTCGATTGGCTCATGAGAACTCAGTCTATGCGCGTGAAAACCGCTTTCTAAGGGAGGTTGTTGAGTATCACCAGCTCACTATGCAGGATGTTGTGTACTTAGATGAGGGCACAGAAGAAGTCACTGAAGTTTACCCAATAAAGGTTGTGTCAAATCCAAACTCCGTCCCTTCTACACCTGAGGGGTCCCTGCAAGTGACTTGGGATGGCTTGCCCCGGCCTTCGCCACCACCACAGGTTGCAGAGGTTTCCAAAACTGCTGCTCCTCCAAGCTCTGTGTCCCCACTATGATGCCAAGAGATGCAAAAAGATGCTCAATCCCATCTTTTTCGGTTTGTGTTGCCCTATATAATCTTGTCAGAAATTTTAACATGATATATTCTTGTATTTCATCTAATTTTTTTACTTTGGCATCAGTGGTTCACTTGTGTGGGTGATATGATGATATTGATATATCTTTGATTTTGTATTTTAGGTTTAGGCTAGTCATTTGATCTGTCATTGTCTCCAAATATTGTAATCTTATACATTATAATGTTTTTGTGGCTCCTCTCTATGGTTCTAAGATTTCAATTTACAGGTGTATCCATAAGGCCTTTGTAGTTTGTTATTGACATGCTGCAACATTATAGATAAGAGTAAAGGATTATACGTTTGCTGTATTAGATTGATTAGTTTTAACTATTTTAAAAATATTCATAAGAGTCTTAATTTATTTTAAAAGGATAAGTAATTCTGTATGCAATAATAGTTATTTATCGAAAATAAATATTAAATTTTTAAAATTTGAAAAAATATAATATATTTATTTAAAATATATTAATAAATTAAATAATAATATTATTTTATAATATATTTATACTATAATATCTATTAATATATTATAATTTTATTTATTTTATAAATAATATATTTTATCTTTATCATATTATATATTTTAGCCACATAAATATATTTTATTTAGATTATAATATAATCATCAAATATTTTGTATTTTACTTATATTATATCATTAATACGTTTAAAATAATATTTATCATTCTTATATTTAGTTTTTAATTAAGAATTTAAAAATAATTTTTTTAGATAACTACAATTAAATAAGGATATATTTGTTATTCTAAAATAAATCGAAATTTTTATATATATTTTTGAAATTATTAGAATTAAACAATTTAATAGAGCAAATCTTTAAGGACCTATAAATCTTTTTTTCTATAAATAATTCAATTGGATTTATAGTCTATTCTTATAGTGCTAATGCATTACTTGTATTCTATTCTAATAGTGATGTTGTTATTAATCATCTCAAATGTTATGATTGTATAATATAATTTTCATAACCTTTTCTCATAACATATACTTAAATACATTTAGTTTTAAATATAACTTCTACACTTTAAACTATAACGTTCATGACATCACATCAAAATTCAATTGAGGAGTTGCTTGCCCTCTTTGATAATCAGAAATGCCTTGTAATTCTGATGTTATGAAATTGGTCATAATGCATGGAAGTATCAAGGAGGACAACCTATTTGGCAAATTTAGGAGTCAATTTCGTTAAAATGCTAAAATGCCAAATAATAAAAGTCATTTACTAAAGAATGCGGTTTACAAAGGAGTAATCATCTCGGTAATTAGGTGACTCCCACGAAAAACTCTTCTCAACCACAAGAAGTATTTAAAGGAGATTTATGAAGACTTACCTCAGAAAAGGTGGCTTTTAGCATGAACCACATCATAAGTTTTGAACCATAACACATTCTGTAGAAGGGTGCACCTCGTAAACCCTAATCAAAGAGCAATTTAAGGCCATATTCTAAGCCATTTCCCTTGTTCTAAGGTTTGTAAGAATACTTTATGGCTCCTTGTCGTAGGTTGTCTTAAAATAATTCAATTGGATTCAATGCACTTAAGATCTTTCACATCTCCATGACAAGGCTTTGATCAACTAGCATGGACAATTAAATAAAGCCCGAGTCATGTGTAGCTCTACCTTGGATAAAAAGTTGTTCACCCTCTTGATCATTAGAAATGTCTTATGTAATTTTAATGTGAAATATAATTGATCATAAAACATGAAAGCACTTGTGAAAAGAACTACATGAGAGTACTAAGGAGAATCACTTACATGGCAAATTTAGAGTCAACTTCATTAAAACACTAAAATGCCAAAGGATAAGAGTCTTTGACTCAGGGAGGTAGTTCACAAAGGAGTAATCACCTCAGTAAAAATATGATCCCCCTTGTAAGACTCTTCCCAATCAGAAAGAGTATGATGAATGTCATAGGACTAAAATGGTGGATTTATCACCGTGCAATACTCAGTTCAATTTGCAATAAAACTTCACTAATTCAGTTGGCGATAAATTTTCACTAAGTATGCCTTTTGAAAATCGCTGGGATCTATTATGTATGTGGAAGTGCAGAGGAGATTTGGCACTAATCCAAGCTCAACAGAATATGCAAAGAAGACAAGGCAAAAAAGAGATAAACAGCTGCATAAAGTTGGAAAATGGTGATTCTTCTCATTACTTACACATGAAGTATGCCATATATAGTTGGCAATTTTTCCTATAAGGCAGGGGGCTTGCCTTGTTCGGGGCGGGGATCAAGGCGAATTTTTCTATAAATTTGGCGACCGAGTTGGGTACGGGGATAAAAATTCATCTCCATTTTAAAAACGGGCCGAGGACAAGGATGGGCCTTTTTCCCTAGCCCGTCTTGGATCCAAATTCATTATCTATTTCGATAATTACATAACTATTTATTTTATTTAGTAAATAATTATAAAAAATTTTATAGTTTTCATTTTAGTCAAACAAGTCCTTCAAATGGTTTATAATTTTTTAATTTAACCAATGAAGTCCTTTATAAATTATAAATATTTACCAAATTTTCAATTAAATCAATTTTAAAATTATTTTGAAATCATTTTCACAATAACAAAATTTGCTAAAATAACTAAAAATTAATAAAATTAATAAAATTTAATAGTTAAATGATATATTTTTAACAAAAAATTGATAATTATATTAGCTACTTTTCGTGAAATACTTTATGTATTATATATCAAGTCAACGAATTTAATACTTTAAATATGTTTTTGTGATACTTGAAATTTTTATCAATATACTCTTTATTTTGAAAATTTTATATTTATATATATATATTAACAAATATAATTAATTAAGTCAATTTATATAAATGTGTTTGGATAATCATACAATAATAGTAAATTTGTGTAAATAAAGTTATCGTTAGATTATTGTTATTGATAATAATAGTTATAATTATTAAATTTGAATTGTTTTAGATTATAAAATTATTTTATATTAATATAATAATCTAAAATTATTTTTAAATAATCGTTAAAGATAAAATTATTGTTACATTAATAATAATAATAATAATAATAATAATAATAATAAATAATAATAATAATAATAATAATAATAATAAATAATAATAATAATAATAATAATAATAATAATAATAATAATAATAATAATAATAATAATAATAATAATAATAGTTATAATTATTGAATTTCAATCATGCTATAAAATCAATAACAATAATAACAATTAATCTAATAGCTATAATATTTTAAAAAAATAAATTAAATATATATTTTTAGTTAAATATTTTTATTTATGCGTTTTAATTAATGAATATAAGTAGTGTAATGATAAGATGTTATATGTTTTTTTATAGGTCTAGTGTTTAAACTTTACAATTGTAAATTTTTTTTCAAAAAGTCAAACGGGGTCAATACGAGGTTGGGGACCTGTAGGGATTCTTAGTCCAAATCAGGGATATCCCCAAAGTTCAATCGGGCCAGAGGCAGGGATTGGGTCCTAGCCCTGTGCTCGCCCCGTTGCCATCACTATATATATATATATATATATGGCTAGAATTTAGAGGGCTGAGATTTACTTAACTACAATTGTTTACAATAAATACAACAGGTAGCCACCTAAGACCTTTTCCTACATTTTGGCCTATTCGACATGTAAACAATAAAAAGGCTTTTGTGTGCTTAACATTGCCCAGGTCTATGCTTCAGTTTCTAAGTTCCTTGCGGGTTGGCCCATAAGGTGCTCTAGTTGCTGCTTCCTAGCATGATTTAGCCAATACATTCTTAGTTGTTTGGGATGAAACAAGACATGCTTTTATACTTACAGTTCACCCTAGCAAGCATTCTCTCTTGTGCATTTTGTTCTCATGTTACTGTTCATACGCCATCTTTTGTACTTGTACACTATTGTGCCCTTGCATTTACAAAGGTTCAGCTCACATTTCGGCAGTCTGTGACATCCTTCCCCACCAAAATCCTTGACACCTTTGTCAAGGCTTCCTTTGTGGTCTTGAACCTTGTATTGGAATTGCCATGGCATATTTTCATGTCCCCAAGTAGCCTCACTCTTAGGCAACTGTCTCACCCTATACAGACCATCACGAATAAAGCACACCATGTCTTTATTGTTTTTATGTTTGGTTAGAGACGAAAAACTGAACTCACGGTCTACCACGTTTTTTGTTGTTGTCACTTTAGTAGGCATCTTTTTTGATGCTTGCCTTTGTAATTTAATACAAATCCACGACTGCAATCCATACATGCTTTTGTTATGGAGCATCATCTTCTCGTACTCATGCATTAATCCCTTGTGCAAGAGTCCATCTAGACTCTCTTTCACCAAATGACTCTCATTAAGGGTGTAGAATGTCATTGGTGGTTTGATACTGGACTCGATTTTTATGGTATGTTCCACCTTGCACCTTGGAGTAAGTCTTTTCAGCAACTCCTGTGACATCAGGTTGATGTTCTTTTTGAGAACACCTTGATCTTCCTCTAGAATAACATGTCTTGAAGATGGAGTACTATCTTCCTTAAGCTTCATCAAGCAAGTCTCCTCTCTTTTGGCAACTTAGAAAGCCTATAGCACCTTAGTGCCAATGTAAACCTGCTTGATTAGCACTTTGTGTAGCTTCCCTACGTCATGAAATTATATACATCTATCTCCATAAACGTGAGGGGCAATATTCTATAAATGAACTTACACCCAATATAACTTAGAAATCACCCATCAACATGATATTTAAATCTACCTTTTTTTGCCACATCCCTATTCTGATGGGAACATTTTGAGTGACTCCATGAATTGGCTGAGGAGGTAGATTAATAATCTTAACCCATCTAGGCTCTTTGCTGTGCACGAAGCTTAATTATATCTCTAATTTCTTTAAAATCAAACACTAATTAGTGCCACAATCAATGAAAGTTTTAAAGCTTACTTTGATTATGTTGGCATTGACATATTTTAATGTTTTCTTAGGCTCTAGCTTTGCTACTATCTTGGCCTTGGTTGCCTCCCTCTTAGATGCCTCTTTGGCCTTCATAACATTGAGGACGCGCATCGATCTTATCCGAGCATCCTTTGTTGTCTCGTATAAGCTAAGAATGATATTGAGCTTACTTTGTTGCGGGCACTCCTTTGTGTTACGTGCTCTACCACACAAGTAGCACGTCTAATTCTGTTTGTTGCTCTGCTTGTTATGCTCCTTTTTGTTGCCATCTTGCCATTCATTATCTTTCAGTGATCTCTCTGTTTAATGTTAGGGTTTTAACTTGTAAGGTTTATCTCCCCCATTTTTCTCATAACCACCTTAGTTCGGGTTTCTATTTTGGTATTACTTTGAATGCTTATGATTGTACTCAATTAGAGATTCAGTTGCTACAATTGCCAAAGCAAAATCATGGATAATCCTTCACTTTAACTTTTGGTTTGCTCACGATTGTAATCTATCAAAGAAAAACAACAACTACCTATTTTCAGGTGTGTCAAAGATCTCGAGCATTATTGAATTGTATTCTTACACATACTTCTTAATCAACCTCTATTGCCTTAGTCCCTAGAGTTTTTGCATTGCAGCCTTTTTAACATTTTCGTGGTAGAATTGTTTTTTAAATTCTGCTTTGAATGTTGGCATAAACCTTTCTCTATCTTCATATGTCGGCATCTCTACCATAACACCATATCACTATTAAAATAGAGAGTAATGGTACTAATTATGAGATCATCTTCGTGCAGCTGAGTGGCATGAAGATAATGCTTTATCATCCATATAAAATTCTTAATTTCTTTGACATCTTACTTCCCTCTAAACTTGGGTGGATAAAGAACTCTAACCCTTGGCATGCTGCTTATAACAGCACCTGAAGTGATAATCGTTTTATATAATGTGAGGTCTTCGTGCACCTCACTTAACTTTACTTTTACAATATATATTGTAAATATATTTACTTGTGCCAATATTATTTCCTTAAACTCTTGCATGACTAGCTTCATGGAATAAGCAAATACATCAAAAGTTTGATGGAGTCTACTTTTGACTTTTGCAGCAACAACATCATTTGTCTTATGTTCCTTTACTTGGTAATCAAGGTTGTTAAGACATTCATGAATGTTGCCTAAAGACAGCTCAAGTTTTCCTAGCTTGGCTTCAAATGGGCTAACTATCTTCTTAGACAAAGCTCTCTTTTTAGATACCTTTTTCAAGCTTTGGGCGGCATACTCACACTCTTCTTGCACAACCTCTTAAACATTACTGGCTTCAACATCCTTGGTGGCCATCATTAAGCTTCCACCAATAAACTTCAATAACCAAACTACCATAAAATTGCAAACATGCTTATCACACTAAACTTGTTCTAATACCATATAACAACCTTCTTGTTTGTATACTCAATAGGCCAAATTTCTAAAACGTGTGTTATGTTGGATAGTTTTACCTTTACTTTAGATAGTTTTACCTTTACTTTAAATAATTAGACTTATTTAATCTCAGCCTTCTAAAATGCTTAAGGAGGTGCAATCTCAGGTATTGGTTTGTAAATATATATAGCATACTTTATGAGTAAGTAATGAGGAAGACCAACCATTTCTAAATTTGGCATCGCATGTTTGGGTCTCTTTTCTTTCTTCTTTGCATGTTCTTGAGCTAAGATTGGTATAATATCTTCAGCACTTACAAATGCACAATAGATCTTATAATTTTAAAAGTCTTGCTTATTGAAGCTTTTTCACCAATCAAACTAAGTGTCGAACAGTGACAAATCTCTCAATTTAGTCCCATAACAGTGTAGTATCAGAGTTAATTTTGTGTAAGTTTTATATTGGAAATAATCTATGTAACTTTATGGCAGTTTGGTTATTGAAGCTTATTTGTGAAATCTTGATGATGGCAACTAAGAATGTTGAAGTTAGTAATGTTTCAAAGGCCGTGCAAGAGGAGTGTGGGTGTGCTCAAAGGTCAAAGAAGGCATCTAAAGAAAGAATTGTGTCTAAAGAGATTGTCAACTCCTTTGAAGCCATGCTAGCAAAACTTAAGCTTTTCTTGGGTGACATTCATAAACAGCTCGACACCCTTGATGAGTAAGGAAATGAGTATGAGATAAGTGATGTTGTTACTACTCATGTCGAAAGTAGACTCCAGTAAACTTTTGAAGTACTTGAAGATTTCATAAAACTGGCCATGAAAGAGTTTAAGGAAATGGTGTTGGCACAAGTGAATGTTGTGAAAATGGAGTTGGGTAACGTGCGCTAAAACCTTATGCTATGTATAACTGTTATCACTTTGGGTGTTATTACAAGTAGTGTACCAAAAGTTAAGAGTTTTAGCTTCGCCCAGGTTTGGAGACAAGTGAGATAACAAGAAAATTAAGAATTTCCTATAGATGATGGAGCATCATGTTGATGCCACACAATCCATAAAGATGACCTTAGAATTAGTGCCATAACTCTTTATTTTGATGGTAATGCAATGCTATGGTAGAGATGTCGACATACGAAGATAGAGAAAGGTTTATAATATTGTGATACTTGATAGACATTCAAGGCAGAGATCAAGAAGCAATTTTACCCCAAAAATATTTAAGAGATTGCAATGTGAAAACTCCTAGGACTAAGGTAGCAAGGGTTCACTAAGGAGTACATGTAGGAATAAAATTCCTTAATGCTTGAGATTTCTAGTATTCTTGAAAATAGCTGGTTGTTTTCATTCTTTGATGGATTACAATCGTGGATGAAGCAAGAGTTGAAGTAGAGGAATGTCTAAGACCTTGCGTGGACATTTGTAATGGCTAAGTCCTTTATTGAGTATAACTGTGAACCTTAAAATAACACCAAAACATAAGCTTTACTAAAGGTAGTTATGAAAAAGGTAGTGGAGATAGGCCTTACAAGTCGAAACCCAATATCATATGTAGAGGTTGTTGAAAGATAGCTAATAGTAAGATGGTAATAAGGGGCATTAAGAAAAATACCGTGACAAGTGGAAGTAGTGGATATGCTACTTATATGGCATAGCACATCACACAAAGGAATGCCTAAAATAAAGTTGATTCAATGCTGTGATTAGTTTGTATGAGATAACAAAGGATACCTAGATAGGATTAATACATGCCCTCAATGTCGTGAAGGCCAAAGAGGCGCATAAGAGGGAGGTATCTAAGTCCAAGACAACAACGAAATTAAAGCCCAATAATACGTTAAAGTATGTCAACGCTAGTGTAAACATTGTAAGCTTCAAAGCTTTCATTGATTGTGGCATTAACCAGTTTTTGAGTTCAGAGAAATTGGC
This sequence comes from Azadirachta indica, assembly GCA_022749755.1. Taxonomy (NCBI): domain Eukaryota; kingdom Viridiplantae; phylum Streptophyta; class Magnoliopsida; order Sapindales; family Meliaceae; genus Azadirachta; species Azadirachta indica. The sequence goes on from CM040442.1 coordinate 18,113,712, forward strand.
AACATGGTTAGGTTTAGCATGCAACAAAGAGCTGTGATGGGTTAAGGTTGTTGATCAACCTCTTTGACTAATTCATGAAGTTGCTTATAGCATGTCCATCAAAATTGAGATGTGGCAAGGCAAGGTGGACCTAAACATCATGCTAATGATTGATTTCCAACTTGCATTAGGTGTTGAATTCATTGACAGGATGTTGCTGTCACATTTATAGATAATGGATGCATATAATTTCATGATGCAAGTAACGTACATAAGGTATAAATTGAGCGCATTTATGTTGGTGCCACTGTGTTATTTGCTTTTTAAGTTGTGAAAAGATAGAGACGTGCTTGATGGAGCTCAAGAAAAATGGTACTTCATCTTTAAGATAGGGTATTTTGGAGGAGGATCAAGGCATTCTCTAAGAGAGCAGTGACATGATGTAACTGGATTTGTCGTAAAGACCTCTACCAAGGCATTAAGCAAACCATGCAATAAATTCAAGCTTGACATTATTGCAATAGTGACATTTTGCACATTTATGAAAAGTGATCTCAAAGGAGGCATGGAGTTATGGTGGCGCACTTGACTCTAAAAGGATGATGGGGCATAAAGCCCTATAACCAATGTTTAGGATTACAACTAAAACGTGGTGGATCACAATTTTGGGATTTTGCCTCCAATCAAACATAAGAAGAATGAAGATATAAAGCGCTTCATTTGTGATGGTTCATGTAAGAAGAGATAATCTCCTAAGAGTGAGGCTACTTGAGGACATGAAAATGCACCGTGAAAATTCTAAGACTAGGTTCAAGCTCGCAAAAGAAGGCTTGATAGAGATGTCAAGAATTTTCGTGGAAGAGAATGTCACAGATTGTCAAAGCTTGGTAAAACCTCTACAAACGTAAGGGCATAATAGCCTGGAAGTTCTAACATTAGAGCGTAGAAGCTTTACACTCAAATGGAAAAGCATAGAAGCACACAAGATGGAGCATGAACAGTACTTAGATGAATAGTAACCTATAGTGGAATGCGCGAGATAGAATGCTTGAGATAGAATGCTTAGAAGGGTGAAGTGTAGCATATAACAACATGCTTGGTTTTTTCTATATCGACTAGGGATGTGTTTGCTAAAGAATCTTTATAAACACTAAGCCAAACTCCTTTTAGGCTAGCCTACAATGCAAGCTGACAAGACGAGCACACAATTAGGCAAGTTGGCTTAAGTTAAACGCACAATAGCTTTGTTATTTGTATCTCCAATTGGTTCAATTTTAAGGAAGTGTGTTAGGTAGGATATTTTTACCTTTATTGTAAATACTTAGACTTATGTAATCTCGGCTCTCTAAAGTTCTTAAGGAGGTGCAATAATAACCATTGGTTTGTAAATATGTATAGTATACTTTATAGGGTAGTACTAAAGAGAACTAACCATTTTTAGACCTTGGCATCTCACATTTACCTTTTTTCTTTTTTTTTTATTTGCACATTCTTAAGCTTAGATTGGTGTAGCGTCTCTATAGTATTTAAACGTACACAATTGATCCTAGAATTTTAAAAGGCTTGCTTACTGATGTTTTTCCTTTAACCGAGCTAAGTGTCACACAGTGACAAATCTCTTAATTTAGTCTTGTGACAGTGATCATTGTTATGGGACTAAAATAAAAGATTTCTCATTATACCACTTAACTCTGTTAGTGTTAAAACCTTTTAAGTAAGCCTTTTAAAATTGTTAGGATCTATTTTTATTTTTTTGTGTGTGTGTGTGTGAAAGCGCCATTAAGATGCTACACCAATCTAAGCTCAAGAATGTACAAAGAAGGTAAAACAAAACATGAGCTGTACAATGAATGGAAATGGTTGGTAAGTATTCTATATATATTTACAAACCAATTGCAGAGATTGCACCTCTTTAAGCACTTTCAATGGTTAAGATTACAAAACTCTAATTATTTACAATAAACTAAAAAAGTATCAACCTAATTCCTTTTCCTACATTTTAGGCTTATTGAACATGTAAATAATAAGGCTGTTGTGTTCTTCTTAACCTAATTTGCCTAACTTTGTGCTCCTTTTACTAGGTTGCTTGTAGGCTGGCCTATAAGATGTTTAAGTTATTGCCCTTAAGGATTGTTTAGCAAACATATCCTTAGTTACTGTTGTTGAAATCAAACATGCTTTTGACGATACACCTAGCACTCATTGGTGTAGTTGGCATACTTGCTGAGTTACCGCTCAATTAGGTAGCTTGTGATATCTTTCTCTACTGAAATCCTTGAGACCCTTGTCAGCCTTCTTGATTTGTATCTTCATAATGTCTTTTCTAAGTGCTCTTTATTTTGCAAGATGACTTGAGTAGCAAGTAGCTTGACTTTTTCTTGGTTATATAAGGTAAGTGCTGTTCTATGTGACTTCTCTCTTTTTAGATCTTTTGCATCTTTATGATAGGGCTTCACTGAACTCATATGGAAGATCGGATGAATTTTGATCATTGGCACCTTCAGTTAATAAGATACCTTCCCAACCTTCTTGAGGATAGTGTGAGCTCTCTCATATTTTCAAGCTAATCCTTTGTGCACTAATCGGTAGGCTTTGAATTGCTAAGGAGGTAGCTTCACCATGATAAGATCGCTAGTTTAAAACCCTAATAGTGTTTGATCTTTGTTAACCCATTTCTTTATTTTCTTGGATGCATTGGCTAAGTAAACTTTGATGACGTTGAGCTGCTTAATGGGCTGTGTTGCATGGCTTCGCTTCGCTGCAGGTTGTATGAAAACTGAGTCACATCTAGCAACTTCGCCAATCATACTAATTAGCACTTATAAAATGTCTTAAATATAGTTCCACTAGTTGTTCACCTTCTTAGCTTGTCTATTGATTTATGAGTGGAAACTTATCTAAAAGTGTGGATTCAATTCCATAAGCTTGAACAATTCATGTCAAAACTTTCCAACAAAGCGCAATTCCTTGTCACTGATAATGGTTTGAGAAAGGCCCAATATTTTACAACATGCTTGAAAAATAGGAGGTAGCATACTCGGCTGTGCAATCTCTTAAGTTGGAATAAAGGTTGCATACTTGGATAGCTTGTCAACCACAACCCATATAGATCTGCGTCCTTCAAATTTTGATAGTGCAGAGATGAAATCCATGGTAACACACTATCATAAGTGTTCAAGAACCAGAAGAGGCTGAAGTAAACTAGTGGGTTTCTTCTGCTTGACTTTGTCTTGTTACATGCAAGACAAGTCTACATATATGCCTTCACATCACCCTCATAAGTGGCTAGTAGTGTACATCTTCCAATAAAGCCAAAGTGCAATAAATACCTAGATATCCAACCTATTTAGAGTTATGGCACTCTTTTATCAATTCACGTCGTAAGTTTCCCCACTTCGGAATGTAGAGGCGATTGCTAATAGTGTAAAGAATGCCATTTCTGTCTAAAATTGCCATGTTTTACCCTCCTTGGCAAGTTCCACAAGACTCTTGGAAAAGGAGTCATGTGTTAAGCCCTCATTGACACAATCTAGCATGTTACACTCTAGTCGGTTGATAAATGCGAACTTCGCTTTCTGACTCAATGCATTTGTAACAACATTAACTTGTCTTGACTTGTACTCTATGACATAATGAAACTCGGCCAACAAATCTTGACGTTGGGAGGTTGAGCTTCTTTTGATTCTAGAAGTAACTTGTCGTAACATTGTCGATTTTCATTATAAACTGTCCCCTAAGCAAGTAATGTCACCATACTTGTAAGTAATAGATGATTGCTATTATCTCCTAATTATGCACGGAGTACCGTCACTCCGTGTTATTAAGCTGCGATTCTTATAAGCAAATGGGGTGAGTGTCCTACATCAATACACCATTAATAGCATAATCTTACACATTTGTGTGCACCATAAACAATTTGGAATAGTTGGTAGCATTAAAACCAGCTTCTCCATCATAGTTTACTTAAGGTTTTGAAGGAATTTTGACAGGCCAATGTCCATTCCTACGCCTTATTGTTCTTAAGTAAATTTGTGAAGGGTGTCACTCTCTTTATATACCCTTGAATAAAGCACTGATAAGGCGAAGGAATGATCTCAACATAATGATTGAGGTAGGGAGTTTCCATTCTTTAATGTTGCCCACCTTAGCCGTATTCATGTGTATCCTCTCATTGGATATCTTATGCCCTAAAAACAACACCTCTTGCTAAGCAAATGAGTATTTCAGTGGTTTCACTTAAAGCTTATTCTCTCGTAAAATCTAGAAACTACACATAAATGCTCCACATGCTCCTTGAGCCTCACATTATCATTTAAATACACTTAAATACATCACCACAAATTTGTCAAGGAATAGATGAACTATTCAAATCATGAGGGTGGAGAAAATTGTTGGTGCATTATTGAGGTCGAACAGCATGACAAGATACTCATATGATCTACAACATTTCATGCACGTAGTCTTCAGCTTATTCTTTTTTACAATTTGTACTTGGCAATATTTGAACCTCAGATTAAACTTCAAAAACTACCTACTGTGGCTAAACCAATCAAACAGGTCATCCATACAAAAAATGGAATACCAGTTCTTCAATGTTACCTTGTTTAGCGCTCGATAAGTTATATACATTCACAAACTCCCATTATACTTCTGTTGAAAAAATATTGGTTCGCCTAATTGTTTTTGTTTTAAGGTCTCATAAATCTACCATCCAATAACTCCGTTAACGACTTTCAAAGTTCTTGAAGTTATGGCGAGCCATTTGGCAAGGACTCATTGCTAGCAATTTGCTACCTAGCTCAAGCTTTATGGCATGGTTGACTTCACACCTTGGAGAAAGTTTTTTGGGCAATTTCAGTGACAAAATGTCACTAAACTCTCAGAGTATGTCTCAAACTTCCATTGAAATGTTGCGAATTAAAGGTAGAGCACTATCTTCCTTGAATGTAGTAAGTCTTCTTCCCTTTCTTCACTTTTCTCGTAACTTGCAAAATCAACAGCACCTTTATAACAATATAAATCCACTCAATCTGCACCTTGTGCAACTTCCTCACATCTTTGAATTCTATGCACACATCATCTATAAATATAAAGGGTAACATCTAGTTGATGAACTCATTGGCATGATGCTTAGGTCCATCTTGCCTTGCCATATACCTATTTTGATGGTCAAGTTCCGAGTGACTTCGCAAATTGGCCAAGGAGGGTGATTAACAACCTTAACCTATCTCAGCTCTTTGCTATGTGCTAACTTTAACCTTGTTAACAATTTCTCTACAACTAAACATTGGTTAACATTATAATCAGTCAAAGCCTTGAAGTTTACCGTATTTATGTTGGTGACGATATTTTTCAGCATTTTTCCGGTTCTAGCTTTGTCGCTATTTTGCCCTTGGTCGCCTCTCTTTTAAGTGCTTTTTTGGCCTTTATAATGTTGAGGACACGAGTCGATCTTATCAGGTATCCTTTGCTGTCTCGTATGAGTTAAGCATGGCATTAAGCTTAGTTTGCTATGAACACTCTTTTATGTCATGTGCTCTGCTCCACAAGTAGCACATTTATTGTTTTTGCTTGTCATGCTGCTTGTTATATGACCTCTTATTGCTATCTCATTACTCACTATCATTCGATGGCCTCTTATATGTTGTTGGGGCTTCAACTTGTGGGTTTGTCTTCCCCACCTTTCTCATGAGCACATTTATTCAATTTCTTATTCTAGTCTTGTTTCGAACGCTCGTGTTTATACTTAATTAGGGTTTCGGCTACCACAATCGTCGAAGTAAAGTCTTGTGCATTCCTCTACTTTAACTCCTACTGTGCCCAAAATTGTAAACCATCATAAAAAATATCAACCGACTATTCTTAGGTATGTCGATGATTTCGGGTATTAGAGAATTGTATTCCTGCACATACGCTTTAATTGACCACTGTTGCTTTAACCCCCGAAAGTTTCTGCATTGCAGCCTCATCAACATTTTCAATGTAAAATTGTCTCTTGAATTCTACCTTGAATGTATCCTAAGTGTCAATACAACATAATCCCCTCTCTATTTTTGTATGTCAGTGTCTCCATCATAGCATTACATCTCTTTCAAAATAGAGAGTTGTGGTACTTATTTTGAGCTCATCTTCATACAGATGAGTGGCATTGAAACGACGCTCTATCATCCAAAGAAAATTCCCAATCTCTTTGGCATCTCGCTTGCTTGAAAACTTAGGAGGATTGGAACTAGAACTCTTGGCGCACTACTTGAAATGACACCCGAAGTGATAGTGGTTTCAATAGCATGAGGTCTTGGCATATCTCAATCAACTTTGCTTTCACATCATCTACTTGCACCATCACCATCTCCTTAAAATCATCTATGGTCTACTTTATGGAGTCGGCAAATGTGTCGAAAGTTTGTTGGAGTCTACCCTTAACAACTACAACCATGACATCCATCTCATGCTCCTCTATTTGGCTGTTAAGAGTGTCGAGACGCTCATGAATGTCCTCTAAAGACAACTAAAGTTTTGCCAATCTAGCTTCAAATGAGCTCACCATCTCTTTCAACAAAGCCCTCTTTTTCAACGCCTTCTTTGAGCTTTGAACACAACCACACGCCTCTTGAACAAACTCTGTAATGTTACTGCCCTCAATATCTTTAGTTTAATAGAGTAAAGAGCTTTATATAGTTATTTTATAAACGTTGTTAAAAATTAATTTATTTTGAGTGTTCTTTAAAGGTTATAAAAGTTAGAATTTTTGCATGGAACATTTTATGTTTCATTGTGTCTTTTGGTACTTTTGTAATTTGATTTTCTTTGGGCATGTTTGCAGGTCAACTTTTGGCTTCATTGAATAACCCAATTCCAATACAATTAACGATTCAAAGTTTGGCTAAGACCTGTGTAATTTTCCACCATGGTTTTTAGCTAATTTCAAATCCAATTTTAAATTGGATCAAAACGAGAAAGATGCAACTGCTGGAAGACATACATTTGATGGCTTTTCAACACTATAAATAGGGCACCAGACTCCTTCATCTGATACAACGGTTTTGGGAGCAATAGGTTTTGTTAGAGACAGAAAATAATATTTCAATTCTTTCACATTTTATCAGTATAACTTGTGAAATGAATTTGAAGCTGGGCTAATTAGGTTAAAGTGAGGCTTGCGAGAGTCTATTTGTTTACTTTTATTTTATTTCCCTATTTTGATTCTTCACAGAGATCTTCATTGTTCATACATTTGTTTTGCTGAAAGCTCTTTACTCTGTTAAACTTCAGAAATTTCAGTTTACTTTTTTCAGTCATGCTTTGCTTATATGATTCAAGTTAAAATTTTAATTTTTGCTGGTTATTTATTTTATGAATATTTCTTTTACTACAATATTATCTGCTGATATATTGTCGATTTTAGATAATTTACAAAATAAAATTGTGTTTTAGTTGAAAGAAATTTCTCAAAACAATACATTAATTTTATCATTGATCTTTAATTATATATTTTCCAATTGTTTGGCTAGGAAGTGAACCATGCAATTGAGTGTAATTAGCAATCAAAATTGGTTATAATAAACTAGAACAAGTAAGTCACTTTCGAGCCTTGCAAACTTTTGTCTTAATTATTTTTTTTCAAATATTTTTTTTTTTTAAATTTTCCTAATTCCATATTTCTTTTTTTATTGTTTCTCCCTCTGACCTTATTTGCTTCTTCATGGGATCGACACCCCAAATTTTACTACAATGACCGCATTGTAACTTTTGACAGCAAATAATGTACTAGAGTGTATTAAAATAAATAGATTAGATTCTATTGAATTAAATTTAGTGAATTATATTATAAAATATTAAGTTATAAAAATTATTATTTAGTATTTTCTTTATTTATAATTAAATTATTTATAGTTATCATTGTTGATTGGGCCGCCATTATCTTTCGGGATCATTTAGATATCACTAAGATTCTTATTAACTACTTTATATATTGGTACCATCCCATTGTTATATTGGTACTATCCTATCACCGTTGAATATTTGACCACTTAAAATTTTAACTTTAGACTTATGAAAAACGACTGTTCAAATAGCAATTGGGATGGTACTAGTGCAAAGAATGGTTAATCAAAATTCTAATGAGATATACAATGATCTAAACATTTGACAATTGATGACGGTAAAGAGTGGATAATAGTAAAGTGTTTGAGCTTTCAAATGACTAATAAAAATATTATCAAATAATAAGATAATATAAATAAACTTATAAATAATTTATTATTATTAAAATTACACAAAATATAAAAAAGGAAAAGAGGATCCAGACTTTTGCGAGTCAAGTTTGGCAATCCTTCACTATATGACATTTAATTCTCATGCATTGTATTATAGTTTATACTTCAAAAAATACGAATAATAAAAATATAGTTAAATATCTTGACAACAAAAAGTTTTTTAACATAATTTATTGTACTTTTAGAGGTTTAATAACTTGTTAATAATGATACTTAAAAATCATTATAAGGTCTAAGCTCAATTCAAAACTATGTCATTTTAATAAGACAATGTATGAAAAGAAACAAGCAAGTCCTAACTGTTTTTTAGAACTCAACCATAATGAATCTTTTGAGTCTTATTTCTCCCCAAATAGGTTGGATCAAGTGCATTATATTAATTGAAGTAAAACAGTTATGTATGGTTGAATTCTTTTACATTTTGACCTATCCTTAATAGTTGAGTTCTTTTACATTAATACTAAACTATCATGCTCTTATAGACCGTGTACTCATAATTTAAGTCTTGTGCCTTGTTAAAAATCATAGTGTTAGCATTAGAAGTGTTAGTGAATCCTCCTACTAAATCCAATCTGTAAGGTTGCAACATTACAACTAGATTGATATGGTTGCAACATTATAACTCTTGGGTCATTAGGTGAGATCCAAGGGATGTGGTCGGCCATACTGCTTGCGACTCAGAATGAAAGCTCAAATCAGATTCGACGGCCCACTGAGAACATTCCAAGGCCTGTACGAACATTCAACCAATCAAAATTCGACATGTTGCTTGAATAAATTTCTCTCGCAATAGTTAGGCTATAAAAAAAAAAATTAATCAATTCTTTTTATAAAATAATTTAAGTGTTAACAATCATACTTATTAAAATCAATGATATATAAATAACAATCACTTTTAACAAGGTTAGAAAATATAAAATAACATTCTTAACGGATATTTTTAATGGTATAGTAGAATTAACAAAATAATGTTAAGATATTTTTAATATTATAAATGTATTAATCTATTGTAAGAAGTCAAGTAGAGCTAAAATAGCTATTTTAATCCACCAAAAGCGTTTCCCTACCGAGAACCAAAATTCATATCACTGTCTACTCTTACCTATTTTTATAAAATTAATCAAAACAAGAAAAGTTATACAAAAACAAACAAGGAGAAAAAAAAAAAGAAAACAAGTCAGTAATAAGCCCTACCGGAGACTTGTAGCATCCAATCAAAGCTTAAAACTAGGTATAAAAATTTCTCCCTCTCTCTCTCTCTCTCTCTTTTTTAATAAGGTTTGGACTTCATCTTGGTGTCCTGGTAGGGATGACTTCTCTAACAAGATTGCTACCTGAGACATCTAATGGTATGGATTCTTTAACATAGTGGATGAAGATGGTGGACTTACTTCTTTTAGAGGTTCACTGGTTTTGAATTCTGTGGATTTGGTATCAGACTCTGGCATCATATGCCAAATGTTTTCGAGTTCTCTTACAACTTCTGCCATTGAAGGTCTTGCATTTGTCTCATCCTGGCAACATTTGAGGGCCAATGTAACAAAATTCTCCACACATTCAGAAGGATATGAACCCATTCTCCCATCAATCATTGAGAAGATCATACCGGATTGGTATGCGATATTTACCTGACATGTACAGAAATCAGGCAAGACACTATAGTGAACAAAGATCATACCAGATTGACAATAACATTCATTATATGCAACTGTAGGAATTGAGCTCCTTCATGGAAACTACATCAGAAGAGTTTTCTCTAAACCTGTCAATTTCATTTATTTTGGGTTGAAGAAAATTTCTACAGAAGTGCTCTACATGTTATGGAGGATTTTTAGTTACTTGCATATGAACCTCGAAAACTCTTATTAGACTTTTAAAGTGGAGAAGATGCATTCAACAATAACTTCATGGATTAGAGACACATTGCAATGAAGATTAAACTTTAAGAAGGGGGTCAGTAAGGTAATACCTCTCTAACAATATTTTTTCCATTTGAGATCGGGTGCATACCAGTCAAGAGTTCCAGAAATACCACACCAAGACTATAAACATCACTTTTGTCGGTCAATTGCTGAGTTAAGAAGTACTGAGGATCAAGGTAACCCTGGGAAGATCAGACACAGATTTAATAGAGAGTGATCAGTTATTGACTCTTCGAAAGGCTCATTTTATGCTTGATGTATGCTTTCTATATGTTTTTTCTATTTATCTACTTCAACATTTTTGTCATCAATCATAATTCTGTCATTAACAGCTAATTTGTTCCATCAAGATCACGGCTTACATTATCATCTGTCATCTTTTACATAGTTCCAGACTTCTAACCAATAGATTAGTTCCAGACTTCTAACCAATAGATTCACAAAAATGTCAAAAGCAATTTGTTTGAACTGTTGGCCTCACCATCAATATGGTTCAATTCTCTCATTTCTAACTTCATTCAAGAGTATAGTCTGACAAGACATATCAACCAACAAAATGGCAAGACTCTTTGTTGTTTACACTTCTTTCAGATGCATATATTAGTGAGCCAGATTTGTTCCTCTGTGTGCCCGTCCTTTCCCGTCACAAAATTTGACAGTCAAGATGCCCAAGCATCTAGCTTTTGCAGTTGTAATGAAAAAGCTACGCACATCTAATGACTCAGAAACATATAAGAATTACAATTATCTACCATTAAAACTCGTTTCTAAAATTTAAATTTATCTTGTGATCTATCGTATAATTGCAAATGAATTTTAACTTTTAGGTAAGATTAATCAATTAATCTTGTACAAATTTTGATATTATCAAGTACTTATGCATTTGTATTGATTTTCTGGAATATATCATCTGTGCCTATAAAACATTCAAAGCCACCATTGCCTATAAAACATTCAAAGCCACCATTGCCGCAATGTGAATAATGCTGATGGAAAGCAGGGATAAAGAAGAACAGTTTTATGATTTTCTAGAATAATAAGCAATAAATCTTACCGGAGTACCCTTTACGACTGTGGATACATGAGCTGGTACAACCCCTTCAATATCTGGAACAGGGGCAAGTCGGGAAAGTCCAAAATCCGCAACCTTGGCTATGAACATATGGTCCAATAATATGTTGCTGGCCTTAATATCTCGGTGGAATACTGGAGGATTAGCTTCTGTGTGTAGATAGAGGATGCCCCTGGCCGAACCTAGGGCAATCGACAATCTCATGGCAAATGCCAGAGGTTCTCTAGACGTAGCTGTTATACCATATGCGTCAACCATTAATTAGGGCTCATCCAACTGGCATAATTAGTCGGAGAAACATGAGTTTGTCTTTCTAATCAGCTTAAAAAATGGAGCAAAAATGGGAAGATGAAAAAAAAAAAATGTATCATTTCCACTTCATAACAATTTTAACTTACATTGATGTACGCCAAAGTGAAAATAATAAAAAGAAAATTCAAATTGAAGAATGCAACTGAAGTATACCAGAAAGGTGATCCCTCAGAGTGCCATTTGGCATAAACTCGTACACCAACATCTGCGTACAGAACAGCAAAACTTATTAAGTTTTTGAAATAATCAAAAAGCAAGTGCATTAACAGAGAGCAGAAAGCCTTAGGTCTTGCTAGATCATGCCAGGTTACTTTTAGGAGTATAGTGTGCTGGGAAAAAAAGGGTAAAATTGAGGATCATATGCACCCAAGTTCATCAGAAAGACAGATAATTCAAAGTTTTGCTGCATGCATGAAATCAGCCAAATTCTGGAGCTACATTTGTAATTGTTGTGCTTTTACTTAGCTCTGAAGCACAACAGCTAAAGCTTTTGGTGAACACCCACTTAGACAGCATATTTTACCAATCCAGATACTCGTTTAGACCTGACAGATGGTAAATCCATTCTGCAGCAGCAGTGGATTAAATGCTGCAGGACCTCAATTCCAAATATATCCTTAATCTTTGATGGCTTCCACACAGCTAACGAAGAAAACTTTCAACACTTCATACATATTTTCTCAACTCAGCTCAATTTCCTAAAACGCTCCATTATTCAAAGTAAACATATTACAGCCATACTTCAACATTTTCCCTTAAAGCTGTTTAAAATTTTTGGTTCGGCGGCATCACGTTCTTAAGTGGAGATGTATTGTTTCTTGCATTCACTATGTAGCACATTATAAGTCCTGCAGATGAGACAAATGAAGTTGATGGAAAATTGAGACAAATTAAAATCCTAACAAGAAGATGGGAGGAACTACCTGTTTGCCTTTCTCGTCGCAATATCCAACCAAAGAAACCAGATTCCGATGATGTAATCTTGACAAAAGCTGGATTTCTGTTAAGAACTCCTTCTGGCCCTGCAATGATCCTTCTTGGGCACACTTTATGGCAACAACCATGCCATCAGCAAGAATGCCTTTATAAACCTTTCCATAACCACCTTGACCAACTTGAGCAGAGCTGTTAAAATTGTTAGTAGCTAACGCCATTTCTCCATAAGTGAAAATTCTCACACCGTCAATTTTTATGGAGGTCTTTGACGCTGCAAGCAGATACAATGCTAATATTAAAATTATAATACCAGACCAGCGAATTGCATGACTCATAAATTCCAAATAATTTCTCATAAACAGGTCAATCTTTGTCTTCAGACTTCTGAGATCCAAAACAAAATTCTAAGAGACCATTAAGATGAAACTTGGGAAGATGTTGCACAAGATCTATTGGCAGTGGCATCCAGATTCCAGCACAAATGAAATGTCAATTTTCAAGCAAAGTAAGACCAAATTTCACTTTGATCACAAATTCCGTTAAATAAATAAAATGAAACAAATGTGAAGACTTATATTAGTGCCACAAGCAAGTGCAGTGACTGATGAAGTTAACACTGAATATCTAAAATGACATCAAACTTTGCACTGACAACTAACAGTTGGGAACGAGGACACTCCTATCTCGAGATATGTGAGATACTCACAATGATGTCTCTTCAAAATTACATGGTAATACTTGCAATGTTTCCCGAAGATGAGCAGTGAAACAATTGCCAATCCTGCAATGGCCCCCACAATTATGCCAGCCAGTGCTCCCTTGCTTAGTCCAGACTTGGGTGAGCTAGGAAACACTGTCAAAAAAATTAGAACAATAAGCACAATAATAGCCATGCAATCATATTCGCACAATTTTGTATATATGAAAAATAAAAAAGTAAGATTCCTGCTCCATAGTTCATCAATTCTGGTCATCAGGACAATTATGTAAATTTGGAACTGTCTTTTAGATACAATAGCTCATCACATGATCTTAACTGAAAATCATCTAGAATACATGCTTTAAATATGCACTCCTAAGTGACAGTTCATTGTGTTGTTAATCTGGTGATCTTAGTAAAGAGGTGTTTCTACATATATATACCACATCAACGGAAACTTAACAAAAAAATAAGGTCACTTAACCTCCTAAAAGATGAAAAGTGTTAAGCAGGTTTTCAAAATTTTGCAGCATGTGAACCATCTACGACAGAGCAAGCATTAGTAGTTTACGAATTGGGTATGACTAATTAATAATTCAAGAAATCTCAAAACAAAACATATCACATAAGGTTTCTGAGACAAACCATCCTCGTAAGGGTCCAATAGAGTGAAGCTGAGAAGTTCATAAGGGCCAAATATATTACTATCAGGAATAGTCCATCCTGTGAACATGCCTTTGATCCGTTGAACCTCCCTAGCATTGAACACACTAGAACTACTTCTATTATTCATGACAGGAAAAAGCTTCAAGTACATTCTTAGTCGAGGTCCTTTCTGCCATTGAAATGAAGCAATATCCAGCTGATAAAGGTGCAATCCGAGACCAAAGGTTAGATACTCCTCAAATATATCCTTATATGGAAGAAAGTATGAGATTCCAGGACTTTTCAATCGATATTGAACAAGCAGAGGTGCAGCGCAGAAACAAGGAACGGGGGAGGATGGTAAATATTCATAATCAGTTGGACATGTGGGACAGTTAACAGTTGTGTTCGTTGATGTTGGAATGTCATTGTCACCATCAGTTTGAGATCCACAAAACTGGACTAAGTTGGTGTTCCTACATACAGGATTTCCTTCAAGCCTGTAGATTATTCAAAGCTGTATACTGTTAGACTTCAAGATGTAAAAGCAAACAGAGAGTTTCTTATTATTGTAATCATCATTATTACTTGTTATCTAGGCTCATCTTTTTTAAGTAGTCAGACAAAAGTAAAATGCATTTCATAGCATATAAAGATTTTGAGTGTTGAAGGAGATTCACATTGCACTCTTTTAGATTATAAATTAGGAAGAAAAGGCAGAGACGAACAAGACAGTGACATTGGGAGGGAGGTCTAAGCTTCCCGTGATATTTGAAAGCTTATTGTTCCGAAAATCCCTGCAAAAGTGAAGAGTCGACATAATAGTATTTAGCTAAAACGAGTACAAAATGCTGAAATACTGAATATTATCCAGCAAGTATTAGCTATTTACACGTCAAAGGACCATGTTGAAATTGGCTAAAGCAATCAACTTTTCTTTTTATTGTTAACACATCCCTGGTGGTACAATCACACACGAATACAAGCATGAAGATATGCATACACACTCACACACACTTTTAGCCAGAGAAAATTCTAATGCCATCACTTCAGCTCTTACAAGATAAGTCTCTCAGTTGCATTAAAAGTTCTACTCTGCCAAAGGGTGGATGGAATGGAGCCATTCAATGAATTATTTGCTGCCAACCTGCCATGGGGATGACCATTAAATAGAGATATTTCATTACTCAGTTCAATTTATTGGTATTGCTTTTATTTTCACTTGCAATTTAAGATATTCATATTTAGAAAATAACATGAGATAAATCTAGAACAATGTTTCGGATGCCAGTCAACTAAATGAAAAATTAGAAAGACAAAGTGGGAAAATGCTCACAATCTTTGAAGACGAGGAAGACCTGAAAAGTTAGCAGGAATTGTTCCCATGAGATTGTTGTTGCTTAAATTGCTGCACGTAATGTTCAGATGATAAGTATCAAAACTTATGGAAATCATCAGTATTATAGTCTGCAGGGTTCTCCACAACTTAAAAATGAATACAAGCATATTGTACATAAAACATTTAAACTTATATTCCAGCAAAATGCAGGAACATGCAGATTGCAAACGGAGAACCTTACATAGTTGTGATTTCCAAAGAAAGCTTGTTAGTAGGTATGGATCCATTTAGCTGGTTTGAACTTAAGTCTCTGACATTAATCAAGTATAAAGAGAAAATAAATCATCAACACATTAGCATCTCTATATTTGGAAAGTAAATGCTTCCTTGTGAAAGAAAATGGCTTAAGAAGGAATACCCATTCAATAAACTTACAGATAACCAAGGTTAGGTATCCTGCTTAGGTCAGGAATCGGCCCTTGCAAGCTGCAATTTCTCAGGCTCCTGAAAAATCCAACCAGAGAATAACCAACTTTAAGATAAAAATTTTGGATAATATGAATTCAATCAAAAGAGAATTTCTCAACTATCATTCCGTAAGCTTAAAAGCTTCTGAGATCATGGATTGTCAAAGACACAAGTTAAAGAATTACAACTGTTAATGCTGAACTTTTACAATAAGATGACAGTGGACCAATTATGGAGAAACTCACTTATATGTAGCATCAGGAAACTCCAAATCAGAAAACGCTGTAGTAATGCCATTATTTGGGTTATGCAACTCAGTATCTATGTTTTTAAGAACATTGCCATTTGTATTCTACCCACATAAAGACCGAAGCATTAAACACTAGAGCGTGTGCTTAATTTGCCTCCGTCTTTTTATCATAATAACTTTGGACCTATTTTCCTATTTACTTCAATTATGGTTGTAGAGAATATGGGCTCAGTATACTTTCAGCCTCAAACCTTAACACTTGGATCTTACACAAATGAAACAAAGATGTTATGATGTTGTTAAATACTCCATGTTCTTGACCTACTTACAAAACAGGGCAAAGAATTTGTATTTACAATTTCAACAAGTTAGACATATTTCCGTAAGAATCTGGAATCGTACTCCTGGCAAAGTTGTTGTTGTCTAGTTGTCTGTGAAAGAAAGAAAATAGAATATTGAGAAACCTGTCAAAAGATGCCCTCAAATTCAAAATAAACTAAAATAAAATGTTATCTGAATTAGAATCTCAATTTCTAAACAAAGAACCCCCAACCAACATAGCAACAGGTCAAAGTACAACCCAAACATTATTTTTGTATGTATTAGAAGGAAATTTCGAAAAAGCTAGAGCAGAGCGTCTATGAGATGGAATGAAATAATTGCACAAAATCATATATCTAAATGTTCTTGTACTAACATATTCTGCATACACAAGCAGCTCTTCTATAGAAATATTTACGTTAGCTTTGTCTTAATTACCTTTTTAAGACTTTATTCTCTGTTTGCAACCTAAGAACCTATATCAACCACTTTCTATCCTCCATAATCTGGTCAGTGATTTAAGAAAGACATTTTGTTTGTATCCTTTAAAAAAAGTTGTCAGATTTTCTTTTTCTTGTGGCTACAAGAATCAATCAAGTAAATAAAAAATGTCTCTGTTATAAAAATGCACTTATCTATTTGATTTTTGCTAATTTTGCCCTAAGCAACTCCTCTAGCAACGAAATACGTAATAGAATTAAACACACCCAATGACTATTAGTCCCAAATTCCAGAAGTAAATGGCTTTTTCTGAAAAATAAAATGCTTTTTTCAGTTTCAAGAATCCTTTCAATCCTAAATTGATTCAATCCCATTTCATCCATTTACTGCTTGAGAAGTGGACCAAGTTGTTTCCTGTTCAATCTGAGAGATACTACCTCTTTTAGAGCTTCCTGCTTTTGGCACACTGATTTGCAGGATCAGCTATTTCTTAAAATGTTTAAAGGTTAAAAGGCGCTTGAGAATACCTGCAATTGTCATGGCTTCCAGAAAATCTTATCCATCTTCTATTAGTGTCAAGGCTAGTGTCAAGGCTCTATCTTCGTTTCTTTCAAGCTTCATTTAATTAAAACTTAAGTGATATTTGAACCTTATTAATCTTCAATGTTGATGTTAAGCCTGGAGAGACTGTTTGATGCAAGATCTGTACAAGTACAATTTCTTATTTCAAAACAAAAAGATTTTGGATTGATTAGTGCTGCTGCAATGATAACCACAGAGCTCATGTTGTGTTATTTCCTCGAAGAAAGATACTGTGTGGCATCCACATAGCTATAATTAAGTTATTGGCTTCCTGCAGATCAATAATTGCATAACTAACTTCTTTTTTCAACTGAACTTTCAATACCCTATATATTCTACGAACGAAGCTAAAATTTAGAGATTAATCATCATTGTACTCATCATCAACATTTTATTGCTTTCTCAGCATAAAAAGGTCTCACGATTCTAATGCTCCCTTCTCTTTTACTCATTTATTCTTCTAGGCCCATTATTTCCACTAAACACTTCTATAAATTGACAAAAATTTTCAGCTTGAGACTAAAGATGAGACAAGAAATGATGCATAAGCACTGCTCCTATTAAGGATACAAGGAGAGTTGCAATTTTCATTATTAAATGGTTTAATAAGGAAATTTATCCCACGGCAAATTCTGAGATATTCATGCTAAAGAATTCACATGGTCCACACTACAAGTGTTACTCAAAAAGTCTAAAAATTCTAGGAAAAGATTGCGCATATTCATGTTCGTATCAGAAGACAAAAAAAGTAGACAAAATAAAATCACAAATTTGGAAAACCAGATAAAGTAAGTTTTATATTTGAAACCACAGAAAAATGTTACCAATTCAAGGGAAGTAAGAAACCATACAGGATCAGTAAGTATGACAATTCAGAGAGCTCTGGTGGAAGGTATCCTGTTAAGTTGTTATTGTCAAGAAGCCTGCAAGGGTTCACTTTGTTAACAAGGAATGGACATAGTACAACAGTTAAACCATGGTCGACGAATCTTAAGAATCTCATTTATTATACAAGTGAATGTCACATTCAGAATTGTAGTAAGTTAATCAACTTACAAGTGAAGAAGCATTGTTAATCTGGAGAGTTCGGGTGGGATTTGCCCGCTAATTGAATTGTTGTTCATGTGGCTGCTCAAAAAGAGAGATAAAAGGAATAAGAAAAAACATAGAGAATAGCAAAAGTGCTTGACAAATTAGCAGTAGTTTTTGGACAAATAGCTTCAGAAAACCCTCACAAATGCTTTGTATAGTTCAAGTTTGCAAATGATTTAGGAACTGGTCCCGATATTTGATTCTCGTCGATTTGTATTCTTTCCAAACTTTCAAGAAAACCAAGCTCTTCAGGTAAAGAACCTGTCAATTGGTTTCCATTCAGGAGTCTGGAAACAAAGAATATCACATATTACTTTACAACCAAGCAATAAAGCTTCTGCAATGTAAGAATGTGAAAAAGATACCAAAAAGCAGAACCTAATCAATTAAGTCCCGACATTTAAGTAATACAGATACCACATGCACCTCATAACCTAGAAGCTTACAAGTGTATAATAATGCAATACATACATGTCTAAATGCCTCATCATAGACAAATAAAACAAAATAAGAAATAGTATTGAGCATTCAGTCTGGCAAGCAGAAAGCACCCAAACTTACAAGAGTTCCAGAGACGTGAGATTTCCTATCTCCTTTGGTATGCTGCCACTTATGTTGTTCCACATGAAATCCCTTCAGAAACATAGATAGAACACATCAGAAACGGAGCAAAATAATATGCCATCGCTGGATCTGGACAGAAATTAACAGATCTTCCAGAATATTGAGCAAATAATAAACTAAAAATCTAAATAGATACAAATTTTTTTATCATATCATCCTTTTACTACTGATGGAGCAACTCTTCAGAAACAATGTACAGAATTATTCATAGCAAGGTTTCTTTCTAGCTTGAATCCAGTTTATGAAAGTGCCAAGAATAGTATTTTGACTAAAAAAGAGTTTCCCACTACCAAACAAGCATATGCACGTCTTGGGAGAGTAACCAATACAAATCAACCCCACCAAGAAGCATATGCTCTTGCTTCTACTAGCGGTGATTGGAGAAGACAATATTTTGTACGAGGTAGAGGTTGTGGTAAAGGACAAGGTGGTCATGTTCCGTGTATATATTGTGGATGAACTAATCATCCTTTAGAAAAATGTTGGGAAAAGTTTGAAAAACCATGTACACATTGTGGACGTACTAATCGTCTTTTAGAATAATGTTGGGAAAAGTTTGGTAAATCAAAATGGGCTAATCAAGGTTCTTTTAAATAAGGAAAGAACTTATCTACACCTATACCTTCTTCTAACTCCTATTTGCCATCATCCGAAGAAGCTAATCATCAGCATACTCTAGGTATTTTGCTAACTAAAGGTTCCGCAGCCTTAGCCCAATCAGGTATTTCAAATGCTTGTTTATTTATTTTTAACTCTACTCCTTGGATCATTGATTGTGGAGCCTCATCTCATATGAACGGTAATTATTGTATCTTTAAATTTTATTCTTTAGCTTATAAACCATCTTCGGTAGCGTTGGCAAATGGCACAGAAACCCATGTTAAGGGTCTAGGAATTGTGTCTACCAATTCTAATCTTACTCTTTCATAAGTTCTTCATGTATTTAAATTTCTTGTGAATCTTTTATCTATTAGTCAATTAACAAAAAATCTCAACTACTCAATTACATTTTTTCCATCTTATTGTGTTTTTTCAGGATCTTGGTATAAGGGAGACAATTGGTGGAGGACGTGAGACAAATGGAGTATATCACCTTTCTGATCTACCATCCCCTCATTGTGCATTATTTACATCAGTTTCCTCACAGCAATGGCACTAAAAATTAGGACATCTTTCCTCAACTTCTTAACATATGGGTCTACCAATTAATATTACCTTTAATATTGAGTGTGAGTCTTGTTAACTTGGTAAACATCATCGTGTCTCTTTTCCATCATAAGTCAATAAATTAAATGCACATCCTTTTCAATTAGTTCATTCTGATGTTCGAGTTCCATGTCGAATCCCTAATAGTTATGGTTTTAAGTACTTTATGTCGTTTGTTGATAATTGTTCTTGTGCGACATGGTTGTATCTTTTAAAAGAACGATCAGAAGTCCCTCATGTATTTAAATTATTTTGTAAAAAAATAAAAACTCAATTTGTTGTTTCTATTTAAACATTTCGTTTTGACAATGCCTTAAAATATTGTCATTCTACACTTTCTAAATTTTGTAAGAAATAAGGAATTATTCATCAAACCTCATGTCCTTATACAACTCAACAAAATAAGGTGGCTCAAAGGAAAAATTGGCACTTGTTAGACATTGTTAGAACAATTCTTTTCCATAAGAAAGTTCCATCTAAGTTTTGGGGGGAGGCTATTCTTACTATATGTTATCTTATAAATTGACTTCCTTCTTCCCTTCTTAAATTTAAATCACCATACTCTATTTTATTTCCTGACAAACCTCTTTTTTCTCTTCCACCTTGTGTTTTTGGTTGTATTTGTTTTGTTCACACATTTAACCCTTATAATAAGTTTTCTGCTCGGTTTGCTAAATGTAATTTTTTTGGTTATTTTAGAACTCAAAAAGGGTATAAATGTCTAGATCCTATCTCTGGAAAACCTACCTTAGTGCTGATGTCACTTTCTTTGAATTCCTTCTTTATTTTTCAGAAAGATGCTCTAGTCTAAAGTTTAATCTTATTACACCCGCCATACCTATCCTTACTCATGTGCCTCCTCGTGACAAGCCTATACAGGTGTGTGTAAATGAGAAAAACAATCCTCAAAATGATTAGCAGGGTGATACCAATTTGAATGCATCCTCTATCCAAACGATGACCTTAGATCAAGATCCTAGTCCGACAACTAATTGTTCTGATCTCGATCTTCCCATTACCCTTCGGACAAGTAGGAGAAATACTACAAAATAACCTATTGCTCAATTTGTCTCTTTTGATTGTTTGTCAACCTCTTTTCGGGCCTTTGTTTTGTCTTTGTCTAGTATTTCTTTGCCTAAAAATTTTCAAGAGGTTATGGCTCACCCTGGTTAGAGGTTGGGCATGGAAGAAGAGATGAAAGCCCTTCGTGATAATGGCACTTAGGAGCTACAAAAACTCCTAGATGGTAAAAAGACTGTAGGGCATAAGTGGGTATTTGCAATTAAGTATCACCCTGATGACACTATTGAGAGACTAAAAGGCCATTTGGTAGCCAAAGGATTTAATCAAACCTATGGTATCTATTATCTTGAGACATTTTCTCCTGTTCCTCGGCTTAATTTTGTTCGGGTTCTCATATCTTTAACAGTTTTTATGATTGGCCTCTCTTTCAACTTAATGTCAAAAATGCCTTTTTGTATGGAGATTTGTAGGAAAATGTTTATACGGAGCAACTTCATGGTTTTATTGCTCAGGGGTAGTCTGGCTTGGTATATTGATTCAAGAAGGCAATTTATGGTCTTAAACAATCTCCTAGGGCATGGTTTGTTAAAAGAACTTGGCATTGAAGTAAAAGTCCTTTGGTAATGTATTGTGATAATCAAGTTGCAATATATATAGCTAACAATCCTATGTTTCATGAGTGAACGAAACATGTAGAGGTGGATTGTCACTTTTTAGGGGAGATCGTTTCTTCGAGAGAGGTTATAACTCTATATATAAAGTCAGAAGATCAAGTTAGAGACATCTTTATCAAAGCAGTGCATAAAGGAACATTCTTGTATCTATGCTCTAACTTGAGGGGGAGTGTTAAAACCTAATAGGAAGCTATTTTATTAATTCTTGTCTACTTAGGATTTGTGTATACTTGTCTACTTAAGATTTGTGTTATGATAGGAATAGTATTTTTCTACTTTCAATAGGATATTAGTTTTTACATCTATATAAACATTATACTATTGTTATTAGAGGAGATATATAAAATTGCTCGCTTTCTCAATCAACAGTAACTTCCATAGTGTATTGAGTCTCACAATATTTCCAAATATGATAAGCGGCCAAGCGCTGGTGACAATGTTCCAGACAGATTCAAGTTCAGGAGTTGCCTGCAAAGAACACAACAGCCAAAAAAATAAAATAAACTAAAATAAAATGCTCAGGAGCAATCAGTAGGTAAGTTTATTTAAAAAAAGTAGTTAATTAATCACAAAAATGATGGAATGATTTTAAAACTCATTAAGATATGTCGGTGAAGACTCTTTGCAAAAATTGAGCCACTTGCAGGTTTGAATATCTAATAAAATTTTTGCTTTAATATTAACTACGTTGACCAGAACCAGGGTTATTTTCAAGATACCAAACTTGGAATAAGATCTGCAAAGAGACAGAATACATCAAGAATAGTTATGTTACCCTCATGCTCCTACGTTAAAAGAATAAAAATTAGGAAAGGTTAAAATCATACAATTCTCTAACATGTAGATAGCCATCACGCATTATTGTATCGAAGCACAAAACTCCAGTCCAATTCGATGTACACGGGTCCCCAAGATTCCAATTATTCAAATTCTTATTGATATCAATCAAAGTATTCTTGATGTTACGCAATGCCGTCACTGCAAATTGATACAAATCACAATCAACGGGAAAAATTAAAAATAAAAAAATTCATAAATTTCACTGCTTCTTGCACTACGTCTCTTGTACCAAAAAGTTTCCACATCCAATCAAAGAAAAACTTTACTTTCAATATCATTCTATAAGTCAACTTGATGGCAGCTTAATCAGCAATCCAAATGTAAACATATACACTATCAAACAAGTAGAGAACAAAACATTACCTTCTATTTTACAGAGAATCAGTAAGTTCTTTAAACATCGTCAAACTCAAATTAACTTCTTCAGTATTTGTAAACAGGTTATTAAGAAGAAAAGATTAGAAACAACTGGAAGTTGAAGCAAAATCACCTTCAACTGGGTCGGTGAAATATTGTGCTTCAACAAGCGTTGAAGAGAAACATAAGCACAAGAAGAGCAAGAGCAAAACAGCTGTGCAGGTCGAAGCCTTCAATGAAGACATCTGAAGAAAGCAGAATTCACTAGAATTCCAAAACAATTTTGATCCCACAACCCACTGATCTTTGTAAAATCCGAAAAAACTGCCTGAAAACAGGAAACAAGTACACAACTTGTCATATTACATTCAAAGACAGACCCATACTTGAATTTATAAATGAAAAGGAAAAACAAAATAAGAACAAAAACCTCCAAGCACTTTCAAACAAATGAATAAAGGCAACAGAAGAATTCTGCTTACAAAACAGCCAGAGACGCCGTAAACTAAATAGAGAGCGTACTAAACTAAACAGCAGTTAATAATGGTGACGTTGAAAGAAATGAAGGAAAATTGTGAAGTAGCTTTGTAACCAAGTGTCTGATGCATAATAAATTTGGAATTTAATTTGTTCTTCCATTTTTATTAATTCAGTTCGTTATTTAATTGTTAATTTTTTTTATTTAAATAGAAGTTATTTTTATTATTTAAATTAATTTATAATATAAATTTATTCTTTTTTATTATTATTTAATATTAAAATATAAAATCTATTCTTTTTCTCCTATAAAATTTAAAAATTTTTATGAGAATTTGTTTTCTTAAGAAAGTTAAAAACTTTGAGAGATTTTAGACGAATTCCGTGTCCATACAAGAGATTAAATGTCATTGTATACTAAGTACAGATTACCAGTAAAAGAAATCAAGGTGCAACTAAAAGTTGACTTGGATAGGAAAGAAGCTCAGGCACGGCCGGGACCGCTTGACTTGAAGACTTCTGTCCTTTCCTTTAATTAATTCTCTCCTGCCGCGAAGTCGCTCGAATTTGCTTGTTAATTAAATCTCATCCTGTCATCGTCGAACGGTCCATGTGGGTTGGAGGACAATCACATCAATATTAATTACATATAATCCAGATGGCTTTGTGTTAGATTTTTCCACAAACAAATGTGGTTGCAGAGAAGACAACGAAGCATTAACATATTGATTGTCAACAAATATATATATATATATATATATATAAAACAAAAGAATGTGCTACATCTTTTTTTCATTTGAGAAAAAAAGGCAATCAACAAATATACATATATATATAAAACAAAAAAATTGTGCTACATCTTTTTTTTATTTGAGAAAAAAAGGAAAAAGCAATTGATGCTTTTCACCCTTTAATTATCCAATTAGGTGAAATTAATTAAGTTCTAATAAGATCAAAATTAATATTTAAGCAAATCATTTTATTAATAAATTAAAATTGCAATGTTGTTTCAATCATAGTATAATTAAACTAATAGAATTTTCAAATGTAAATGTGTGTTTGTGATTGACAAATATCAAGTTTTAAATCAAAATCTATATTTAGCTGATAACTTTGCATACTTCAATTGACATTAGTATATTTTTTAGATTTTAAAAATAAAATCTCATATATTAGTATATATTTACATTATATGTACACACACATATGTTGATTTGAAATCTAACCTGGTGATATGTCCGTAAAGAACAGTTAACAAATATGATTTATCAATTGATTGGAAATGCATCGTCGGGGAGATGCAATTGACACACCGGTTGAAGACCATCGTTCGACTTTCCTACGGCGGTGAATCTTCCTTTACTACACTCCTACAAATTGGTACCAGTATCAAAAGGATTGGTTGGGGAACGCCAATGATGTTATCAACAAATACCGTCTAATGATCAAAGTCAAACTAGAGATTTTATAGAGAAAAAGGGATAAGAGTATTTATGTTGGAGAAAAAAAGCTTACCTTCTCTTCCCTGTGTGTTTGACGAGCTATTAACAGAGATGACCCACCTCAGACTTGTTTCACCAGTCGACACCGTCGTGGCAGTTTCCTGAAGCAACGTGCTTTGCATTCTTTTACTTTCTTCGTCTTTTAAGTCCCTTATCAGTTTACATACTCTTTTCTTCTTCTAATACACCAATGCTCCCTTCACTGTTGGTGAATTCAGTAATGAAATCAACAATAGCCTACCCATCTTTGTAAATTTATCAACATCTCGAGAGTTATCTCAATTAGGTTTTGATAAAGACAATTGATTCCACAAAAATTGCATTTGTAAATGGAGGTCAGAAATAGACTAACCGCGTTCTTGATGCTTCTAATTAAATTTGCATAAAATTTTATACTGATGAGATAAATTTGTGGTAGTGTATCGATGAGTAAGAAAATTCCAAGCTTCTTTTACTGTTACAAATCTTCCAATTTAAATATGGATAGATGGAACGTATGTGATGCGAAACCATTTAAGGATTTGGTGATTTTTGCTGTCTCATTCTTCCAATCTATCTTTAAATTTTTCATTTGTTTCATCATCTTTCTTATGGGCTAAATGATCTCACCAGTAATATATTTTCAAAGTTGTAGCCATTTAAGAAAATTTGACATAGCCTGAGCCTATAGTGTATAATTATATCCATTTAATTGAATTTAAATAAACTGGGAGGCCTCTAATTTTTCCATATTGTGATAAATAACCAAAAATTAAATTAGATGGCAGATAAAGAAGATATGTGATTGAACTGATCAGAGGCAAGAATAAAAATTGCTGAAAACAGAGAAAGTTTACAGCCACGGGAAAGCTATTGGTTTGAATTTGATTTTGTCAATTGGAAGTCAACCAAGATGAATGGATATTACAGAACACAAGGCTACAAGATTCTAAGTCGATTGGGGACAACGATGAACAAGAACGGGTCGGTGATCGGTGGGATCAAAGCTTGCTTTGGCTGAAATTTGGATGCTCCGGTCAAGGCAATCGGCGGCAAGTGAGGGCGAGCGGAGGCCAAAGTTGTAATGGCCGGCATGTTCTGATGGAGGAGGAACCGGCGATGATGCAAAAGGAGGCAGACATGAAGGTGGCATGACTGACGCGAGGCAAACAACGGAGGCGCGTGTAATGCACGTGCCGGTGATGGAAATAAAAAAAATGGTTTGAACTACCAAAGATTGAGAAGCAGGACAGAATTCTGAAAACCAAGTTCTACATGCAAGGCTCTGATACCATAATACAGAAAAGAAAATGGAAGAAATGTGTTTTCCTTTCTTGATTCAATTTGCTCAATGTACATGGTTTTTACAGGTTAGAAAAATAAATAAACAAATAACACATACATGCTTGACCCATATCCGACATATCAATGCAATGCCACTACCTAATACATAATTCTACCAAAGCAATGAAGAAATGTGAAGATATAATATTCTAACACATATGATTAGACCCCGATAAGTTTAAGCCAGAAAGGTTCTTGACAACCCACAGAAATTTCGATGTTAAAGGTCAGAATTTTGAGTTTATGCCATTTATTAGTAGCGGCAGAAGAATTTGCTACGGATACTCGTTTGCTATGCAGATTATTATGCAGCTAACAATGGCTATTTTGGGACCACAAACCTCAGATCCTCTAAACTTGGAAGTGCTTTTTAACTCCAAGATTGCCTGTTAACCTTTGAATATTGAATCGCATCCTTTTCTTGTTCTGCATTTTGAAACCAAGCAGCGCGCGATTCAACCATCGAGTTTTTCGCCATGTAGTCTTTGTCCTGCGTCATATTTGCAAAACAGAATTTCTGTTTTTTAATTTAATTTTAATCTCTCTCCTTATCTAAACGATTTTTTTTTTTTAAAAATTAATGCAGTATTTTATTATTTAATAAAAAAATATCACATTATTTTAAATAAAAATTTAATTATAATATATATATATATATATATAGTGTTTGATTAGTGAGTAATAAATTATCGTAAATGATTATTTAATTAATTATTTTGTTTTACTCGTTTTTATGAATGTTGTATCTATGGTATCTTGGATATCTCGATGAGTATATATCATTCCAAGAAAATAATTTATCTTTTTACACAATAATATTTTATAATTAATTGTGTCATTTTATTTGTAATATTTTTGAGACCAAGAATATTTAACAGCTCGGTCGGGTCCTAATAGATCTAATAAGATAATGGACAGCACAGACAGGGCGCAGGTGACTCTATTATTTATTGATCAGAACAGATATGAGGAAGGGGGATTCTATTTAAATATTCATGGAAAACACGTTAAGCATCATCTAACTAACTGTATCTGTATGATTGCTGCGCGTTTCGTTTGACCTATTTACATAAATAAATGGATAAATTTGTAATCAAATGTTAATCTATATAAATAAATAAAGCGTCCAGAATTGGGTTATAATAAAATTATATCACGAGGAGACCCCTGATATTGGTTTAACTTACAGGGGAAAACCAAAAATACCTCACTACATTTTTTTTATTCGTAAACATCGTTTTCTTTTATCAACAAACTATTTTTTCAAGAAAGTTAAAAAAAAAAAAAAATGTTACTGGGATTTGGGGTACAGCTGTTGAGTTAGACTTAGGGCTAGGCATTGGTATTTTAATAAAAAATTAAAAAACTTTTATAATATATATTTGGCGAAAACACATTTAACTGTTAGGTCTAAGAGGCAAGAATGAATAGGGATTGACTTTCTTCTCCTGCGATTTTCTCGTGTCCGAAGGCTCAAACCTTTATAATTAGGACAAAGTCTTTACACGTGTTCCTTATGTGCGTTGCGTTAGTTTGTCATATTGCATGGATCTTGATATTAGCAAATTTTGCATGTGATTAGGAATAAATAAATAAATAAATAAATAAATAAAAACCTTTACCTCTTCATGTGTTGTAATATCGTTATTCCTTAAACTATTTATTTAATAAACACTAAAAAGTAGAATCATCTTAATCATATCTCCACGAGTTTTGTGGAAATTATATACAGAAAATATTTGGGAAAATTAACACACGTCTCTCTTATACAGTAAAACCATCACATTTTACTATTTGTTATTTTGTACATGTCATAATTTTTAGTGGTTAACAAACAATCAAATTGGTGGTTTTACTGTTAAACTTAAGAGGTTTTCTTCTCTATTTAGAATAAAAATTTACTAAAGTGTTAATAATTTTTTTATTAAAAAATTAAATATTAAATATATGATATATTTTATATTTTTTTAATCTGCATCTAACGATTTTTTATAATAATATAGGAGATGAATAATATATTTTTAATTCTTTTTATTTAAATGATATAAATATAAATATCAGAAAAAGAATATGATAATATTCTTTTAATCGACTTATGTTAGAGTAATAAAACCAATTCATAGGAGCATTTTCAAGGAGAATGTCAATGAATGATTATAATGTTTATTTTCTTCTTAATCTTTAAGTTAGAGATTATAAAAAGATAAAATAAACACTTGATTGTATTATTTTTGCTTTACTTTTTACATTAATTATATAAAAAGTACTGTATTAAGTACATTTCAACAATTGCATAATTAAAGATTAGATAACTAATACTTTAGGGAGGTAAGTAATATATTCTTAATTCTTTTTACCAAATTGTAAAATCCTAAACCTCAGGGATGAATGCAGTAATATTGCATCAATTGAAATATCCATTAATATTAAAATGAGGATTTAACCCGTACCTCCTTTAAGATTTAAAATTTTAATAATTAGGTAGAAAGTTTGGAGAAAGACGTACACACCTTCCTTTAACCAATAGTTGACTGTCATGACCGTCAGTCGACCGTTTTATTTTTTGGTAAAAGCAACCTTTCCCTTTCTGTGTTAAACCTACACCTGAAAGCTGAAGACTTGCAAAGTGGGTTTCATGTTAAACTCACTTCGACTTTCTTCTACTTAATAATGAAAAGAGGGATGAATGGCAATTGAGTTAAATCACAGTGGGTTGGAGCCGATTGTTGCTAGAGGAGGTGGAAGATGCAATGTTATCTTAGAGGATTGGAAAAGCATGGTATTGTATAACGGAGGACTAGGGGTTTGAAGAGGGAAAAAAGTAGCTTGTGGCAGTGACGACAGCTGCGATGGCAATGAATTAGGGATTTATGGTGAAAAAGAGATGGGAGGTTGTGGTGGAGACAGGGAGTAAGATGCAATCTTGCTTAGAGGATTGAAAAAGCACGTTATTATGTAATGTCGGAATATGAACTTACACAGGGGGAAAAGGGAGTTTGTGGTGGTAGCAGCGGCAATAGCGAATTGGGGATTTTATGGAGAAAAAGAGATGGGAGGCTGTGGTAGCGGCGACGGTGTAGGATTAGAGATTTAAAGGGAGACAGTGGTTTTGGGGAGGATGTAGAGAGAACGAATAAAAATTGATGGTCTCTTGAGTGTTTGATTCTTTTGTAAGAAAATTGATAGCAATGCTTCTTATATTCAAGAGATTATGCTTGTGCCCAAATCTAAAATTAATTTTTAATGTTTTTTTTCCTAAATATTTAGTATAAAAAGGAGATGGAGAATAGGACCAAAAACTTTTGCCAACCCAAAGCATATACTCTATTGAAGAAAATGATAATGATGGCTACTGCTTGGAGATTACCGGGCAAGCTTCAAATTTGTAGTTGGTTGTGGTGGTGGTGGTCTTGCATTAGGCCTTTTTGTTGGCCGTGAGTTTCTGACAAATAACCATGGTAATGAAAAACTATTCCTCTTCTGTGTAGTTTCCAATGTTAGATTGGAAAAAACAACAATCGAAAAATACAAATGCAATTTTCAGTTCAATAGCAAATTACATAATAATAGGTTCCAGAGGTTTTTTCTTATGTGAAAAAATAAAGTGTTAAGATATTATTGTCAGTTCGTTGATAGAGTTAGTCAGCCGGCAGGCCACGAGACGTGTGTGTGTGTCGTTCCCCTAACTTTATATCTAATCTAAGTGCTAAAATTCCAATCCTGAGCAAGTATGTGTCAAATCCCCATATTAAAATTGAGTGAGGACCCATAATTTAATAAGAGCCATTGAATTTTATTTTATTTTATTTTATTGGGCGAAAAAATCAAGATAAAGAGCAGCTGTTTCAGCATCTTAGATCCAAATCCTATAGATCGATGACAGCAGCCATGGAAGTTCTTCTTTCGTTCCCAAGAACAGCTATCACTGGTTTTTTCGCTTTACTGTTGTTTGTTTACTCTCTAGTATGGATTTCAAGAGGTGTACAGAGAAATTCGAGCAACAGGAAAGCAGTACCAGAACCTGCCGGTGCAAGGCCTTTGATCGGTCACCTCCACCTCTTAGGAGGGCCAAAACCTGCACATATCACCTTGGGAAACGTGGCTGACAAGTACGGTCCCATCTTCATGATCAAGTTGGGTATGCATCGAGCTTTGATAGTTAGTAGCTGGGAGATTGTTAAAGAGTGTTTTACTATCAATGATAAAGTCTTTAGCAATCGCATAAAAGCTTTAGCCCCAGAGATCTTGGGTTACAACTACGCCATGTTTGGATTCAGTCCTTATGGTCCTTACTGGCGCCATATCCGCAAGATAGCCACACTGGAGGTCCTCTCAAACCACCGGCTGGAAATGGTCAAACACGTCCGAGAATCTGAGGTGAAGAAGTTTGTGAAAGAAATATACGATCTATGGATGAAGCACAAAGATAGTTCAGATAATTGTAATAAGGTGTTGGTTGAGATGAAGGGAAAGTTTAATTCACTGACCCTAAACGTGGGTACAAGGATGGTTGTGGGGCAAATATTAGTAGGGGGTAACACAAAGGAAGAGACAGATGAGAATGATCGGTGCCGAAAAGCAATAAGGAAATTTGCCGAATTGACTGGAACTTTTACAATTGCAGATGCAGTTCCGTTTCTGAGGTGGTTGGATTTAGATGGATGCGAGAAGGCTATGAAGAAGACGGCAAAAGAGTTTGACCAAATTGTTGAAGGCTGGTTACAGGAGCATAAGCAGAAGAGAATTTCAGGCGAGGTCAGCGCTGACCGTGAGCGTGACTTCATGGACGTGATGCTTTCCGTTCTTGCTCGTGCTGAAGAGCTTCCCAGTTATGATGCCGATACGATCGTCAAAGCTACTTGTCTGGTGATGCACTTTTTAACCAAATTAATTTTATCATAAATTAGCAGAAATTATTATCATTGCATTATATATAATCTGTATTTTATGATTAGCATCCTTTCATATTCAAATTTTGGATCAGTTTCAAGTTTTGGTAAAACGAGATTTCATGACTTAACACCAAATAAAAAAAAAAATTTAAAAATTAATAAAAGAAAAAAGAAAAAAAAAAAAAAAAAAGAAAAAATACTTTTATTTTATTTTTTGAAAAAACTAATTATAAAATAATAAGATAGTATATTTTTGAAAAAAAAAGTTATATTAATTTCAAAAAAAGCATATTATAGAGAAATGTAATATTATTAATTTTTAATCATACTCAGTTAAAACCCCATACCATAGTAAATCCGAAAAAAGAATTGAGGTTCCATAACTTTCATTTCCATATAAAAATTCAATAAATTTTTGCTTGTTCAAATTGGTGTTGATACATATTCAAAAAAAAAAAAGAAAGAAAAAGAAATGGTTAATACATAATAGTTGTATCGGTTTGATACAATGACATGGGCTCATGGTTTCCTGCAGGCTCTCATATTAGGAGGCACAGACACAACAACCGTTACACTGACATGGGCTCTGGCTTTAATACTCAACCATCCTGATGTCCTGAAGAAAGCCCAAATTGAATTAGATACATGCGTTGGCAGAGAAAGGCTGGTCCATGAATCGGATATCAAAAACTTGGTTTACTTACAAGCTATCCTTAAGGAAACCTTTCGTCTGTATCCTGCAACCCCACTGTCCGTACCACATGAATCCTTGGAAGATTGCACCATCGCTGGCTACCATGTGCCTGCTGGCACACGCCTTTTTGTAAATATCCCAAAGATTCATCGAGATCCAAATGTGTGGGAAAATCCTCGTAAGTTTCAACCAGAAAGATTCCTTACTACCCACAAAGATATTGATGTTAGAGGCCAAAACTTCGAATTAATACCTTTTGGCTCAGGAAGAAGAGGGTGCCCTGGAATCTCTTTTGCCCTTCAGGTTTTGCAACTTACACTAGCTAATTTGTTGCATGGATTTGAATTTGCAACCGTAGGTGATGAACCGGTTGACATGGGTGAGGGAGCCGGTTTGACTAACCTTAAGGCCACTCCACTTGAGGTTCTTCTCACCCCTCGACTTCCAGCTCACCTATATGCTTAGACTAGACGTACCTTATCCATAGCAATTAAATTAATAAGACACG
The DNA here is from genome assembly GCA_022749755.1 of Azadirachta indica. Lineage (NCBI taxonomy): Eukaryota > Viridiplantae > Streptophyta > Magnoliopsida > Sapindales > Meliaceae > Azadirachta > Azadirachta indica. Next base: position 18,146,167 of record CM040442.1, read on the forward strand.
ATCAACGATCATACATACATATGCATTGGCACACGTATGTTGGTGTTGTTCATGATCATGTTTCTAGTTTCTTTTTAAATTATGCACGTCTGTGTCATACAATTTATGTAAATTAATGAAATAAATTGGATATTGACACGTATGCTGTTCTTTGTTTAATTACTATTTAACCTCATTTTTAATTTCTCTACGAGCTCTATAATAATTATGATTAAAATTGACTGTATACTTTAACACTTTTTTTTTTTTAATTACGTTTATCTTTTCTCTTGAATGTTGATTGAAAAATCAACAGTCAGTGCTACCCTGATATTAATATTGATTCAGAATCAGGTCGCATGCGATTTTTTTAGTAATTTAGTGATAATCTATAAATAAATTTTTATTGACTTGTTTATTTTATAATTTTGAAATTGATTTGCGCTTGTTAAAATGTTTTAGACCATTGTTTTTATAACCTATTAGATATTGTAAACTACTCTTGGAAGTAGGGGAGGTGTTGTTTTAAAAGCAATTTATAGAATAATTTATTACTAAAATATTTAGCGTAATTTTTAAAATATTTATTGTAACCTCCTAAGCACTTTAATAGAAAAGAAAAAAACAACCATATTCGTTATATTCTACCTTAAGATTTTTCTCTCTTGTCCCCGTTAGTGCTTCAAAATTTACTTTAATTTATTAAAATTTATGGTTCTTTTAAAAAATATAGATTACCAAACATTCACTTTATTTAATTATTTTTTTTACCTATAAAAATAAATTCACTAGTTTACCTTTTGAAAAAGTGAACTCAAAACTTATAATGCGTTGAAGCTGGACTTGTAAAAGACAAAACTTGAATGCAGAGATATATATAGTTGATACCCCGACTCCTTAATTCAATGGAATTCGTTATTTTGAGGCCGAGATTCTCGAGATGTATTAAATTGAGTGTAACTGACTAAATTTAATTAACCCTAATTAATTAGCTGCTGAATATTCATTCAATTCACAAGAAGAGCCCCCGGTGCGTGAAACAATTTTAAAACCCAAATGGACCGTAGAATTTTATTGTTCTCAATTCATCAACCTTTATAGGTAACGTGGTCCCGTATAGGACTTCAGATTTGAGTACCATTCATCACAATTAACAACACATCACATGGACATGTGTATATTTTGCGTTGCTACCAAAAAGAATTTCCTCCACTTTAAATTTCCTTCGTCGATCTTCACCTCTCAAAATTACATAGCAACCCCTAGCTATGATTAGTCATCATCCCAACCGCATCCATCTTTCACTGTCATAACTGTTCCCACATTTTTAGCTTGCTGCCAGCATATCTCTTCCAACGTACCGCTTGCTATCTTCTGGAAATTTTGAACTGGTCCCTACCAAATTTGGCCTCATTGTCCCAAACTATGATGCAGTTACTCCACCAATGCACGACTAGTGTGGTTGCTATACTCCATCCTCGTCATGAATTAATATTGAATTGGATGCAACATCCAAGAAAACCAAATGCAAGAATAACTCCTCCCCTTCTTTAGGTTTTGATAATAATGGTGGTGAGGTCGGATGCTTTTTTAGTTTTTGAATTGCCTTGTCGCATTCTGTTGTCCAATTTATTTCTTTTCTTTATCAGTCGATCTTGAAATGAACCGATTGAGTGCCACCACCTTGTTTGCAAGGCATTGAATCTCCTTCATATTTTGAGGGAGTGTTATATCGAGGATGGCCTTGATTTTATCTAAGTTAGCCTTAATCTCGCATTAATTCACCATAAATCCTAAGAACTTCCTTGTCGAGATGCCAAATACATATTTCTCAAGGTTAAGTTTCATATTGGCCTACCTTAATATATCAAAGATTGCCCTGAGATATGTCACACAATCCCTCGCCTTCTCGTACTTCTAAAAAGTTTGTTCACCAATATTTGATATGTGATGCTAATCTTCTTTAATCTAAACGGCATCACCCAGTAGCATCACCCTTTTTGATGATGAAAGAGATCTTCTTTTGATCTAGTGAGAACGTACTGATTTAGTTGTATCTCGAAAGGGTATCCATGAAACTAAGGAGCTTATGTTCCACTATGATATCCACCAACTAGTCAATTCTCAGAAGTAGAAAACTATACATAGAACATGCTTTTGTTTAACTCATTGAAGTCTATGCACATTCTCCATTTTTCATTTGACATTTTGACCAAAACTATGTTAGATAGCCATTTTGGATAGTAAACTTCTCTCATGAAGTTCACCTTCAAAATCCTACCCACCTCTTCATTGATGGCCTCATACCGTTCCTGATTAAATAAGCGTTATTGTGAGAATGTACAACTATTATAATCCCAGATTATTAGCAATGAATTAATGTGTGTATAATTTAAGTAGGAAAGAGATTCAAATCTTTTCAATTATAGGATTGATTACGGTAGATAGTTTCCTTTTTAATTCATAGAGAATTCTTTTTATAGTCCCTTAAGGCTGTGTACATGAAAGTGGTTTTCAGACCTAATAAAATTATTTTTTTTTTCCTCCTATTTTTCAACATGGTATCAGAGCTCTAGGCTATATTTTTTTTTTTTCTGGTTTCATTCGTTTTCTTTTTGTTCCAGCCTTTATTGCTGTGTTTTCATAACTGGCCTTTATTGCCAAAGTTTAATCTCTTAAGTTCTTCTCTTCTGATTAAAAGCCTAGTTTCTCTCTTATTTCCCATTCTGAAACATCATGTCTGCCTCTGAGATTACAAATGCTTTTGTCCAATCTGACGAAGTTAATTCAAGACAAGCGACAGGCGATCTACAGAATGTTCGAACAACATATAGGCTAAATGGTAAGAATTATTTAAAATGGTCCCAATTTGTTCGGACTTATTTAAAGGGCAAAGGAAGGCTTAGCCATCTTCTAGGAACAGGACCAAAGAAAGGAGACCCGGGATTTGATGCATGGGATGAGGCAAATTCTATGATTGTATCTTGGCTATGGGATTCAATGGATCCTGAGATTAGTGATACCTGCATGTTTTTGACTACTGCAAAAGAGATCTGGGACTCAATTTGACAGACTTATTCAAAAGCCCGAGATGCTGCCCAAGTGTATGAGATTAAAGTCAAGGTGGGTGCAACCAAACAAGGAAGCAAATCAATAACTGAGTATGCAAATTCTCTGAAAAATCTATGGCAGGAACTAGATCATTATCGGGTGATAGATGTGAAATGCGCGGAAGATGCTGCAACTTTGAAAAATTTCATTGAGAAGGATCGAGTTTATGATTTACTAGCTGGACTTAATCCTGAATTTGATCAGATGAGGGTTCAGATTCTTGGCAAAGAAGAGACGCGATCATTGGAGGAGACAATTTCTCTAATTCGAGGAGAGGAAAGTCGAAGGGGTGTTATGCTTGAACCTTAAGTCCTCGAAGGATCAGTCTTGGTTACTAAAACTGAACAACCGCAAACACAAGAAAGTGGAAAAGCAGACCTGCCTAAATTTTCAGGAAAAGACAACAAAGATAACCGAGACAACTTTTGGTGTACCTACTGCAAGAAACCAAGGCATACTAAAGAACGTTGCTGGAAATTGAATGGCAAGCCATCGACTTCAAGTAAAGAATGGGGTTATCGAGGAGGGCAGCAAAGATTTCACAACCAGGCTCATCTAACAGAGCAATTAAGTCAAGGTGACAAACAAGAGCAAGAAGGATTCAGCAGTGAGGAAATTGAAAAACTCAGAAACTTGATAGGATCTTTAAGAAATCCTTCTAGCACATGTTCATTGGCACTATTTGGTACGTCTCCATTCTCCTCTGGATTTCATGTCTCAGAAAAGTGTTTTGACAACTTCTGGATAATTGATTCGGGCGCTACTGACCACATGACCTATTCTTCACAATATTTTAGTACCTATAAACCATGTCCAAGCAGTAGGAAAATTGTTGTAGCAAATGGTTCTCTTGCTACTGTTGCAGGTTTAGGGGATATTTGTGTCACACCTTCTATTATTCTAAAAGATGTCCTTCATATGCCAAAGTTGTCTGCCAATTTTGTTTCAATTCAAAAACTTACGAAAGACCTAAGATGTCATGCAAATTTCTGTCCGTCTTATTGTGTTTTTCAGGAGCAGGATTCGGGGAGGAGGATTGGACTTGCTAAGGAGAAGAATGGACTATACTATCTCAAAACACCCAGTCCCTCAAAGAAAAACATGAATAAATTGTTCGTGTCCCTTCTTAGTTTCTCAAATAAAGACACCATTTGGCTTTATCACTTTCGTCTTGGTCATCCGTCATTTAAAGTTTTAAAAGTTTTGTTTCCTACTTTGTTTAAGGGATTAGATCTTACAAATTTTCATTGTGATGTTTGTTGGCTTGCAAAACATACTCGTGTATCTTTTCCTATTAGTAATGATAGATGTTCTCATCCTTTTGATTTGATTCAAAGTGATATTTAGGGGCCATCTATAATTGCAAACATTTTGGGGTCACGGTGGTTTGTTTCTCTAATTAATAATTGTACTCGTGTCACTTGGATCTTTATGCTCAAACATAAATCTGATGTAGGTAGTGTTGTTTCTAATTTCCATTTAATGGTTCAAAATCAATTTGGGGTAAAAATTAAAAGATTTAGGTCTGACAATGCACGAGATTTTTTTAATCAAATTTTATCTTCCTACTTTCAAAAGGAGGGAATCATTCATGAGTCATCATGTATAAACACACACAGCAAAACGGAGTTGCAAAAAGGAAAAATGGCCATTTACTTAACACCATTTGAGCATTATTATTTCATGGGAATGTTCCGAAAAACTATTGGGGGGAAGCTGTCCTTACTGCCACACACATAATTAATAGACTACCCTCAACAGTATTAGATTTTAGAACTCCCGTGAAAGTCCTTTCCAACTTTTATCCACACTTCAAAACTTCAAATGGTCTTATACCTAGAGTCTTTGGCTGTACTTCTTTTGTTTATCTTCACAGTCACAACAGAGGAAAATTAGATCCTAGAGCAATCAAATGTGTGTTTATTGACTATTCATCTACACAAAAAGGATACAAATGTTATCACCCTTCTTCAAGAAAGTTTTACATATCTGCAGATGTTACCTTTGTTGAAAACAAACCTTTTTTCACACACTCTAATCTTCAAGGGGAGATTTTACTAATAAAAGATAAAAACTTTGACTTTGGCTCTCTTAATCTATCATCGGCTCCATTTAATTCTCAAGATCCTCACCAAAATGTCACAGTTGAGTCTACTAAACTTGTATCTGTCCAACCTGTGTCAGAGTTAGTCCCAAAATTTACTGAACCTCTATCTACCCAATCTTTGCCAGGGTTAATCCCAGAATCTGCCCTTACTCAAGTTTCTGTACCTATTTATGATTCTTATAGATTTCCACAGGTGTTTTCAAGAAGAACAAGTGTTCCTGATCCAATACAAGTCCAAGACTCCAATCCGAGCTCTCCTAAGGAAAATACAGTAAGTTCTGACTCAACTTTGCATACACAACCTGCTGAACCACACACCATAGAGTCTGATTTGCCTACTTTGCATGCACAACCTGCTGAACCACACACAACAGGGTGTGATTTGCGTACTTCACATATACAACCTGTTGCACCACACACAAAAGGGTCTAATTTGCCTACTGCGCATGCACAACCTGTTGAACCACACACAATAAATTCAAATTCTGATATGCCTATTGCTATAAGAAAGGGCATCAAGAATGCACAAAAAGGCCTTTATACCCATTATCTCACTATGTGTCTCTTAAACATCTTTCACCATCCTATAGGAATTTTATCATGAGTCTAAATACTATATCTGTCCCTAACACTTTATCTGAGGCATTATCCAAAAAGGAATGGAGGAATGCTATGAGAGAAGAGATGGATGCGTTGGAAAAAAACAAGACATGGGAGATCGTTGATCAACCAAAAGGGAAAAATTTGGTAGGATGCAAGTGGGTGTTCACTTTGAAATACAAGGCTGACGGTTCACTTGAAAGATATAAAGCGAGGTTGGTTGCAAAGGGCTACACTCAAACATACGGCGTTAATTATCAAGAGACATTTGCTCCCGTAGCTAAGATGAATACGGTGAGGATTTTACTGTCATTGGCAACCCATTTTAATTGGCAACTCCAACAGTATGATGTGAAGAACGCCTTTTTACACGGAGATTTAGAAGAAGAAATATATATAAGCATACCACCAGGCTTTGGAGGAGAGGAAACCACTAATAAGGTGTGTAGACTACGAAAGGCTCTATATGGACTCAAGCAATCTCCTAGAGCTTGGTTTGGGAGATTTGCTAAAGTAATGAAATCCACAGGTTTTAAACAAAGTCAAGGAGATCACACATTATTCATCAAGCACTCTAACTCAGGGGGAGTTACAGTTCTTTTGGTATATGTTGATGATATAATTGTTACTGGAAATGATGAGAAAGAGAAACAAGTTCTGAAAGAGTGTTTAATGAAGGAATTTGAGATAAAAGAGCTTGGGAGATTAAAATATTTTCTTGGGATTGAGGTTGCATATTCAAGACAAGGCATCTTTATTTCACAACAAAAGTATGTGACAAACCTATTAAAGGAAACAGGAAAGCTTGCTTGTAAACCAGTAGCTACTCCTATTGAGCCTAACCATAAACTTAGGGAAGTAAAAGAAGATGCAATTGTAGATAAAGAAATGTATCAAAAGTTGGTAGGGAAGCTTATCTATCTTGTTCATACCCGACCAGACATAGCATATTCAGTAAGTGTGATTAGTCAGTTTATGCATGATCCAGGGAGGTACATTTGCAGGCTGCTTATCAAATACTTCATTACTTGAAAGGCAGCCCAGGTAAAGGAGTTTTGTTCAAAAGAAAAGCTAAACTGATTCTAGAAGTCTATACAGATGCTGATTATGTAGGATCATCCATGGATAGGAGGTCTACTTCTGGCTATTGCACATTTCTTGGGGGTAATTTGGTAACATGGAGAAGTAAAAAACAAAATGTTGTTGCAAGGTCTAGTGCAGAATCAGAGTTCAGAGCAATGGCTCAAGGCGTGTGTGAATTATTATGGTTGAAAATCATCCTAGATGATTTAAAGATTAAGTGGGAAGGACCTATGAAGCTTTATTGTGATAACAAGTCAGCAATAAACATTACTCATAATCCTGTTCAACATGACAGGACAAAACACAATGAGATAGACCGACATTTCATCAAGGAAAAGTTAGAATGTGACCTGATTTGCTTGTCGTATGTGCCTTTTCGAAATCAATTGGCAAATGTCTTGACTAAAGGACTCAACAGTGCAAATTTTCATGAGATTATTTCCAAGCTGGGAATAGAAGATACCTATTCTCCAGCTTGAGGGGGAGTGTGAGAATGTACAACTATTATAATCCCAGATTATTAGGAGTGAATTAATGTGTGTATAATTTAAGTAGGAAAGAGATTCAAATCTTTTCAATTATAGGATTGATTACGGTAAATAGTTTCCTTTTTAATTCCTAGAGAATTCTTTTTATAGTCCCTTAAGACTGTGTACATAGAAGTGGTTTTCAGACCTAATAAAATTATTTTTTTTTCCTTCTATTTTTCAACAGTTATCATTGGCTAACTAGCTTATAGGTAGGATGCACATTCAGATGATACAGGGGGCGAGTTTTGGATTTATTCTCAAAATATTGTCATGCGTCCAAGCAAACACATCAGCATACTTACGGAGGAAACTCTCTAGTTCTTGTTGGAGTTGTTGCCCAAGTGTTATATCAATTCTCACTATCTTGGTCGGGTCATCTCATTGAATTTGGACGAGGACTGTTTCCATGACAGTAGTCCATCTTGTTTTGGTATCTACCAAGTGAGGATCCTCCACAAACTCTCCTCTCATGGTGATGGCTAAAGCCATCCTTTCTATTTTCTGCATTTTCTTCTTTTTGTGAATGTATGTTACCTACAGCCTCTTTTTGCAACTAGTAATGTAACATATTATACACCACTTATTGGTCTAATTTAATCATTGTGGCAATATCTCTTATCGGTAACTTCATCTTCATGTGATATAAGGACACACGTGCTTTTGTGATGACTATGAATGGACGCCCTAGTATGGCATTAATTGTATGGGTTGTGTTAATCTATAACTACAAACTTGGCTATGGTGGCTAAAGCTTCGTTTATAACTCCTACCATTAAGGGCAATGAAACTACTTTTAATGGCCACAAACTTCCTCTTACTTTTTCCTTGCTTATTGAGCATTAGTCCATGTCTTCGATGAATTAATTTATCGTTGATCCGAGTTATCCAATCCATTTCATCTTGTTCCTCCAATATAGCTCCTTTAACGTCTAAACAATCAAGGGCATGCTTGAACATTATATCCACTAAACTCCCTATATCAATGAGCATTCTTGACATGTTTTTCCTACTATTTCTATTGTTACCCTAGTGCATTGTCATGGGGGTAACTGACTCTGTAGAGAATCCTCATTGGCAAACATTATCAGGATGGTATGCACCCCTTGCCTTTTTAGGCATTTGGAGTAGTCATGCATTATTTCCTGGTGATGCCACTTTAAGCATAAGCTTTTCGCAACCAATTCAAACTTCTTGCGAGAGTCGACATCCTTACTATGATGTTGATTATGCCTACTTCCACTAATGGCTCTCTAATTGTTTCCACAATGCCTTTGTGGCATTTGTTACCTTTAGGTTGAGTTGTGCAACAAATCCTCTATCTACTCTTGCAACTCAAAGTATCCAGAGGTGTTATGCCCATAAACTTGGTGAAAATTGTAAAATTTTATCTTTTTTTTCTTGGCATATTGCTATCCAACAACTTAGATTTCCTCGAAAACCCCGAGTCCCATATATCGACAAATATTTGTTCTTTGGTTTCATTCAGCGGTGTGTAGGTCTCATATTTAGATAACAACTTTTTGAGGTTACGGGCTCCTCTGATATCTACATCACTAAAATAAATATAGACCTTCTAATTCACCACGAAATTTTCATGTAATAATTTCTTCTAGAAGTCAAGGGTAATAGTCTTTGAATGGCCAAGTGCTCCTCATGAAACACAATTTCAACTCCTTCATACTTAGCTCTGAAGCACAACAGCTAAAATGTTTGGTGAACACCCATTTGACAGCAAATTTTACCAACCCAGATACCCATTTTGACTTGACAGATGGTAAATCCATTCTGCAGCAGCACTGGATTAAATGCTGCAGCACCTTAATTCCCAACATATCATTAATCTTTGATGGCTTCCACATAGCTAATGAAGAAAACGTACAACACTTCATACATATTTTCTCAACTCAGTTCAATTTCCTAAAATGCTCCATTATTCAAAGTAAACATGTTATAGCTATATCTTCAACATTTTCTCTTAAAGATTTTTAAAATTTTTGGTTCAGTGGCATCACGTTCTTAAGTGGAGATGAATTATTTCTTGCATTCATCTATGTAGCACATTCTAAGTCCTGCAGATGAGACAAATGAAGTTGATGGAAAATTGAGATAAATTAAAATCCTAATAAGAAGATGGGAGGAACTACCTGTTTGCCTTTCTTGTCACAATATCCAACCAAAGAAACCAGATTCCGATGATGTAATCTTGACAAAAACTGGATTTCTGTTAAGAATTCCTTCTCGCCCTGCAATGATCCCTCTTGGGCACGCTTTATGGCAACAACCGTGCCATCGGCAAGAATGCCTTTATAAACCTTTCCGTAACCACCTTGACCAACTTGAGCAGAGCTGTTAAAATTGTTTGTAGCTAGCGCCATTTCTCCGTAAGTGAAAATTCTTACACCATCAATTTTTATGGAGGTCTTTGACGCTGCAAGCAGATACAGTGCTAGTATCAAAATTATAATATTAGACCATCAGATTGCATGACTCATGGATTCCAAGTAATTTCTCATAAACAGGTCAATCTTTGTCTTCAGATTTCTGAGTTCCAAAACAAATTCTAAGAGACCAGTAAGGTAAAACTTGGCGAAAGGTCACAAAAGATCTATTGGTAGTGGCATCCCAATTCCAGCACACATGAAATGCCAAGTTTCAAGCAAAGTAAGACCAAATTTCACTTTGATCACAAATTCTGTTAAATAAATGAAATGAAACAAGTGGGAAGACTTATATTAGTGCCAAAAGCAAGTGCAGTGAACAATGAAGTCAACAGTGAATATCTAAAATGACATCAAACTTTGCACTTACAAGGACATTCCTATCTTGAGATATGTTAGATACTCACAATGACGTTTTCTCAAAATTGCATGGTAATCCTTCAAATGTGCCCTGACGATAAGAAGTGAAACAATTGCCAATAAGGTAACTGCACCTGCAATGGCCCCCAGAATTATGCCAGCCAGTGCTCCCTTGCTTAGTCCAGGCTTGGGTGAGGCAGGAAACACTGTCAAAGAAATTAGAACAATAAGTACAATAACGACCATGCAATACTATTCTCACATTTATGTGTATATGAAAAATAACAAAGTGGGGTTCCTGCTCCATAGTTCATCTATTCTAGTCATCAGGACAATAATATAAATTTGGAACTGTTTTTAGATACAATAGCTCATAACATGATCTTCCATAACTGAAAATCATCTGGAATAACACAGCAATTTTATCAAGTTAGATGCTGAGCCCTAGCAAATGCCATGATACCTAGTCATAGACACCGATAAACATGCCTTAAATATGCACTTCTAAGTGACAGTTCATTGTCATGTTAATCTGGTAATTTTAGCAAAGAGGTATATCCAGATATATACTACAGCAACAGAAACTTAAGCAAAAAAATAAAGTCACTTAAGGTCCTCAAAGATGAAATGTGTTAAGCAGGTTTTCAAAATTTTGCAGCATGTGAACCATCTATGACAAAGCAACCACCAGCAGTTTACGAATAGGGTAAAATTAATTAATAATTCAAGAAATCTCGGAACAAAACAAATCAGATAAGGTTTCTGAGACAAACCATCCTTGTAAGGGTTCAATAGAGTGAAGTGAAGAAGTTCATAAGGAATAGTCCATCCTGTAAACCTGCTTTTGATCCGTTGAACCTCACTAGCATTGAACACACTAGAATTATGGATATTATTCAAAACAAGAAAAAGCTTCAAGTACATTCTCAGTCGAGGTCCTTTCTGCCATTGAAATGAAGCAATAACCAGCTGATAAAGATGCAATTTGAGACCAGAGGTTAGATACTCCTCAAAAATATCCTTATATGGAGGAAAGTATGAGATTCCAGGACTTTTCAGTCGATATTCAACAAGCAGAGGTGCAGTGCAGAAACAAGGAATGGGGGAGGATGGCGAATATTCATAATCAGTTGGACATGTGGGACAGTTAACAGTGGTGTTTGTTGATGATGGGATGTCATTGTCATCATCACTTTGAGATCCACAAAACTGGACTAAGTTGGTGTTCCTACATACAGGATTTCCTCCAAGCCTGTAGATTATTCAAAACTGTATAATGTTAGACCTCCAAGATGTAAAAGCAAACAGAGAGTTTCTTATTATCATCATCATCATTATTACTTGTTATCTATGGTCATCTTTATTAAGTAGTCACACAAATGTAAAATGCATTTCATAGCATGTAAAGATTTTGAGTGTTGAAAGAGATTCACATTGCACTCCTTTAGATTATAAATTACGAAGAAAAGGCAGAGACTAACCAGACAGTAACATTGGAAGGGAGGTTTAAGCTGTCCATGATATTTGAAAGCTCATTGTTCTCAAAATCCCTGAAAAGTGAAGAGTCCACATAATATTATTATCTAAAACAAGTACAAGATGCTGAAATACTGAATATTATCCAGAGAGTATTAACTATTTAAAGCTTGAAGGACCATGTTTAAATCAGGAAAGGAAATCATCGTTTTTTTTCCTTTAACAAAGATGCTTGGTAGTACAATCACACATAAATACAAGCATGAAGATATGCTCATGACAAAACACACACACACAGACACACACAGACACACACAGACACACACAGACACACACAATTTTAGCCAGAGAAAATGGTGAAGCAATCACTTCAGCTCTTACAAGATAAGTCTTTCAGTTGCCATAAAAGTCCTGCTCTGCCAAAGGGTGGATGGAATGGATCCATTCAATGAATTATTTGCTACCAACCTGCCATGGGAATGACCATTAAATAAAGATATTTATTTCATTACATAGTTCAATTTACTGGTATTGCTCTTATTTTGACCAGCATTTAAGATATTTATAATTGGAAAATATCATTAGATAAATCTAATATAATATTTCAGGCACCAGTCAACTAAATGAAAACTAAGAGAGATGAACTGGGAAAGTGCTCACAAGTTTTGAAGACAAGGCAGGCCCGAAAAGTTGGCAGGAATTGGTCCTATGAGATTGTTGTTGGTTAAATTGCCGCACATAATGTTCAGATGAAAATATCAAAACTTAAGGAAATCATCAGTACCATAGTCTGCAGGGTTCTCAACAACTTAAATATGATTACTAGCTCATGCTACATAAAACATCTAAACTATATTCCAGCAAAATGCATGAACATCCAGATTGCATATTATTTGTAAGATGGGGAGCCTTACATAGTTGTGATCTCCAAAGAAAGCTTGTTAGTAGGTATGGATCCATTTAGCTGGTTTGAACTTAAGTCTCTGATATTAATCAAGTATAAAGAGAAAATAAATCATCAACACATTAGCATCTTTATGTTTGGAAAGTAAATGCTTCGCTGTGAAAGAAAAAGACTTAACAAGAAATACCATTCAATAAACTTACAGATAACCAAGGTTTTGTATCCTGCTTAGGTCAGGAATTGGCCCTTGCAAGCTGCAATTTCTCAGGCTCCTGAAAAAATCCAACCAGAGAAATAACCAATTTTAAGATAAAAATTTCATTAATGAGAATTCAATCAAAAGAGAAATTCTTAACTAGCATTTCATGAGCTTAAAAGCTTCTGAGATCATGGATTGTCAAGGACACAAGTTAAAGAATTGCAACTCTGTTAACACTGAATTTTTACAGTAAGTTGACTGGACCAATTATGGAGAAAGTGACTTATATGTAGCATCAGTAAACTCCAAATTACAAAGCACTGCTGTAATGTCACTATTTGGGTTATGCAACTCAGTATCTGAGTTTTTAAGTACCATTCCCATTTGTATTCTACCCTACATAAAGACTGAAGCATTGAAAACTAAAGAGTGTGCTTAATTTCCTTCCATCCTTTTATCATAATTGCTTTGGACCTACTTTCCTATGTATTTCAATTATGATTCCAGAGAATATGGGTTCATTATACTTTCAGCCTCAAACTGTAACACTTGGATCTTACACAAATGAAACAAAGATGTTATGATGTTGTTAAAATCTCCATGTTCTTGACCTACTTGCAGACAAGGGAAAAGAATTAGTATTTACAATTTCAATAATTTAGACACGTTTCCATAAGAATCTGGAACTGTACTCCCTGCAAAGTTGTTGTTGTCTAGTTGTCTGCAAAAGAAAGAAAACAGAACTATTAAGAAACCTGCCAAAAGTTTCCTTCAAAATTGTAATCAGACAGATGGAAGTAAAAATCTATATTGTATTCATTCACTATATAATAGCATGTATATATACACAAAGTATGAGTCCTATTCTAGGAAGGAAATCCTATACAAGGAAAGACAACTAATTAGGCTCCTAATCTCCTCCTACAATCACAACTTCCTAATTATACAAAGCTTCATATTTTGTAATATACAGGCAGTAACACTCCCCCTCAAGCTGGAGCATAGATGTTAATCACGCCCAGCTTGTTACAAAGATAGTCAACCAGAGCTCTGTTTAGAGCTTTCATGAAAATATCTCCCAATTGTTCTCTAGTCTTCACATATCCTGTGGAAACCAAGCCTTGCTGTATTTGCTCACGAACAAAATGACAATCAACTTCAATGTGCTTAGTTCGTTCATGGAATACAGGATTGGAAGCAATATGAAGAGCAGCCTGATTATCACACCACAACTTGGCTAGAACTGAAGTCTTAAAGCCTAATTCAGTCACAAGCTGATGTATCTGCATTATTTCACACACAAACTATGCCATCGCTCTGTATTCCGATTCCGCACTAGAACATGAGACTACATTTTGCTTCTTACTCTTCCACAAGACTACATTTCCTCCAACAAAGACACAATATCCTAAAATAGATCTTTGATCTTCCTTGGATTCTGCTCAATCAGCATTTGAGAAAACTTGATCTTAGTATGACCATGATCTTTATACAAGGTTCCATGTCCAGGTGCCCCTTTCAAATGGCACAAAGTCTGTTCTACGGCTGCCCATGGTCAACTGTTGGAGAAGACATGTATTGACCTACAACACTAATTAAATATGCAATGTTTGGCTGAGTCACTGTAAGATAATTCAACTTCCCAACCAATCTTCTGTATTTCTCAGGATCTTCAAACAATTCACCTTCTTTTGTGAGTTGCAAATTAGGTATCATTGGAGTATTAAATTGTTTAGCCCCCAACTTTGCTATCTTAAATAACAAGTCAAGCACATATTTTCTTTAAGATAAGAGGATCCCTATCTTACTTCTTACTACCTTGACACCCAAGAAGTACTTCAACATCCCTAAATCTACTGTATGAAATTGGTTGTGAAGACAGGATTTAAGGGATGAAATACCTAAAGCATCAATCCTAATAATGACGATATCATCCACATATATAACTAGCAAAATAATGCCACCCTCAGACTGTTTATAGAAGACAGAATGACTAAATTTGCTTTTCTTCATTCCAAACTGCTCAACTGCTTGACTAAATTTGCCAAACCAAGCACGTGGCCTTCATTTCAAACCATACAAAGACTTGCGAAGACGAAACCAAGAGATTGCTCTATATAAACTTGCTCCTGAAGATCTTCGTGAAGAAAAGCATTCTTGATTTCTAGTTGACGCAAAGGCCAATTATGAGTGGCTGCCATAGAAATGAATAACCTAACAGATGTTAACTTAGTGACAAGAAAAAAGGTGTCAAAATAATCAATTCCATAAGTTTGAGCATATCCTTTATCTACAAGACGGGCTTTTAATTGAGCAATTGACCAATTAGGATTCACTTTGATTGCAAAAAACCCATTTATATCCAATAGCCTTCTTCCTTGTAGGTAAATTTAATAAGTCCCAAGTACCATTATCATCTAGAGCATTCATCTCATCTATCAATTCCATAGTTTCGTGATCTGAAGGTGAACATCTCGAACAAAACAAGTACAACCAAATATCCTAACTTCAATGGAAAACAATGACTTAGTTGGAAAAAAAGTGTGATAAGGAGTCTCACCATTAATGACAGAGGAAGGCATGTGATTAATCAAAAAATAAGCTATTGAAACTGCATCAGTCCAAAAATGTTTTGGAACATGCATTGGAAATAGTAAGGCTCTTGCAGTTTCAAGTAGGTGTTTATTCTTTCTTTCTGTCACCTCATTTTGAGATAGTGTATCTACACATGAAGTTTGATGAAGAATTCCATGCTTAATCATGTAAGATTGAAAAGACTCTGATAGGTACTCTTTAACATTATCACTCCTTAATATTTGAATAGGAATATTATATTGGGTTTTAATTTAAGCACAAAAAGTACGAAAATGAGAAAACAATTTAGAACGACTTATCATTAAATATAACCAAGTCATATAAGAATAATCATCAACAAAAGTAACAAAGTATTTAACTCCAATTTTAGACATAATTGGACAAGGACCACAAACATCTTAATGAACTAACTCAAAAGGAGCACTAACTCGTTTATTGACTCTAGGACTCGAACTAAGATGATGGTGTTTGGCAAACTGAAAAGACTAATAGTTTAAAGAGTATAAACTATGAAATTAAGGACGCATTTTCTTCAACAAAGGAAGAGAAGGATGGCCTAATCGACAATGTGTTTCAAACAGGGTTGCTACTCTAGAACATGCTATGGATTTTGGCACTTGTTTATCAAGAATGTAGAGGCCTCCAGATTCATATCGTTTACCAATAATCTTCTTCGTCATAAGATCTTGAAACAAGTAATAATCAAGAAAGAATGAGACACAACAATTAAGAGCACGAGTGAGTTTGCTTACAAAAATTAGATTAAAAGAAAACTGAGGTAAAATCAAAACAAATGTCAAAGGAAGTGATGGAGTGGGGTTAATTGTGCCAGACCCAAGAACTGAAGATGTTGATCCATCTCCTAAAGTGATAGTAGAAGGAGATGTACACGATTGAAAAGTAGAAAATAAACTAAAATTACCCATGATATGATCTATGGCACAAGAATCTATGACCCATTTGGAAGATGAGGAAACAAGACTGTATTTGGTTTACCTGATTTGGCAATAGCAATGACAGGAGTGGATGAAGACTTTAATGATTCTTGGTACTGTTGGAATTTGGTAAATTCATCTATAGAGATTAGAACGGACTTCTTAGATGTATGACGAGTAGATGCAACATGAGCAGACTTAATTCTTTGACCCTTATTTAACAATTTTCTACAGTCACGTCAGATGTCCTAGCTTACGACAATAGCAACATACAATCCCTCCTGAATCCTGTCTTCGAGTATCAGAATTACCATCAAAGTTGCTTGATCCCATTCCTCTACTACTTTTGTATTGTGATTGTCCAGGTTCATATCAGTTACTTCGACCAGCAAATGCATTATTAGGTTGAATAGGTGAGAGAACAAATTGGGAATTCTCTGTGCAGAGTACACTACTAAACCCTTTTTGTTAAAAGGAGAACTAGAGAGAATTTGAGATTTAGCAGTTGGAAATTCAAATAAAAGACTAGCCCAAAAACTTATGATAGCCATCTTTTCTCGCTAAGCTTATTGAATTTTCACATCCGGGCTAAACGGTAACAACATATTAATCTCTTCATAAGTCTTTTTGAAATCCATGAAATAGCTTGTGAGAGACTTATCTTGCTTCTCTACATGATAGAAGGCTTTACACATCTCATACATACGGTTAATATTTCCTTTCCTGGAGTATACGAAATCTAAATATTTTGGTAATTCCTTTACAAATTCACAATGATTAATTAAGCCAAGTGCCTCATTATCAATGGAGTTCTTTAATTGCAAGAACAGCCAAGCATGTTCCCCTAACCAAGTCTGTTTTGAATCATCTTTGGATGGATCATCAGTTATATGGTGGTCCATATCAATACTCCGTAAATAAAGTCTAACTGTTTTACTCCAAACATAATATTTAGAGCCATTAAGCTTATGTTCTGTGATTTTTAACATCACTGGAACAACATACAAACTTCTTTTTAGCCATAATGCCAAGTATGTAGAAAACATAGAGAATCAAAGTTTAAAATTAGAGTACTCAAACCTTTTTCAAAGAAGATCCCACGCCCGTATGTATGCTGACCCAACCAGGCACACAAAGGTGATGTACAGAACTAGGTAAACCAGATATTGAAGACTGGAGAATTCTCCGCCAGTAAACGTGCCTCCATGTGCTGGCACGTGAGGCTGTGACAGGAAATTTTAGTCAGCACGTGTGAGTCACATGCGGGGCTACTTACCACCGGACTTTGAAGAACCATCGATCGGTAGGTGGTGCTTCTTCCTGGATGGGCGGTGAGCGGTGAGAATAGAAAGTTGCTCTAAAATGGTGACCCAAAAACTCCCGCAACTATTGTTTGCTTAGGATAGAAAAAAAAGAGACAAACACGGACCAGATTGCTCTAATACTATGTAATCAGACAGATGGGATAAAAAATCTATATTGTATTCATTCACTATAATAGCATGCAGATCTACACAAAGTATGAGTTCTATTTTAGGAAGGAAATCCTATACAAGGAAAGACAACTAATTAGGCTCCTAATCTCCTCCTACAATCAAACCTTCCTAATTATACGAAGCTTCCTATTTTGTAATATACAAGCTGTAAGAAAATTCAAAATAAAATAAAATGTTAAAGTATGTCTAAATTAGCATCTCAGATTCCTACTCAAAGAACTCCCCACCAACATAGCAAGAGGTCAAAGCATAACCCAAAGATTATTTTTCTACGTAGAAGAAGGAAATTTCGAAAAACCTAGAACAGAGTGTCTATGAGATGGAATGAAATAATTGCACAAAATCATAAATCTAAATGTTCTTGTACTAACATATTATGCATACACAAGCAGTTCTTCTATAGAAATATTTATCTTAGTTTGTCCTAATTACCTTTTTAAGACTTTATTCTCTGTTTGCTGCCTAAAGAGAAATCTGTACTATAGTCTAAGAAAATATTATCTTGCAGCAATTGCCGGAACAACTTGTTGCACCTGTAAGATTTATGGTGATGATTAGGACAACAAAACTACCTATAGTATCCTCCATAATCTCACTGGTGATTTGACAAAGACATTTTGTTTCTTTCTGTTAGAACTAAAATTAGACTTATTAGTAGTCTTTTCCTAGTTTGTTAGAAAGATTTTTGATTGATTCATGCTGCTGTAATGATAACTGCGGACCTCAATGTTGTGTTACTTCCTTAAAGAAAGGTTTAGTTAACCACTCTGCAGCACACACATAGCTGTCATTAAGTTATTGGTTTCCTGCTAACCACCAAATCAATAATTGCATAACTACCTTCTTTTTCAACTGAATTTTCAATTGCTTATATATTCTAGGAACGAAGCTTAAGTTTAGAGATTAATCTTCACTGTACTTATCACCAACATTTTAAAGCATTCTCTGCATATATATGCCTCACAATTCCAATGCTCCCTTCTCATTTATTTATTTCTTATTTTTTCCTACTTGGCAAATTCTAAGCCCATTATTTCCTCTAAACATTTATATAAATTGACAACAATTTTCAGCTTGAGAGTTGTTAAAACCTAATAGGAAGCTATTTAGTTAATTCTTGTCTAATTAGAATTTGTGTTATGATAGGAATATTATTTCCTAGTTCATTAGGATATTAGTTCTTAAACCTACATAAACATTGTACTATTGTTATTAGAGGACATATATAGAATTTCTCTTTTTCTCATTCAACAGAGTAAAGGTGAGACAGGAACGGATGCATAAGCACTGCTGCTATTAAGAGTACAAGAAGAGTTGCAATTTTGATTAGTAAATGGTTTAATAAGGAAATTCATCACGTGGAAAATTCTGAGATATTGATGCAAGAGAATTCATATGGTGCACAGTAAAACCATAACTCAAAAGTCTGAAAATTATAGGGAAAAGATGTGCATATTCATTTTAGTATCTGAAGAAAAAAAAAGTAGACAAAATAAATCCACAAATTTCAAGAACCAAACAAGGTTTTATGTTTGAAACCACAGAAAGATGTTACCAATTCAAGGGAAGTAAGAAAGTATACAGGATCAGTAAGTTCGGCAATTCAGAGAGCTCTGATGGAAGATACCCAGTTAACTTGTTATTGTCTAGAAGCCTGCAAAGGTTAACTTTGTTAACAAGGAATGGACATACAACAACAGTTCAACAATAGTTAAAGATTCTTAAGAATCTCATTTATTATAAAATAAATTTCAAATTCAAAATTGTAGAAAGTGACAAACAATCAGCTTACAAGTGAACAAGCATCGGTAATCTAGAGAGTTCGGGTGGGATTTGCCCACTAATAGAATTGTTGTTCATGTGGCTGCTCAAAAAGAGGAAAATATAAAAGGAATAAGAAAAGACGTAAAGAATAGCAAAAAGAGCTGGACAAACTAGCAGTAGTTTTTGGATAGATAGCATTAGAAAACCCTCACAAATGCTTTGTCATGTTCAAGTTTGCAAATGATTTAGGAACTGGTCCTGATATTTGATTCTGGTCGATTTGCATTCTCTCCAAATATGGAAGAAAACCAAGCGCTTCAGGTAAGGAACCTGTCAATTGGTTTCCATTCAGGAGCCTGGAAACAAAGAATATCACATATTAGTTTACAACCAAGCAACAAAGCTTCTGCAATGTCAAGATGTGAACAAGATACAAGAAAACAGAACCTACTCAAAATTAATCCAGATAATTTAGGTAATACAGATATCACATATACGTCAGGACCTAGAAGCTTATGAGTATGCAACACTGACAGTAAATACATGCCTCATCCTAGACAAAAAAAACAAAATTAAAAAGTATTGAGCATCCAGTCTGGCCAGCAAAAAGCAGCCCAACTTACAAGAGTACGAGAGATTGGATATTTCCTATCTCCTTGGGTATACTCCCGCTTATGTTGTTCCACATGAAATCCCTTTAGAAACATAGGTAGAACACATCAGAAAGGGAACTAAATAATGTGCAATGGTTGGATCTGGAAGGAAATTAACAGATCTTCAGGATAGTGAACCTACAAGAAATTTAGAATCTAGAATAGAAAGAAATTCTTTTATTATAGAGATAGCTTTCATAATGAATTGACCCTCACAATATTTCCAAATATGATAGGCGACCAAGCTCTGGTGATAATGTTCCAGACAAATTCATGTTTAGGAGTTGCCTGCAAAGAACACAACAGCAAACAAAATTAAAATGCTCAAGAGCAATCAGTAAGTTCAAAAGCATTTTAAAAAGTAATCAATTAATCCCTAAAATAATATAATGATACTAAAAGTCACTAAGATATGTTGGTGAAGATTCTTTCCAAAAATTGAGCCACTTACAGGTTTGAATATCTAAAACACTTTTTTCTTTAATATTAACTACATTTACCAGAATCAGAATTATTTTCAAGATACCAACCTTGCAATACAGTATGCGAAGTGACAGAGAATACATCAAGAATAGTTATGTTATCATCATGCTCCTATGTTAAAAGAATAAAAATTAGGAACGGCTAAAATCATACAATTCTCTAACATGTAGATAGCCGTCATCCATTATTGTATTGAAGCACAAAACTCCAGTCCAATTCGATGTACATGGATCCCCAAGATTCCAATTACTCAAATTCCCATTGATATCAATCAAACTATTCTTGATGATAAGCAATGCTGTCACTGCAAATTGATACAAATCATAATCAACAGGAAAAATGAAAGAATAAAAAAATTCATAAATTTCACTACTTTTGGCATTACATTTCTTGTACCAAAGTTTCCACATCCAATCCAAGAAAACCTTTAACTTCCAATACCATTCTATAAATCAACTTGATGGTAGCTTAATCAGCAATCCAAATGTAAACATATACACTATCAAACAACTAGGGAACAAAACTTTACCTTCTATTCTACAGAGAATCAATAAGTCCTCTAGATATGCATCCAACTCAAATTAACTTCTCTCGAAAATCTTAACCTACTATAACATTGTTTAAAAAGTAATCCAGACAAACATAAGAGTAAATTTGCTGGCAAGAACTTGTAAACGAGTGTTTTTTTTTGTTTTAATATTTGTGAAAGAAAAAATGATAAGAAACAACTGGAAGTTGAAGCAAAATCACCTTCAACCGGGTCAGTGAAATCATCTTCTGCTCCAACAAGTATTGAAAAGCAACATAAGCACAAGAGCGAGAGCAAAACAGCTGTGCAGGTCGAAGCCTCCGATGAAGACATCTGAAGAAAGCAGAATTCACTTGAATTCCAGAACAATTTTGATCCCGCAACCCACTGATCTTTGTAAGATCCAAAAACAGTGCCTGAAAACAGGAAACAAGTGCCACAAATTTGTCATATTACATTCAAAGGCAGACCCACACTTGAATTTACATGTGAAAAGGAAAGACAAAATAAGAACAAAAACCTCCAAGCACTTTCACAAAATAAAGACAACAGAAAATTCTGCTTACAAAACAGCCAGAGAGGGTGTAAACTAAATAGAGAGCGTAAACTAAACAGCAGTTAATAATGGTGAAGTTGAAAGAAATGGAGGAAAATTGTAAAAGAACCTCTGTGGCCAAGTCGCCATGACGAATGGAATAGCAACAGATATCGATAAGGATCGATGAGATGATACTCACTTTTTTTTTTGGGTTAAATTATTATTTATATGAAAACTGCAGTAAATGTTATTTTTATTACAATAAGAACCAGGGGAGTTCTTGCTTGTTTTGTGAATGGATATGGCGGTAATGACTTTCTGGGCAAAATTGAGCGAAAGAGACAGATTCCAACTACTCAATGACCGCGTCTCCGACTGCCGGCGAAATCAAACGATTGCTGACATACATTGTTTGTCAAATGTCATTGATACCCTTTATGTTTTTATATTTGAATAATATACTATTTATTTTTAAAATGATGACAATTTTCCTCCGACCGAAGTTAATTTATTATTTTACTTGATTATCTTGAATAGTAAAACGGTTGATATCATTCCCACTTGGCAACTCCAGACTCACAAGTTGGGTTCCGAAGCATTCTTCATTTTTCAATTAAAAATTTGGACACAATTTTCTTTTAATAAAGTATAAATTTTTTTATTAGGACATAAAAATTTATATAATATTATGACCGTTATTATTGAAGTCATGTTAGAGTTTTGAAGCATCTAAACTCTAAATTATGACAAAAAATTTTAAAATTTATGTGAAATATGTGTAATTTAGACTTACAAAGTAAGTTTATTTATATTTTAGCCTATATAGCTTTAAAATTTTTATCAATTTATTTCTTACTTTATTTACTTTTAAAAATTTAGCCCCTTAACTTTAATTTTTAAATATTTTGCAACATGTTGGATTCTAAATAGTTGGATGCTCGAATAAGTCTTGGAATATGCTCGGTGGGCTTAGTTACACTTGGGCTTTCAAATCCAAGTTGAGCTTTCGCATCCCTTTTAAGTTGGAGGGAATAAGACCCACCACATCAATTGGATCTCACTTCATGTTGCAACCTTAGAAGACTGGCTATGCTGACTTAAAGGATCTACTATTACTATTGTTGTTGCTTTCGTTATATTCAATAAGGCACAAGACTAAAATTATGAGTCCATGGTGTGTGGTAGCAAGATAGTCCCAATATCAATGTAATAGAGTACAACTACTAAGGGTAGCTAGCAATTACACAAGATTATATCAATATTGGATAGCTATGTTGTTGGCAATATACAATATGTCTGCTTCTAACATGACAAGTCTAAGGTTTTATAGGGAAAGAGGTTTTAAAGCCTAAAGGATATCAAGTTGACGTATATTTATGCAGGAAAGATATAAGGATGTTGGGGCAATGTCTAAGATTGGTTTCCATGGCAAAAGGTGGCCGAAAAACAAGGATTAAGATGTCAAGGAAGAGAGAAAGATTCCAGTTGCTTGTTAATTCTATGTTGCTGTTTGTCTTGTTAACACCCATTTGAACGTGGAATGATGCTTCCTTATATAATGTGATATGTAATTGTAGTGGAATGTAACTAGTTTATATAATGTTAGTTTAATGCAAGTTCTCATCCTAAAGACAAGTGTCTAACTAGGAATAAAATTATATGTAATTTAAGCCTAACTAAAAGAGATGTTTAAAAGACTTAAATTTGTAATAAAATAATTATTTCACTAATCTTAAATTAATTAGAATAAGGTTTTGGAGCACCCTAGAACTTTTGGGTTTTTTGTGTTCCTTATACATTAGTCTAATCATATAATATATTCTTTAGGTCTTAGTTCCCCCCTCAAGTAGGCTAGACCAAGGTTATTATTATTAAATTTGGTTAAACTTAGGCCTACTCTTATCTTCTACACTACAACCTACAAATTCAGCTCTAAAGAGTGGTTTGGGTCAACTTGCGCCTTTTTATATATTATCTTAATAAAATGATATAGTTTTGACCTGGCCTTAAGCTTGGGTCCAATTTCAATTTTCAAGTATCATTATTAGCCCACTTGCTTGTGCGGGTTGTGTAGTATCATATATTTCTCTCCTGAAAAGCTGTCATTTCTTTTTTGGTGGTATTTTATAATATGGATATAGAGACAGTTATTCCTTTGTAACTGTTATAGTAACGGTTCCTCTTTCTAGCATATTAACTACATCTCTTCAACCACCATTGTCGCCTGTATGATAAAATAGCTGTTATTTTAAATTAACCCATTGGCCTTTCAATTTTCATCAATGGCTACTAGTAGTTTTATTGCAGTACTGTTGACGTCATCCAAGTAATTAAACCATAGTTACTAATAATTTGAAGATAGAACTTTTCAATTTTCATAGCTATATAAACCATTGCCTTTTCCACAAATATCCATAGTCTCTCCAACTTTCCATAATCTTCCAAAGCTTTCTTTCGCTATCTTGACTTTCTAAAATTCCCTTTTTGCTTTAGGGTCCCTTGTGTTTCTTTGTTTGTAGACATGCATTCTTTTCGAATTTGTAATGAGGTTTCCTAGACAATTTTTTGCCTTTATTCTTCTCAAGTAAGATTTTTGTCTTCTTTATGTTGATCTTTATTTTTTGACATGGATATATTTATTGATGCATGCTTCATTGTTATGGCTTTACTTTTCTTTTAAGAATATCCATGGAAGTAACTAGTAATATATAATTAAAAGAAAACATTGTTGGTTGTTTGTGGTGATTTCATTTCAAAGAACTCATCTTTTGTTTATTATTTTCACAATCTCATGGCTTCCAATCACCATATAATTGGAGTCAATGATCGCCTTTTCTTAGTGGAAGATAGTTTTATTTGGACAGTTGGCTTCCATGGTAGAATCAATACTTGAGGAGGTCTTGCCAAAATCTACTTTTGATGAAGCACATTTTACTCACTCCAATGTATTTCTAGGCTTCGTCTAGCTATAAATGATTTTAGGCTAGTGCCAATTCTTCTTAGGTCTACTTCACCTCTCAATCAAGGTTGGAGTGAGTGGGTAGCAATAGAGCTAGAGGATGTTGTTTGTTGAAAATAAGAATTCAAATATTAGAAGATTGTGTTAATGGTCAATATATGATTTACTCAATGATTTATAATAAAAAAGGCCAATTGTTGTAAATAAGGTTTTTTTTTTCTTTTGTAATCTCTTCTATAAAAAAGATACCTATATAAAGCATTGAATAAGAGAGTCAATACATATGAATTCTTAATTTCATAATCTTTGCTTACCAAGTTGACATGGTATTAGAGCCAAAATTCGTTCCTTGACTCTTTTTAAAAAATAAAAAGAAAAAAATTTTAACCGTCCCTGTGCATAATCTATTTGCCTATTATGTTTCATGCTTTATTAGAGTCTACCTTTTTTGTTAATAACCAGCCAAACAACACTACTATTCAGACCCAAGCTTGAAACACTGATTTATATTCTGTTTAGATCACCATTATTTGCCTGAATGGTGACAATTTTTTACGATGGTCTCAATCCATTTGAATGTATATTCGAGGGTGAGGGAAAATTACATATCTAACTAGAGAAAATAAGGCGCCAACATCACAGGACCTGGCATATACAACTTGGGGTGCATAAAATTTGATGGTTATGACATGGCTCATTAATTGCATGGATGAGGTATTGGTCCTAACAATATATGCTACTTCACTGCTAAAGAATTATGGGATAATATCAACTATATGGATTCTGATTTAGGAAATCAATCTTAGGTTTATAAGTTAACCCTGAAACCTGAAAAAATCCAACAGGGAGATGATTTGGTTACCAAGTATTTCAACTTGCTAAATGGTTTTGGCAAGACTTGGATCTATTAAGTGACTATGAATGGAAATTTGCTTAAGACACCAATCTCAACTAGAAAACAGTGGAGTCTCTGAATCTACAAATTCCTTGCTAGGCTTAATGTGGAATTTGATAAGGTAAGAGGGAGAATCATGAATAGACCACCCATTCCTTCAATTCAAAATGCATTTTCAGAAATAAGGAGAGAAGAAGACCGTAAAAACATGATGCTAGGAAAGAATAACATCAGCGGGGCTATTGAGACTTCGGCCCTAATTACTTCTAATGTAATTACTAACAAAGCAATGAATTACCAAAGGAAAGCTGAGGAGAAGCCACTAGCTTAGTGTCATTATTGCAACAAGCCTTGCCACACTAAAGAAAACTTCTAGAAAGTTCATGGCAAACTTGCAAATTGGAAGAGCAGTAGGATCGGTAATAGGACCGACTGTGCAACACCCACTACTGGAAGCCAAAGCAAGTCCCTTCAACAAGGAGTAGATGGATCATCTTTTAACTATTGAAATCTAGTTTGTCATCTGGCATTCCTAGTATTTCTCTTGCATATACAAGTAGTGAACCTAGTGTGCCCTTTCTTCTTGTTCAAATCTTGCTTTATAGATCATTGGTTCTAGAGCTTCAAATCATATGACCAGTTTTTGTAATTTATTTAATACCTACTCACCATGTTTTGGTATAGAAAAAATTAAAATTACAAATGGTAGTTTTTTACCCATTGTAAGAAAAAATTTGATAAAACTCTTTGAGAATATTGATCTTAAATCTATTCTCTATACTCCTAAAATAGCCTATAACCTTTTGTTTATGAGTAAACAATCTAACTCTAACTATTGTGTTGTTTTCTTTGATTCTCATAGTGAATTCTAGTACTAAAGCTCGGAGAAGAGGATTGGTAGTGCTAAAATGATAGATGGACTTTATTATTTTGATGGTGACTTTTCTAGTAATAAAAAGCTCAAGGCTTTAGTAGTGTTAGTTTTATCTCTATTTATGAACAAATAATAACTTGACATTTTAGACTAGGACATCCTAGTTTTCTATATCTTAAGCACTTGTTTCCTACTTTATTTAAGAGTTTGGATTGCTCTATTTTTCTATGTGAAAGTTTTTATTTATCTAAAAGTCATCATACTACATATTTGCCAAAACCCTACATTCCTTTAAAGTGCTTTTATTTGTTACACAATGACATTTGGGCACCTTCAAAAGTCACCATTATTTCTAAAAAAAGATAGTTTATTACTTTTATTGATAATTATACATGTTTGTGTTGAATATATTTGATAAGTGAGAAATTCGAACTGGAAAAAATGTTTAAGGTTTTTTACAAAATGATTGAAACTCAATTCTAAACTAAAATCAACTTTCTTCATATTGATAATGGAATCGAGTATTTTCAAGAACATTTGGGAAATTTTTTAAAGGAAAGTAGTATTCATCATGTGTCTACTTATGTGGATACTCCTTAACAAAATGCCATTATTGAAAGGAAAAATAAACATTTACTTGAAGTGGATTATGCTATAATGTTTTCTATGAATGTTCCAAAATATCTATGCAGAGAAGCTATTTTGATTGCTTCATATTTGATTAATAGGATGCCTTTACGTATTTTTAAATATAGCATCCCTTTAGAATGTTTCAAATAATATTTTCCTATGTCACGGATCCACTTAGATTTACCATTAAAAATTTTTGGTTGCACTATTTTTCTTCATATTTCCAACCACTCTATGTTAAAGCTTGATCTTGGGGCTGAAAAGTGCATTTTCATAGGGTATGTAGCAAATAAAAAAGGATATAAGTGTTATAATCCCAAAAACAAAACTTTTATATTAGTATGGATGTCTCTTTCTTGGAAAACAAACCTTTACTTTCGCGAAAATTCTCTTTAGGGAGAGAAAGGAGAACTAAAAGATAGTTTTTGTTGGGATTTATCTCCTATTCCATTTCCAAATACTATTTTAACTACTCTTACTTCTCTTTCTCCTAATAACACATACCCTACAAGTTAGGAAACACTTGTTTATAGGGCTTTTACCTCAAAAATCTCATACTTTTTTATCCCTAGAAATATTCAGGAAGCCTTGAATGATCCAAATTAGAAATTATCAGTGATGGAAGAGACGAATGCTTTGAGAAGAAGTGGTACTTAGGAGATAGTTGACTTCCCTAAAGAGGAAAAGAAGGATATGTTGTAAGTGGGTTTTCACTGTGAAATATAGAACTAATGGTAGCATAGAAAGATACAAGGCAGGATTGGCTGCTAAAGGCTTTACCCAGACCTATAAGATTGATTACCAGGAAACATTTGCTCCTTTAGCAAAGATAAACTCAATTCGGGTTTGTTGTCTTTTGTTGTTAATTTTGGTTGGTTCTTATATTAGTTGGATGTGAATGCATTTCTAAATGGAAATCTAGAAGAGAAAGCCTTCATGAGTCTACCACTAGGGTTTGAGAAAAAAAGTAGACCTACTAAAGTTTGTAGAATGAGAAAGTCCTTTTATGGTCTAAAGCAATCTCCTAAAGCTTGGTTTGAAAATTTTGGAAAAGCT
This sequence comes from Azadirachta indica, assembly GCA_022749755.1. Taxonomy (NCBI): domain Eukaryota; kingdom Viridiplantae; phylum Streptophyta; class Magnoliopsida; order Sapindales; family Meliaceae; genus Azadirachta; species Azadirachta indica. The sequence goes on from CM040442.1 coordinate 18,174,361, forward strand.
ATGAGGAGTTGTGGTTATCATCAAAGTTAGGCTGATCATACAATGTTCTAATAGCAAAGAAGGCAAGGTTGCAATTCTAATTGTTTATGTGAATGATATAGCTCTAACAGGAGATGATATTAAAGAATTGGACAGGCTAAAAAAGAGGCTAGTAGCTACTTTTGAGATTAAGGACTTAGGCACACTAAAATACTTGCTTGGAATGGAATTCAATAGATCCATGGAAGGTATGTTTGTTAACCAACGAAAATATGTACTTGATTTATTAGTGAAACAAGTTTACTTGGGTGCAAACCAACAAAACTTTGATTAAACCCATCCTTAAATTATAACTTGCGAAGGCTGAGGAAGTATAGAATAGAGAGCAGTATCAAAGACTCTTTGGAACACTAATTTACTTGTCCGACACACATCCTGTAATACCCCTCAATGGTATGAAATCTATTTACCTATGCATATATATTGTATGCTAATACTTAAATAGATTAATTGATTCTTGGTCTTGGGTTGTATACTTTATAAGTATTTTAGAAGTGTTTTAAGGATGAATATAGTATTAAGTGTGAGCTGATTTAGTAAGGCCCAAAATGCAAGCTTAATCTTAAGTACTAAGGTTTTAGAAAGAGAAAAAATCGTGAAAATCTAATTTCCTTAGCCCATTTTGAAGGAGTCCAACTACTAAAATGGATGGTTAAGATTTGATTAAGTGTTAGGCATAATAACCAAATCAATGGTCTAGGATGATTGGTTTCATATTCTTAAATGGATGGTTAAGATTTGATTAAGTGTTAGGTATAACAACCAAATCAATGGTTTAGGATGATTAGTTTCATATACTAAAATGGATGGTTAAGATTTGGTCAAATGTTAGGTATAACAACCAAATCAATGACCGAAAATGATTGGCGTCAACTATAAATAACTCTCCTTACTAAGGCTTAAGCATCAAGTGAGTAATAAAGCTTCCAAGAGAAGGAGATAAGAGTTTAAGAGACTTAGTGTTTTTGAAGGAGGAGTTGAGAGTAACCAAGGTAATCCAATCTTTTCAACTTTTATTGTGTTTTATGTTATTAATATAAAGTTAGATACATATTTTACTTAAGAATCTCATGAGAAGATTGAAGACATATGTTAATTATAGTATAGAAGCTTGAGTTTTGGTGATGGCAATGATTAAAGAATTTGTAGGACTAAGTATTGATAACAAGGAAAACTTTTGCAAAAACCTAGACCTTAGATAGTGGCTTCGTTCAAGAATTTTATAAATTCATATATTTTGTATTTTGATAAACCGTTTCAACAGAGTAAACTAGACATCTTAAGGGTCATGATCAATTTTATTTTGTTCAAAAATGTTACATTTTCGATTTTATATGAATTTTTGAATTTGGTCCTTAGATGCTGAAAATTACCGATTTCTATGTAATTCTTAAAAGGTAAAATTTTTTGGGTTGACCAACAGTCACCAAAATTGTGAAAATTTAGATAATGGTTTCTACCATATCTATTATAATATATTAAAATTTCGTAGGCTGATTCCAAGAAATTGATTTATTATTAATTTTCAAATTGAGCTATCTGACTGAAAGATGTAATTGACAGAATCTGAGAAGCTCAAAATAGAAATTATTTAAAATAGCTTCGAAGTGTATTTTATTCCAAAAATTTTACCGTGCTACTGTATATATGTTTAGGTGATTTTTGTAAATCCAATAGTTAAGTGGTTAATTTATTAAAAATCAAGGACCTAGGTATATTCAATAAACCTATTGAATTATTAGAGGCAAGTGACCAAGTTTTCCAAATAATAAGTGTTATATACTTTTGGTTATGTGACTTATGAGAATTAATCCTTGATTTCAGGATTAAAGTGATTTTGTTATTTGCTTGGAGCATTAAGAGGTAAGTGTAGTAGCCTTTTCAACTGGGATCACAATGAACATATATTCTTTTGTATGACTATGTTTACACATGTTTTGAAATTATGTATTAATATGAAACTATCCATTTTCTTATGATTAAATGTCAATATTTGTTTATGATTATGTTTATGTGTTGTGCATCAATCGTGGAGCATTGACATTAGCATGAACACATGCATCATGCTTTGAGAAATGAGTAAGTGACTTTGAAAAGAAATATTTATGAAAAATTATGACTTTGTGATTTTTAAGGGTATTTGAATTCATTACTTTCTTAGTAGGCAATTATAAGCATTTGTGGAGCTTTTTAATATATGTGGCCATTCCTTTGGGTATGGGATATATGATATGTGTTATGTGTTCTGTATGACATGTGAGAGACTTTTGGGTACCCTTGGGTATTGTAAGTCTTTGCATTTGTGTCTCGACAAATTTATGCTTGTGGGAGGACTCATCGATGATTAGGGCGAGGGTGTGGCTCTTACCTTCGGGCATAAGTGTTCCTTGGATATGAAATTTTGTACCCTACTTTTTAATACCTTATATACGAAAAGTTATTGACAGGTGACTTAGGCTTAATATGTGATATGTGATATGTGAAGTCCTAGTAAGTACTAATTGAATAAAAATATTCCTAAATATGAATGAAAGCTTGAAAGTGAAGTTATGAAGTGATTTCTATGTGCATTCTTTGAGAGCAAATGATACTTTATCATATTGCATATCATCCACATGCATTATATATATATATATATGTATTTTTGTCTATGATAAACTAGTATGCTTACTGAATTAATACTCATTATAGTTTACTGTGATTCCTAGATAAGTAATTGTGTGCGCATAACAAATTTGGCAAAGCTTCTGTTGTCCTTTGGTTCTAAAAAACTAAAAAAAAAAAAAGAAAATTAAGGTGTTGAATTTATGTTTGGTTTATTAGTTTTGTTGTTTTCATGTTTTGGAGGCTAAACACAAAGATCATTTGACTTGATTATTATGTTAATGAAGTTATGATTTTTGATGAATTTTTAGTCAGATATATTAGTTGTTATATTATGTGTATGATAGATCACTCCTCGTTGGCCGAGGTGTGACACATGCTAACATAGCCTTTGCTATAAGCATGGTTAGTCAATTTATGCACTCACTTGGACCAAAACATTTTGATGCCGTTTATAGGATTCTAATACTTGAAAGGAACTCTTGGAAGAGGTTTGATATTTAAAAGACGTGGCCACCTACAAGTTGAGGCATAAATTGATGTGGATTAGGCAAGAAGCATTATTGATAGATGATCAACTTTTGGCTACTATACATTTGTTCAAGGCAACCTTGTCACTTACTGAAGTGAAAAACAAAATGTGGTAGTTAGGAGTAATGCTGAAGCTGAGTTTAGATATGTTGCTCATGAAATTTATGAAGTTTTATGGATTAAGAGACTATTAAAAGATCTAAGACTCTCTACTTTTCACCCATGAAGATTTATTATGATAACAAGGCAGCAATCTCTATTGCTCATATTCCTATTCTTCATAACAAAACGAAGCATGTGGAAACGGATAAACATTTTATTAAGGAGAAACTAGAAAATGGACTATTTTGTATGTGGTACAATCCTACTGCTGAACAAATTATTAATGTTCTTACCAAAATACGGACTAAGAAACAGTTTGACAGTTAATTAGCAAGTTGACTATGGAAGATATTTTCAAACCAGCTTGAGGTGAAGTGTTCGAAAATAAGAATTCAAATATTGGAAGATTGTGTTAGTTGTGAATAGATGATTTAGTCAATGATGTATAAAGGAAAGGCTAGCTGTTGTAAATAGGATTCCTTTTTTTTTCTTTTATAAGCTCTTCTATAAAAAGGACATCACGTAAAGCATTGAATAAGAGAGTCAATACATAGGAATTCTTGATTTCAAAATTCTTTTCTTACCAAGTTACAATGCTACTCAGGATTTATTATCTCATGCAAAGATATTTGCACCAATCTTTGCATCCTATACCTTAATTGTAGGAAAGGACTAGTCTTTCCTTCGCCAACTTGTATGAACATGGAGTATAGAACACGTACTTTCATCATTCCATAGGGAGAATTTGAAACAACTAGGTAACCCAAAAGGTTATATGAATAACAATAATTTAAGTTCCAAATTTGTGTGAGCAAGTGTATAGCAGTAATAAGAACATAAACCAAATGAATGAAAGAGTAGAGATAGACAACACCCAATTTTTATATAAGTTAGCAAATCTGTTAGAATAATGCTGTAAGAGTTGGATAAATTTCTGTAATTTAGACTAATAATAAATAAAGTTGTTATTATTCAAACCCAAATATGTTTGTATTAATAACTAAAAGGTTCCAAAGCTGATACTTTGATAAAGTTCTATATATATAAGATATATCTAAGGCATAGAACTTAGTCATAGCTCAAAATTAGTTCATAACCCATAAACAAAAGCTTGGCGCTCTGTTTAGATAACGTTATAATGTTGCTTGTCTTCAATGAAGAAATAATAAGTCCCTCTCTATTTAAAGTCGTGACTTCAAGACAAAGATACTAATGTATTATTATAATGCACTGAACATATTCATGTACTGGCTTAAATCATTTGGTAAAAATACTGTAACCAAATATAAGCCTCTATATCTGAGCACTATAGCATCTCTATATGAATCCTAAATGGGTAGTGCACCTCTATTATGTAGGCTATGCTCTTTGATTAGAATAGAAAGTGAGGACATAAGATTAACAGTTAATACATTGGCTAGTCAGGATTGTAAGATCTATAAACTAGTAGACACTATTTCATAAATATGGAATTTATAACTCCGAAACGAATACAGAATACCACCTTGATGGTTTTATAAGGTTTTAGTTGGGAAAGTCTTGGCCAAGTGTTTAGCGAAAGAATTCACTAAACTAAGAATAAATCTTAGCCAAACCAAATGGTGTAAAATTGAGATCAAGGAATCAAGGTGTAATTGAAAGGGTAAAACGGTAAATTAAACTTGGTTTTAATTATTGGTATTCGATAAAGGGTACTTATGGTAACTTGTTACTTAATGGATAGAGCTTTAAGATATAATTTAATCATATTAAATTATAAAGCCTTATGGAAAGAACATTCAATTCAAGAATACAACTCTGGGTTTTTAGTAGAATGTACCAAAGTTAATAGATGAAGCCCACTACAATTATAAGATAATAGGATACTAGAATAATTCTATTGGAGCTTGTTAATTAAATATGTCCGTCAAAGACTTATGAGTAGCAGCAATTTTATAAGTTAGAACAAGTAAAATCAAAGAGAAAAAAATATTTAATTTAATTGCGTTAATTAGAGAATTAATCCTAGACATTAAATTAAATGGATTGGGTTGATTATTAAATTAATAAAGATTAATTTATAATTAAATCTATTGAATTGGGCCAATTGTTTAATTAATAAGATTAATTAATTAGATAATTAAATAATGGGCATAATTTAAATTAGAATAATTCAAGCCCAAAAGCCCAAGTCCAATTCATATTAAAGGATAGAACACTATAAAAAGGAAGCTAAAATGTGTTCTAGGGTAAGAAGGGAATACACTAGTTAGTTTTGGCTTCTTGTGTTCTTTTTAACCGTTCTTTTTCTTTGATTTTAGTTTGCATTTAATGTACGTACATTAAGTTTTTGCACAAAGAAGCAGACATATTTGGGAATTCGAGTTGATAAGGCACAAAGATTCAACAAATACTTGCAAGGTCCTAGTCCCGAAGATGCTTCCCTTGTATATTTGATCTAAATATCTCTCTATGTTCTAAAAAAATCTCTGCCCTACATTCACGCCTTAAAGGTCTAAGCTTGAAGATTTCACTAACCAAGTCTTGAATACTCTAGGACTTAATAATTACAATCAAGAGAAATTTTAGGCACCTTCTAAGCCTCACAAGTGATTTTGACCCAAATCACTTTACTCTCAACACAAGTGAATACTCACCAAATCACTTAACTCTCATCAACAATAGATAACACTCTACTTTCACTCTTTTCAAGTTGAATAAAGAAACTTACACCTTCAAAGATTTCTCCAACAAGAGAAAATATTACAAATGAATGGGCAAGGTGCTTAAAATGAGATTGTTGTAATTTTTAAGGTCAAAGAATGATTTTAAAACTCAAAATATTATAAACATTTAGTTTTTGAGAGAAATATTCAAAATTGCCTCACAAAGTGAGAAAAGCCCCTGTTTATACTTAGGACTAAAAACTAGCCATTAGATACTTATTTTCAAAAAGGAAGAATTCTCGTTTCCCCATTGTTATTTGATGTAATGCCCTATCACCTCACTGTTATTTGGATAATACCTAACACCCTTGGACATTATCTTCGTTAATAAAAATTGTTAAATTCTAAGGGCAATTATGTGCTTTAATAAGGTTGAAGTGATAGTAAAAAATAAAATATTTAGCATTTGATAATAAAATTTAGTTTTATTAATTATATGTAAAAAATAAATTAAAATTTTAATTATTTATTTATTTTTTCTTCTTTCTTCTTCTTCTAATGTTATTCTCTTCTCTTTCTCTAGCATTTCAATCATTTAATCCCCTCTTTCTCTCCGTTTCTCTCTTTTTCACTTCTCAAACACCATAGCTATAAAGACCTCATCTCTCTCTTTATCTGTCTTTCACTTTCAAACACCATCACCACAAAAACCTTACTGCTCCTTCAATTTTTTTACTGACCCAGATATAACAAACCATAGTTACAAAATCCTCTTATCTTGTTCCAATTGATGACTAGTTTGAAGATGTATCTGGCAATATGAAAATGGCTTTGTGGGTGCACCCTATGATTAAAGAAACAATTATGCTATTCTCTACCTATGGGGATTTTTAATGCATTCCCTCAACAATTGAGAGAGGGATGCAAGATGACAACATAATTGTTGTCAAGCTAATTGACATACCATGTTATATTTGTCTTTGACAACCGTCCTCCTTAATTCTTTAATCATGCTGATATTAAAGGGACGATGTTGATTTTGCTCTAGTGCTTCACATACTTAGTCAACGTGGGTACTGGCAAGTTTGTTTGGGACTAGCCTAGCATGGCTCATGTGTTAATCTTAATACTAATAAACCATTGTTTTGATGATAACAAACATTGATATCATTGATTAACCAACCTTTTTTTTTTGTAGCACTTGTAATATTTGTAGCATGATGAATGACTGGAGTGCAATTGTAAAGATTCAAAAGAATATTGCAAAATCAAGGCATTTATAAGGTGCAAATTTTTAAATCCCAAAAGCAAAGAGAAGAAAAGTTTGAAGAGTTAAAGACACGTATATTTAAGTAATTTAATGTGCCTTTGAATTGAATATTGATTTGTATTTAAAAGTTTAAAATCCTTTTTATCAAAGTACATACATTTAAAGTTTTTCAAAGATTCATATGGCTATATAGTTTTGGTGTGAATAGCTTGAATATGTGAAAAATAGTCATAAGTTTTCTATGGGCAAAATTGAAAGTTTTTAGAACTTGGAATAAGGACCAAAATGCAAGATTTTGACACCTTGAGAATAGATTAAAATGCAAAATTTTAATTTGTGAATAGTACCCACAGTCAACCAAGTGTACAACTTACTCAATCAAATTGAAGGTAGTGGTCAACCAACTGTACCAACTTAGTCAACTGAATTCCTAAAAAATTGAAATTTGACCCTTTAAGGCTAGTAACAACTAGTTTTCCAATTTTACTATAAATACTAGTTTAAACTCACTTTGAACAAGTTTTGCATCCTTGAAAAGCTTTGATTCAGGTTTTGAAAGTGCGTTACAAAGATTTAATCTTTCATTTACATACTCTAGTTTTCATTTGTAATATCTACAAGAAAGAGAGTTTGTGTATCACTTGATCAAACTCTTAGATCAAGTTTATTCTCTTTATTTTATTTGTGTGTGAGTGTGAGGGAAACACTATTGGATTGTGAGGTTTAAGTGACACATGTAAGTCACTTGATTTGTAAAAGTTGGAAAGGCATCCGGTCAAGTCCTTTTTGTGTAAGGTTTGAGTTGCACCAAAAAGTCCACTTGGAGTTGTATTTGCTTGCTTTTGGATTTGAAGGCACAAGTAATAGTATCCTCAAGCTTCGAGCTTTTGGGGAAACACGTTGGCCAGAGATTTCTGAATCACACAAAAATTATTGTGTTTGATATCTCTCCCTTTACTCTTTATTATTGATTATATTTATATTTGTTATGTATAATATTCACACTCATTGAAGTTTAATTTGTTAACATTCACATATTGGTGATTAGAATAGTGTGTTAAATTTGATGTTTCATAATCTAGAATATTTGAATTGCTTGGTGTTGATTGTTGGGTTGCCTTTAAATTGTTAAAATTCTTGAAAACTCAATTCACTCCCCTCTTAGGTTGCCTTATGAGTATTTCAATTGGTATCAGAGCTTGGTGCTGTTAAAGAAGACTTATCCATCTAAGAGAAATCTAGGGCAATGCTAGGATATGCTAAGTGTCAATCCACCATTGAACCTTTATTTTTTGAAGGAAAGGATTAAGCATATTAGAAACTTAGGACTAAGACATTCTTGCAATCCATAGATTATGAAATTTGGAATGATGTTGTTGAAAATAAATTCATTACCAAATTCATAAATGAATGGAATGACATAGATAGGAAAAATACATCTTTAAATTCTAGAGCTTTAGATATTTTGTCTTATGCATTATGTAGATCAAATGCAAATAAATTTTTTATGTTCAATTCCGCTCATGATATTTGGTGTGCCTTAAAAAGTTCTTATGAAAGTGACAAAACTAAAGAATCAAAGGACTTGCACATTGAACTAAATTGTCTTAGAGCTCTTATGCACTACAATGACGAACATGAAGATGACAAGAGCAACGATAAAGAAAAGAAACCAAATGAAACTTTGATCTTATGCTTTATGGCATTAGGAAATAATGAGTTAAATGATTTTGAATCTTCTCATTCATATGATGAATTATTGGATGCGTTTGAAGAGTTGCATAATAGTTTTGAATAATTAATTTCTAAAATCCGCATTCTTAAAAAGGAAATTGATAGTCTCCTCATTGAGATTGAATCGTTGAAAGAGGAGAAGAACATTATTAAAAATGAGAATGCTAATTTGATGAGTGATAAAATTGTTTGCAAACAAGAAAAATGAAAATTTGAAAAATAAGATTGATAAGCTATTTAAGATAGTCAATGGTTTTGAAATAGATAGAAAAGGATTTTAAAAAGAGATTGATTTTCTAAAAGAAATTGAGAGCTCAAAATTTGAAGCTTTTTTGAAAGAAAATGAGATGCCTAGAAAAAGACTATAGATTTAAATGAGATTGTTTTAAAATTCACACATGGTCAAGAGAATTGAAAAAAGTTGCTTGACTCTCAAAATTGTGTTTTTGACAAATGAGGTACTCGATACAAGCCTCACATTAAACAAAAATATTTAAAAGAATTATTTTCTGATGGCCACCCTTTGAATGATTCTAATATTGCATGCAACTATTGTAATGGCATTGGTCACATGAATTATGCATGTCTATTAGGAAAAGTACATATGTTAGAGTTAGAAAGATTTCGATTCCAAAGGGAACCAAAACTAATATTGATAGTACTGCAACTTTTACGTTGTGATACCTAAGTATAGTTTGTCGAAAGTAATAAAGATTCGTAAGTCTAAGTGTCGGTCCACAGGGAATTGGTTATATTAAGTCCTCGAATCTAATATTCAAAATATTACAAGTTTAATTGTCCAAATTTTATGGAAGTAGAATGAATTTATTAATTGTTAATTGTAAATCATTAGGGCATTAGGTTTCCATTTTGAAAATGTATATTAGAATTATTCTTCATCATTTTTTTATGCACAATTAAGAATTAACTAAAAGATGATCTTAGTTGAACAATAAATGCATTTAAATACATATGGAAAAAAGATAAGAAAATAAAAGATTAATCATTCAATTTATTTATGAAGACTATAATATACCTTGTTTTTGATATGTAGAAAATTTGCAAGCAGTTAGTGTATCTTTTGTTAACAATAAATCAAGCTTCCTAACAAAACACTTTTAAGAAATAGAATTTACTCAATTGAAAAGATTTTGGTTTAAAACACAACTTAAAACGATTAAAGAACAATACTATAAAATCAATAAAACATCATCCTTAGTGCTAATTATGAATTTAGAAAGATATTATGTAATTAAAATATAAATAACAAAAGGAGAGAAAATAATAACAAAAGAGGAGTTGCTACTAACTTCCACATCTTCCTTTATATAGGTAAAAATTAAAGATACTTCACATGTGTTAACATAATTTACCAACTTTCAATTAATCATGTTCTACCAACTTGGAATACATTTTGACTATTAAAACCATTGAAATTTGTGAACTTCTTCAAAGTTGTAGGTGCGTGACTCATTTTTCTAATGGTCTATATTTCACCCTTATTGATCTTGTCAAACATAAGTTGTGTTGAAAATAGATAAAGATGTTCAAGTTGCATTTCTCTACCGCTGTTCTAGAATAATGGCTCTTTTTGACAACCATCTTATTAAAATTTGGGAAAGTATAAAACATAAACAATTTAGAGCTCTTTGTAAGCTTTCTAGAAAATCCAACCATAACATTTTTGGGTAGGTAGTGTTGGGCTGGTCTGAAGACGCACTTGAGTTTTATTGAAGCCTAGTTTTGCCCCAATAATTGCTTGAATTAGCCCAGCTTTTGGCTTGCAAAGTTGTGAAGTAATGAGTTCATGTTTGTCCACCCAAATAATCGTATCAATTGATGTTTCAAATTCAAAGATATGCCCAATATACAAAACTTGCGCAAAATCCATTATTCTTATCTTAGAATTCAATATGAAGAAATCGCTTCATTTTAGAGAAGTTAATGACATCCTTAAGTGCAAAAATCATAATATATCTCTTAATAAATATATGCTTTTAAGCATTTATCAAAAGGACACATAATGATTTCGGTACCAAAATGCAAAATTTGATTATATTTGTCGGTACCAAAATCAAGGAATGATGGGTGGTTCCTTGATAAGGATTTGTGGTAGAGAGAAATATTTAATGAAATGCAATATATGCTTGGATAAAATGTAAGGAGAAGAATATGTTTACGTGCAAAATTGGTATCAAATTCTTATCTTTTCATTGCTTTATGCATAATTCTTAGCTGAAATCTTTCAAGCGTATTTGTGGTTTGTGTTTGTAAGTATGATTGGTTGAAATATGCTTATTTTGGCAAGAAATTCTTGGCTTATTATTTAGATTGTTTAATGTCCAAATCCTTTAGCTAAGCCTTTTCAAGATGTGTTATGTTTTGAGTTGATAAGTATGTTTTGATTAAAGTACACTTGCATTATCGATTTGTGCAAAACATCTCTCATGCCACTTGTATACTTTAATGTGCACTTGCTCTTGGATTCACTCATTCATCATGTTAAAATGGCTTTGAAATGAAATTTGATCACTTTATGATTAATATTTTAATTTCATTTAAGCCAAATATCAAGTATTTAGAATCGAGAATGGATGATTTAGCATTAGGAACTGAAAGTGACTGCTTCCATATTTTGAGAAACTGGCAGCCAACTTGTGAGCAATTTTGGAGCTGACTGATATTGTTTTATGGGACAAATAAAACATGGATGGAAAGCTAGAAATGTCTAATTTCAGCAGAATTTTACAAAATCCAAATTGGACATTATTACAAGCAGATATGCCAAGATTAACCCACAAAGGTCAAAACTGTCTAGAAGATGCAGCAAGCCAAAATTTTTTTTGGGCTGAATATGGTGGGTGAAATGGTGCAAATTACTATGGATCAAAAGTTGTAGAAATCAGGAGTTCATAGAATTTTGCAATACTCAATTTAGACATCTTTTTAGAAAGATATGACTCTGAGAACCTTGATTGGTCAGAAACAAGGCAATCAAGACAGGATTCGGTCTACTGAAATGCACAATATGGTCAACCGAAAATAAAAGGTTTTTCTGCCCACACATAACATGTAGATCATTAAGGAAAGGAAAAGAGAAGCTCTAAAAGAGGATGAATCATTGGAAAACCAATAAAAACAAGCTTACAAACCTAAACTATCAATGTTTTGATTCTACAGAAACGTCATTTTACCATGATTTTCTTATTTGCTTGAATTGTTTTGAAATTTTTTTAATGGTTTATTATGATGCATAAGGGGGAAATGCCTATCTTGATATGCAATACACTTTAAAAGGCAATTGTTTTATCCTTTTGACTTGCATTAACATGACATGATATGTGCATTTTGATCTATGCATAACTTAGATTGATTTGAACTTGTCTATAATGTCACACTTTTGGTATACAAAGGCGGAGAAACAAATTACTCGTTTGATCTTATTTTTTTTCAAGTTTTGATAAGTGAAAGGGGGAAGTACCATATGTTATGCAGTACACCTAAGGAGAAATGTGTTCTTGTTTTCTTTTTTTTTTTTTTTTTTTTTGTTGGTTCATATGATGAGTGCATTTTGATGTTTGCATAAGTTTTGAGTTGAATATCTCATTTTGTGCACTCTTAAAGCAAAAAAGTGGAAAATATTTGCTTAATCTTATATTCTTCCAACCTTTTTCTTTCATTGCTTTTACTCAAAAAGTTTAGGGGGGACTTTTATTTTGAAAATTCTTGAAAACCCTCTAACAATTTTTTTAAATATTATTATCGTGCACTTATATGTGATATTTCTTTTATAATAACAAAAAGGGAGAAGGTTTATTATTTGATTGCATATACTCAAATTTTTAGGGGGAGCTTTTACTTTCAAAATTCTTGTAAATTCCCCTAAATTGTCTCTAATTTTTGTTATTATGCACTCATATTTGATATTATTTTGATGATAACAAAAGGGAGAGAATGTTTATTGATTGCTTTATACATGCTCTTGTACTTAGGTATGAATTAATGCTATTATTGAGGGGGAGCATGAATCTTGAATTATATAATGAATTGCCATTTTATGAATTAATTATAAATTATTTCTATTGGCAAACAATGATTTGTCATCATCAAAAAGGGGAGATTGTTAGCCCTAAAGTTAATAAGCCATTATTTTGATGATAACAAATATTGATAGCATTGGTCAACCAAATTTTTCTTGTAGTACTTTTAATATTTGTAGCACTTGTAATATTTGTAGCATGAAGAATTGGAGTGCAGTTGCAAAAATTCAATAGAATATCCAAAATTAAGGCATTTATAAGATGCAAATTTTTAAATCACAAGAACAAATTGAAGAGAAGTTTGAAGAGTTAAAGCCGCATATATTTTAGTAATTTATTATCTCTAATATGTCTTTGAATTGAATATTAATTTACACTTAAAAGCTCAAAATCCTTTTTATCAAAATACAAGCGTTTAAAGTATTTCAAAAATTCATATTGTTATATGGTTTTGGTGTAAATAATTTGGATATGTGAAAAATAGTCATAAGTTTTCTATGACCCAAATTGAAAGTTTTTAGAGCTTAGAACAAGGACCAAAATACAAAATTTTGAAATCTTGATAATAGATTGAAATGTAAAATTTTAAACCTATAAACATTACACATGGTTAACCAAGTGTACCAACTTTGTTGACCAAACTTTTGAAAAATTGAATTTTGACCCCTAACGATTAGTTTTTCAATTTTTAGTATAAATACTAGTCTAAACTCACTTGGAACAAATTTTGAACCCTATTTGTTTTAATGTTTTAAAAGTGCATTATAAAGATTTGATCTTTCATTTGTAAATGAAGCATCAAATTTATTACATACTCTACTTTTCATTTGTAACATTAAAAAAAAAGAATGTTTGTGCATCACTTAGTCAAACTCTTAAATCATGTTTATTCTCTTTGTTTTATTTGTGTGTGAATGTTGAGAGAAATACTCTTGAATTGTGAGGTTTAAGTGACATCCGTAAGTCACTTGATCTGTAAAAGTTGAAGAGACATCTGGTCAACTCCTCTTGGTGTAAGATTTGAGTGACACCAAAAAGTCCACTTGGAGTTGTATTTGTTTACCTTTGGGTTTGAAGGCACAAATAGTAGAATCCTCAAGCTTGGAGCTTTGGGGCATGGATGTGGGTCGGAGGTTACCAAACCACGTAAAAATTATTGTGTTTGATTTCTCTTACTCTATTCTTTGTTATTGTTTATGTTTATATTTGTTGTACATAATATTCATACACATTGAAGTTTAATTTGTTGACATTCACATATTAGTAATTTGAATTGTGTGTTAAATTTGGTGTTTCACAATCTAGAATATTTGAATTACTTGGTATTGGTTGCTAGGTTGCTTTTAAATTGTTAAAATTCTTGCAAAACCTAATTCATAATTTAAAATATTTACGAGCGTGGACGTAGATTGGAATTTGTCGATCCACATAAAAATCATTATGTTTGATCTCTCTCTCTTTACTCTTTATTATTGTTTATGTTTATATTTGTTATATATAATATTCACATACATTGAAGTTTAATTTGTTGACATTCACATATTAATAATTAGAATTGTGTGTTAAATTTAGTGTTTTACAACCTAAAATATTTAAATTGCTCGATGCTGGTTGCTGGGTAACCTTTAAATTGTTAGTATTCTTGAAAACTCAATTCACTCCCCCTCTTCCCTATTCCCCCTCCCCTCTTCTTTGGTTGCCTTGTTAGTATTTGATCATGATGAAGGCTTCATGCCCCTACAAAGTCCTTGATGCCACAAAGCACAAATGAGAAAATGCAGGAAGCAATAGGTACGGTTGAAGTGAAGAAGTGGATTCCGATAAAATGGTAAAAATTTGTTGATTTGGATAATGTTGTGGTAGTGAAGAGAGTGGATTTAGGAAAAGAGAAATAAGGGGGGGTTTGTTTTTAGAAGACTTGATATGGGTTTAATAAACTTAGATCTAGGTTTGGAAGAAGATAAGAATTTGTTTGGTGAAGAGAATAGATTTATTGGTTTCTTTTTTCAATAAATTAGAATAATAATTTTTTATTATTTCTCTGTCTTCTTATCAAGAATATTTTTTAATTATTTCTTTATCTTTTTATGAAGAAGCTAAATAATATATATTAATCATTTCTCTATCTTCTTATTAAGAAGATAAATAAGATTAATATTAATTATTAACAAACACAAAGAAAAAGAATAACGGAGAAAGAGAAATGAGTTGAGCGGAGACTTTTGTACAACCTTTTATTATTCCAATTTAGAATTCCTACCATAGAAAATATTATTCTATAAGGATAAGGACAATTGACATTAACAGACTAAGGATAAAATGTGCCATATGACAATTGACAATGGCATACCAACGGTAAAAATGTAATTGCCTTGAAAATTTAATTCTTTTGGCTAATGAAGATAATGTCAAGGAGGACATGAGATAATAACGATTCTATAAGGAGATATCAAGGTATTAGGCCAAACAAGGAAGAGGAATTGGGAATTCTCCCTTTCAAAAATATAAACTTTTTCCAGAAATTCAATAGACTGGATGGTCATTTTCGATCTACTAGATTTGACATATATTCTATTAGTTCACATTAATCAGTTTGGATTAGTGCAATTAAATTGAATAAAAATTCTATTTTTAGACAGGTTTAATAATTTTGCAATTTAGTCCCCTTTTTGGTTCTAGAATCTTGCATTTTGGTCCATTTTTAGGTTTCGAAAGCTTATATTTTAGTCCCTACAAAACTCTAATCCATCAAAAAGAGAAATATTTTTCACAAGTCTACATTTGCAAATTTATCTAAAAATAATCTTTAGAAAATTAATGCAATAAAAATTTGATGAACAAAATTTTGAAAATATGTTTATATATAAAAGCTTGAGCTTGAATAATTACCACAAGGGGAATCTTCAATTTGGCCCCAACTATTTCTAACAATCATTAGCACCCTTAAAATTTTTGAAAGTTGTTAGGGCGCCCCTAAACGGAAGTCAAGCCGTTATGTTTAACAATTTTTTTTGAGTTGATCACCAGAATTGACCATTTAAAAAGCCAATTCCAACCCTAATAAATTTAAAATTAATTTTTTCTTTTCTTTTTTTTCTTCCTTCTCCATTTTTCTTTTTATTTTCTTCTTCCCTCCGATGGTTGTTGCAGGCAACCACTATGGCTGCCACAAGTACCCTTTCATAGCTGTTGTAGGCAACCTGGTGGCTGCCATAAGCAGTCTTTCTTGGCTATTGTTGGCAAACTCCAATGGCTATTGCAAGCAACCATCAGCCTTTTATGGCTGCTATAGGCTACCTCTAATTGTTGCATAGCCTTCCATTGCCACAACAGGCAGCCACCATGGTTGCCACAAGTAGCCTTTCTTGATTGCCTATGACAACCTTCGTGAGTACTAAACATGAATCTCCAAAAAAAAAAAAAAAAAAGAAGAAAAAAGAAAAGAACAGAGGAGAAAGATAGAAAAAATAAAGAATTATTTTATTAATTTAAATTTATAAAATTAAAATTTTACTCTTATAGCTATTTGAAATAACGGTATAAGTTAACGTTTGGGGCTATTCTGATGACTTTCAAAATTTTTGGGGGTGTGCTAATGATGGTCAGAAATGGTCAGGGGAAGCTGAAGATTGTCTTTACCACAATCACAAATACACACAAGTAAAAATATACTAATAAAATCCCAAAGCTTGTGATTTCAATCTTCAAATGATTGGTCTTCTATTTGCTCAAGGGATTTTATTATACTTTTTCTGAATGTCTTGATCGATTTTTTTAATATTTATAATTGCATTTTAATTCTTCATGCTAAAAATATAACCACAAATGCTATAAGAAGAATTTAGTGAATCAACGATATTAATGTTTGTTATTATAAAAATAATGACTTATGAGCCTTAAGGCTAACAAAATTTGCTACTACCCTTGAATATGTTGCTGCAATTCTTGGTCAATTTACTTGTTATCAGGGATGAAAATCCTTTAAATATATATCCAGCTATCTATTGTCGAGAAACGAATTGAGAATGCATTGGTGATTGCTTTTACTAAGAGCAAAAGTTCTAATTGTCCAACATATCAGGATTGGGAAAAGTACTTTTAGAGTTCTATTGTTGACAAGGCTTTTGTTCTCAGTGACGGTTATCACTTTGGACACCGCTTGGCAGTCATGATGGCTTTATGGCTGAGTTGATACATCTTTGGGAACAACTTAGTGGATGCAATTCAAAAGTGTGTTTTCCCGTGGCCGTTTGCTTGGCTCATGGTCGCTATTTTCCTTTGGCTGCTTTGTTCTTAGGTATCCTTTATCACTAAGTTGATTTAATCCATTTGGATGACATGGAGGGTGCTAGTCATCGAATTGTCAACTCTTCTATTGATGGCACCTTTTACAAATCTTTTTGCTTAAATGCTTTCCCCATTAAATGTTTCCTACCCTTGATGCTGCTCATATTAAACGAGACATTTTCTACTCGTCACTTCCTTTTTCGGATGACATTTTACCATCAAAGTTTCTTTTATCCATATGGTGTTTTTATTAGCATTCACACCATGGCGATTTATTAGATTATTTAGATGATGAAGATGGTTTTTCTTTCTACCTGTATTTGAGCTTGGTGTATTCTTTTCATTTCCCTAAATTTGTTGAACTCTCATAACTTGGAAGACTTTGGAATGTACGAATACAAATAGAAATGGAAGCCTAATGTATAGGGACTATTTTGTTAGCTACTAGCCTGGTTGGCTCTTCTGCATCAATGCTTATGAAGCAACTTTAGTTTTTTCTTATGAACCATAGCATGTTTGGAAACAATTTGGTTTAGATATGATACCACCTCAATCGATGCCTTTTACACTCTCCTTGGAAAAAGCAATTGATCGTTTCACGTTATTGAAGTTGGCCAACCACTCGAAGCTGTAATCGAAAGAAATCTCCATAGTGGTTGCTGACAAGCACTGTATGTCCACCAGCCTGTATCATCAATATTGGAGGTTACTATTATTTTTCTTTGAATATACAACTGGACATCCTAATGACATGGCTAGCACCTGGACAACCAGATTCCTTATGAGCATTTAAAAGTGTGCTCAGCCTCTGCAATTTGGCATGCCAAGAAGTAGAAGCTTCTTTACATTGAGATCTACGCTATCCATCAAACCATTGTAGTTAGTGTCGCACAAATAGCCATAGAATAGCTAGAGGCCCCAACACAAATAGCCCCTCCGACTCATACTACTGTAGTTCCTAGTGCCTCATTTGAAAGTTTTTCGTATATCTCCAAGAGTACGGCATCGTCTTCTACTCCCAAATTTGTTCCTTCCAAGAAACCCCAAGCAAAAAAAGAAGAATCTCCACAATCGAAGTGTGCTCCACCAAAGAATCCTACTTCCACAAAGCTTGTTCCCTCTAGGCCTTTAAGGAGGAGTTCCAGAGTAAAGCCTCCTAAGGATCTAGTTGGTAGTAGCAAGTATGTAGCAATCCTGTCTGACTACAAAAAATCTCCTGCCTATGAAAGTTCGAATTCTACCAATAAACTCTCTACACACCAAGGTAGGCATGAGAGTAATATGAAACAGGAAGAGGTTGGTCTTCTATTTTGCTTTCTTTTTCTTTTGTTCTTGTTTTATTTTTTGTTTCTTTTTTATGTATGTATGTACTTTATTGATGCTTATTTGAGATACATAACATTCCACCAACTGACTCTTTTGTCGAGGGTGCTCTAGCCCTATTTCTCTGAGCTGCAATAAAATTCCCTCTCTTTTTTCTGGTAACTTGATCATGGGCAATATCAAATTCAGTCTTTTAGTGACTCACTTAATTTCTTTTCACATGTGCACGTGTTGGTCCCGGACCTAGCCTGTTCATCAATCTTCCTCTGCTCCTTCACTGACTCTAGGTAGACTTTTCTTATTTTGTTCTCTTCGTAATCACATATAATATTTACATTCTTTTTATACTCTTTTTCTTGTCTTTCGAATAGATTATGAGTCCTTATTATTACGACACCTAGCTTTAGTCCTGCAAGCGTGAAGGAATTACCTCATTCTAGGGTCAATTCAGTATAAGTGATTCTTAGCCCACTCCATTAGAAGTATTACATCCCCGTAAGTGGCAAAAAATGGACCTATCTCTGGGGCTCTGTTCCCATTGAAACAGTTCGACTTCTGCAAATGTTAGCAGAGGCTCAGGCTTCATTGGAAAAGATAAAGGATCCACCAACTTGGTCGGCTTCCTTGTGACACGCTGATGATGATTCGACGATTCAATGAAGATTTCTTTTGTTTTGTAATATTGTGTAATATAATAACAATAAAATTATTTAAAATATTAATAATAATTTAAAGATTAATTATAAAAAAATTTTTAAATACATAATTATTAAAGAAAATTATAAACATATATTGGTTATTATATATTAATAATTAAGTTAAAATGGTCAATTAACATGCTTTCTAAATATATAAGTATAAAATAATTATTCTATATGAATATATAATAATTTTAAAGAATATTCTCCATTTGTCAATAGTTGAAGGTGGTATTTACCGTTTTCAATACTCTGTAACTATCTACCGATTTATCAAAAGTATAAAATAAATAAGTTCAGTCTAATCTAACATTTTTTAAAGCGAGCCTTTAGTGGTATAACCAACAATATTGCTTATAACCTGGCTATACTACCCATTTATATTTCTATTAATATGTAAATAAATACTATTTGGGTAAAACTTGTAGTTCCAAATAAGTATATATATTTTGGTGAGTCTGGAATGCATCCAATGATCTCGTGCTGAAACAAAAAGTTTCATTCCCAAGGTATATGTACCATTGGTAGTCTCAAAGTAGGTGGCATTTGATCTTCATTGTTCAAATTATGCTAACTTTATGGTGTCTTCTATGTTAGAGTCTTTGGGGTCTAGATTTCTTGAGCTTACTAGCGTTGTTGGGCTCAAGATTATACATCCATGGTCTATTGGGTTCGGAAATATTGAAACCAATAGACGGTATTACAATAAATAGATTAAATTGTACTAAAAATAACTAACTGTTATATATGATAGCACAAAGTTATAATATTAACAGGAAATTACCGAGATATTATTGAAAAGTCCATTTAACTATATTGGACAGTATTAAAATAAATAAATTAGATTGTACTAAATTATATTGAATAAAATTTAATACAGTATAACGTTTGGTATTGAATTGTATTATAAAATATTAAAAATAAACATTATTTGTATTATTATATCTAATTATAATTAAATAATTTCAAATTATCATTGTCGGTCACCGTGAACCTATTTTATTATTTAAAATTATAACCTTTAATAACTTGTTAGGTTATTAAAAAAAATCTAATCAATGTTGTTTATAAATAATTTTAAGTATTAACAACTATACCTATTGAAATCAATGTTAAACTAAATTTTAATAAACAAAAACACAAAAAAAATATCATATTTACATATAAAAGATAAATTAACCTTACAAAATCTATTACAAAATTAGTAGTTAGTGGTAATTATAACTAGCATAGTAAACACTAGTTAAATAAGGTATTTTTTTTTTTTGGTCTTTGTTAAAAGGCATAATAGAAATAATACAAATAACTTTAAGATATTTTTGACATTACAAATATTTTAAAAAAATTAAAAAAAAACTTTTCACGAAAAGCCAAGTAGAGTTAAAATAACTATTTTAATCTACCAAAAGCCCTTCTCTAATGACAACTAAAATTGTTTTATTCAGTTGAAAACTCAAACCAAATACGTTTATTTTTGTTGAATTATAATATTGTATTTTATATCATATTTTAAGTCCTGGAAATTTTTAGGAGTAGATCAAAGCTTACAACTAGGTATAACAATTTCTTTTTTTTCTTTTTGAAGTTTGGAATTCATCTTGGAGTGATGGTAGGGATGACTCCACTAACGAGATTGCTACCAGAGACATCTGATGAAACGTATGGATTCTTCAACATAGTGGATGAAGATGGTGGACTTACTTCTTTTAGAGGTTCACTGGTTTTGAATTCTGTGGATTTGGTATCAGACTCTGGCATCATATGCCAAATGTTTTCGAGTTCCCTTACAACTTCTACCATTGAAGGTCTTGCAACTGTCTCATCCTGGCAACATTTGAGGGCCAATGTAACAAACTTCTCCACACATTCAGAAGGATATGAACCCATTCTCCCATCAATCACTGAGAAGATCATACCCGATTGGTATGCGATATTTACCTGACATGGACAGGAATCACACAAGACGCTTTAGTGAACAAAGATCATACCAGATTGACAATAACATTCATTACATGCAACCTTAGGAATTGAGCTCCTTCATGGAAACTGTATCAAAAGAGTTTTCTCTAAATCTATCATTTTCATTTATTTTGGGTTCAAGAAAATTTCCATGGAGGTGCTCTGCATGTTATGGAGGACTTTTAGTTACTTGCATATGAACCATAAAAGCTCTTATTAGACTTTTAAAGTGGAGAAGCTGCAGTCAACAGTAACTTCATGGATTAAACATGCATTGCAATGAAATAAAACTTTAAGAAGGGGGTTAGTAAGGTAATACCTCTCGAACAATGTTTTTGCCGTGCGAGATCGGCTGCATACCAGTCAAGAGTTCCAGAAATACAACACCAAGACTATAAACATCACTTTTGTCAGTCAATTGATGAGTTAAGAAGTAC
Organism: Azadirachta indica; assembly: GCA_022749755.1. NCBI lineage: Eukaryota > Viridiplantae > Streptophyta > Magnoliopsida > Sapindales > Meliaceae > Azadirachta > Azadirachta indica. The sequence continues at coordinate 18,196,030 of CM040442.1, forward strand.
TCCGGATCAAGGTAACCCTGGGAAGAACAGACACAAATTTAATAGAGAGCGATCCGTTGTTGACTTTTTGAAAGGCTCATTTTATCCTTGATGTACGTTTTCTATATGTTTTTTCTATTTATTTACTTCAACATATTTGTCATCCATCATAATTCTCTGTCGTCCAGTTGCTTATTTATTCCATCAAGATCAATGGATTACATAATCACCTATCACTTTTTACAGTTCCAAATGTCTAACCAAAAGATTCACATAAAATGTCAAAGTCTTTGCGACTGCACTGTATGGCATCACCATTACTATGGTTCAATTCTCTCATTTCTAACTTCATTCAAGAGTATACTCCACTAAGGCATATCAACCAACAAAATAGCAGTCTATGTTGTTCATACTTATTTCAGTAAGCCAGATTTGTTCCTCTACGTGCCCATCCTTTTCGGTCACAAAACGGTCAACACGCCTAAGCATCTAGCTTTTACAACTCTAATGAAAAAGCTATGCACATCTAATGACTGAAAAACATACAAGAATTACTATTATCTACTGTTGTATCTTACACTGAAATTTTAACTGGTGATCTATTGTTCATTTGCAGATGGATTTTAACTCATTTTTTTAAAGATTAATCAATGTATCAACTAATTATCAATTAATCTTGTACAAATTTTGATATTTCCAAGTTCGGTATTGATTTTCTAGAATCCGTCATGTGTCCATATAAAACTTCCAAAGGCTGTCATATGCATCATAGAGATGCTAGCATGCTTCACAATTGCCACAATGTGAATAATGCTGATGGAAAGCAGGCATAAAGAAAAACAATTTTATAATTTTCCAGAATAATAAACAATAAATCTTACCGGAGTACCCTTTACAACCGTGGATACATGAGCTGGTACAACCCCTTCAATATCTGGAACAGGGGCAAGTCGTGAAAGTCCAAAATCGGCAACCTTGGCCATGAACTTATGGTCCAATAATATGTTGCTGGCCTTAATATCTCGGTGGAATACAGGAGGATCAGCTTCTGTGTGTAGATAGAGGATGCCCCTGGACGAACCTATGGCAATCGACAATCTCATGGCAAATGGCAGAGGGTCTTTAGACATAACTGTTATACCATATGCATCAACGATTAATTTAGACTCGTCAAACTGGCATAATGAGTCAGAAAAATATGAATTTGCATTTCTATTCATCTTAGAAAATGGAGCATAAGTGGGAAGAAAGAAAAAAAAATGTATCACTACCACTTCATAACAATTTCAGCTTCCATTGATATATGCCAAGGTAAAAATAAATAAAAGAAAATTTGAAATTGAAGAATATAATTAAAGTATACCAGAAAGGCGATCCCTCAGAGTGCCATTTTCCATAAACTCGTACACCAGCATCTGTGTGCAGAAAAGAAAAACATGTCGAGTTTTCTGAAATAAGCAAAGGCAAGAGCACTAATAGAGAGCACAAAGCCTTAATTCTTGCTAGATCACACCGGATTACTCTTAGGAGTATAGTGCGCTGAAAAAGAAGGAAAAATGGAGGATCATATTCACCCAAGTTCACCAGAAAGATAGAGAATTCAAAGTTTTTGCTGCATGCATGAAGTCAACCAAATTCTGAGGCTATATTTGTAATTGTTGTGCTTTCACTTGACTGCACAACAAGCAAAATGTTTGGTGAACACCCACTTTTACTTGACAACGAAGTTTTACCAACCTAGATACTCATTCAGACTTGACAAATAATAGACCCAATCTGCAGCAGTTCTTAAGTATAGTTTGTTTCTTACATTCATTTATGTAGCACATTATAAGTCCTGCAGATGAGACGAATCAAGTTGATAGATAAGGGAGGCAAATTAAAATCCTAACAAGAAGATGGGAGGAACTACCTGTTCGCATTCTTCGTCACAGTATCCAACCAAAGATACCAGATTCCGATGATGTAATCTTGACAAAAACTGAATTTCTGTTAAGAACTCCTTCTCGCCCTGCAATGATCCCTCTTGGGCACGCTTTATGGCAACAACCATGCCATCGGCAAGAATGCCTTTATAAACCTTTCCATAGCCACCTTGACCAACTTGAGCAGAGCTGTCAAAATTGTTTGTAGCTAAGGCCATTTCTCCATAGGTGAAACTTCTCACACCATCAATTTTTATGGAGCTCTTTGATGCTGCATGCAGATAGAGTGCTAATATCAAAATTATAATATCAGACGAGCAGATTGCATGACATGAGTTTCAAATAGTTTCCCATAAACAGGTCAATCTTTGTCTTCAGATTTCTGAGTCCCAAAACGGAACTCTAAAAGACCTGCAAGATGAAACTTGGGAAGAGGTCCAAAAGATCTATTGGCAGTGGCATCCAATTCCGGCACAAATGAAATGTGAAGTTTCAAGCAAAGTAAGACCAGATTTCACTTTGATCACAAGTTTCGTTAAATAAAAAAATGAAACTGGTGGGAAGACTTATACTAGCCAAAAGCAAGTGCAGTGAATGATGAAATTAAAGTGAATATCTGAAATGACATCAAACTTTGCACTGGCAACTAACAATCGGGAATGAGGACACTCCTATCTTCAGATATGTGAGATACTCACAACGACGTCTTTGAGAAATTGCATGGTAATCCTTCAAACGTGCCCTGACGATAAAAAGTGAAACAATTGCGGACAGGGTAACTGCAACTGCAATGGCCCCCAGAATTATGCCAGCCAATGCTCCCTTGCCTAGTCCAGAGTTGGATGAGGTAGGAAACACTGTCACAAATTAAAATAATAAGTACAATAATAGCCATGCAATGATTCTCACATTCATGCACGCATAAAAAAATAAAAAATTAAGAAGTGAGATTCCTGCTTCATAGTTCATCTATGCTAGTCATCAGGACAATAAATATAAATTTGGAATTGCCTTTTAGATGCAATAACTCATAACATGATCTTCCATAAAGTGAAAATCATCTAGAATAACGCACAACAATTTTATCAAGCTACCTGCTGTGCCCTGGTAAATGCCATGATACTTGGGCACAGACACCCACAAACATGCTTTAAATATGTGCTGTCACGTTAATCTGGTAATTTTAGTAGAGAGGTATTTTTTGATATATACAACAGCAGCAGGAACTTAAGCAAAAAAGATAAGGTCACTTAAGCTCCCAAGACGAAAAGTGTTCAGCAGGGTTTCAAAATTTTGCAGCGTGTGAACCATCCATGACAAAGCAACCATCATCAGTTTATGAATGGGGTAAAATTAATTAATAATCCAAGAAATCTCAGAATAAAACACATGTCAGATAAGGTTCCGAGACAAACCATCATTGTAAGGGTTCAATAGAATGAAGCCGAGAAGTTCATAAGGGCCAAATATATCACTATCAGGAATATTCCATCCTGTGAACATGCTTCTGATCCGTCGAACCTCACTAGCATTGAACACATTAGGATTATCGCTATTATTCAAATAAAGAGGAAAAAACTTCAAATACACTCTTAGTCGAGGTCCTTTCTCCCATTGAACTGAAGCAATAAGCAGCTGATAAAGAGCCAAGTCGAGACCAGAGGTTAGATACTGCTCAAACATATCCTTATATGGAGGAAAGTATGAGATTCCGGGACTTTTCAATCGATATTCAACAAGCAGAGGTGCAGCACAGAAACAAGGAACAGGGGAGAATGGTGGATATTCATAATCAGTTGGACATCTGGGACAGTCAACAGTGGTGCTTGTTGGCGGCGGAATGTCGTTGTCACCATCATTTTGAGATCCACAAAACTGGACTAAGTTGGTATTCATACACACAGGATTTCCTCCGAGCCTGTAGATTATTCAAAGCTGTATCCTTTTAGACCTTCAAGATGTAAAAGCAAACTGAGAGTTTCTTATTATCGTCATTATCATTATTACTTGTTATCTAGGCTCAGCTTAATTAGTCACAAAAATGTAAAATGCATTTCATAGCACATAAAGATTTTGAATGTCGAAGGAGATTCACGTTGCACTCTTTTAGATTATAAATTAGGAAGAAAAGGCAGAGACGAACAAGATGGTGACATTGGAAGGGAGGTTTAAGCTGCCCGTGATATTTGAAAGCTCATTGTTCCGAAAATCCCTGCAAAAGCGAAGAGTCCACATAATAGTATTAGCTAAAAGGAGTACAAGATGCTGAAATACTGAATATTATCCGGAAATTATTAACTATTTAAAGCTGGAAGGACCAAGTTTAAATTGGAAAAGGAAATCATCGTTTATTTTTTTTTCTTTAACAAAGATCCTTGGTAGTACAATCACACACAAATACAAGCATGAACATATGCTCACCACAACACACACAAAAAATTTTAGCCAGAGAAAATGGTAAAGCCATCACTTCATCTTACAAGATAAGTCTTTCAGTTGCATTAAAAGTCCTGCTCTGCCAAAGGGTGGATTGAACGGAGCCATTCAATGAATTATTTGCTACCAACCTGCCATGGAATGACCGTTAAATAAAGATATTTATTTCATTATGTAGTTCAATTTACTGGTATTGCTTTCATTTTGACTAGCATTTTAAGATATTTATATTTAGAAAATATCATGTGATGAATCTAATATAATATTTCGGATGCCAGTCAACTAAATGAAAAATAAGAAAGATGAAGTGGGAAAGTGCTCACAAGTTTTGAAGACGAGGAAGACCCGAAAAGTTAGCAGGAATCGGTCCTATGAGATTGTTGTTGGTTAAATTGCTGCACATAATGTTCAAATGATAAGTATCAAAACTCAAGGAAATCATCAGTACCATTGTCTGCAGCATTCTCCACAACTTAAATATGATTACTAGCTCATGTTACATAAAGCATCTAAACTTATATTCCAGCAAAATGCATGAACATCCAGATTGCATATTATTTGTGAGATGGGGAACCTTACATGGTTGTGATTTCCAGAGAAAGCTTGTTAGTAGGTATGGATCCATTTAGCTGGTTTGAACTTACGTCTCTGACATTAATCAAATATAAAGAGAAAATAAATCATCAACATGTTAGCATCTTTATATTTGGAAAGTAAATGCTTCGCTGTGAAAGAAAATGACTTAACAAGGAATACCCATTCAATAAACTTACAGATAACCAAGTTCTGGTATAGTGCTTAGGTCGGGAATCGGCCCTTGCAAGTTGCAATTTCTCAGGCTCCTGATAATCCAACAGGAGAAATAACCAATTTCAAGATAAAAATTCCGGTATGTGAATTCAATCACAAGAGTAATTATTAATTGTCATCCTGTAAGCTTAAAAGCTTCCAAGATCATGGACTGCCAAGGACACAAGTGAAAGAATTGCAATTCTATTAATGCTGAATTTTTACGGTAAGATGACAATGGACCAATTATGGATAAACTAACTTCTATATGGCATCAGTAAACTCATGTTTCAATTCACAAAACACTGCAGTAATGCCATTATTTGGGTTATGCAACTCAATATCTGAGTTTCTAAGAACATTCCCATTTGTACTGTACCCCACATAAAGACTGAAGCATTAAAAACTAAAGAGTGTGCTTAACTTGCCTCGATCTTTTTATCATAATTACTTTGGACCTACTTTCCTATTTATTTCAATGATGATTCCAGAGGACATACGCTCATTATACTTTCAGCCTTGAACCTTAACACTTGGATCTTACACAAATGAAACAAAGATGTTATGATGTTGTTAAAAACTCCATGTTCTTGACCTACTTTCAAACAAGGGAAAAGAATTAGTATTTACAATTTCAATAAGTTAGACATCTTTCCGTAAGAATCTGGAATTGTACTCCCCGCAAAGTTGTTGTTGTCAAGTTGTCTGCAAAAGAAAGAAAATAGAACTATTAAGAAAGAAACCTGTCAAAAGTTTCCTTCAAATTCAAAATAAAATAAAATAAAATGTTAAAGGATATCTGAATTAGAATCTCAGATTTCTAATCAAAGAACTCCCCACCAACATAACAACAGGTCAAGGCATAACCAAAAGATTATTTTTCTATGTAGAAGAAGGAAATTTCAAAAATTCTAGAAAATCACATAACAGAGAGTCTATAAGGCGAAATGAAAATAATTGCACAAAATCATACATCTAAACGTTCTTATTCTAACATATCACGCATACACAAGAACTTCTTCTATAGAAATATTTATCTTAGCTTTGTCCTAATTACCTTTTTAAGACTTTATTCTCTGTTTGCTGCCTAAAGAGAATATCAGTACTATGGCCTAAGAAAATACATCTTGCAGTAATTGCCAGAACAACTTGTTCCATCTGTACGATTTATAGTGATGATTAGGGCAAAAAAGAACGTATATCAATCACTTTGTATCCTCCGTAATCTATTGCTGATTTAACAAAAGACATTTTGTTTGTTTCCTTTTCAAAATAGTTATCACATTTTCTTTTTTTCGTACCTAGAAGCATCAATCAAGTAAATAAAAAATGTCTCTGTAACAAATATGCACTTCTCTATTTGAATTTTTCTAATTCTACCCTAAGCAACTCCTCTGTCAACCAAATATGTAATAGAATTAGACAAACCATTAACCATCAGTCCCACATTCTGGTAATTATATGATTTTTTCTGAAAAATAAAATGCTTTAATTAGTTTCAAGAAAATCCTACGTCTTCCCAAGCAGATTTACACGTAAATTGATTCAATACCATTTCGTCCATTTACTGCTTGAGAAGTGGACAAAGTTGTTTCCTTTTCAATTTGAGAGATACTACCTCTTTGAGAGATTCCTGCTTTTGGCAAACTGATTTGCAGGATCGGCTATTTATTAAGTTGTCTAAAGGTTAAAAGACACTCAAGAATACCTGCAATTGTCATGCCTTCCAGAAAATTTATGCATCTTCTATTAGTTTTAAGGCTCTATCTTGATTTCTTTTGAGTTTTATTTAATTAAAATCAAGTGATATTTGAACCATATTCATCTTCAATGTTGATATTAAGCTTGGAGAGACTGTTTGATGCAAGATCTGTACAAAGACAATTTCTTATTTTAAAACGAAAACATTTTGAATTGATTAGTGCTGCCGTGACGATAACCACAGAGCTCAATGCTGTGTCATTTCCTCGAAGAAAGGTATAGTTAAGGGCTCTGCAGCATGCACGCAGCTTTAATTAAGTTATTGGCTTCCTGCTAACTACCAGATCAATAAATGCACAATTACCTTCTTTTTCAACTCAATTTTCAATTGTCTATATATTCTAGGAACGAAGCTAAAGTTTAGAGATAATCATCACTGCAGTCATTGTCAGCATTTTATATTTCTGTGCATATATATTTCTCACAATTCCAATGTTCCCTTCTCTTTTATTATTTATTCTTTTTCCTGCTCGGCCAATTCTAGGCCCATGATTTCTGCTGACCACTTCTATAAATTGACAAAAATTTTCAGCTTGAGACTAAAGATGAGACAGGAACTGATGCATAAGCATTGCTGCTATTAAGGATACGAGGAGAGTTGCAATTTTGATTAATAAATGGTTTAATAATTAGGAAATTTATCACGTGGAAAATTCTGAGATATTCATGCAAGAGAATTCGTACTAAAAGCGTAACTCAAAAAGTCTGAAAATTCTAGGGAAAAAATTTGCATGTTCATTTTAGTATTAGAAGACAAAAAAAGTAGACGAAATAAATCCACAGATTTGAAAAACCAAATAAAGTTTTATGTTTGAAACCACAGAAAGAGGTTAACAATTCGAGGGAAGTAAGAAACCATACAGGATCTTTAACTTTGGCATTTCAGAGAGCTCTGGTGGAAGATACCCTGTTAAGTTGTTATTGTCAAGAAGCCTGCAAAGCTTCACTTTGTTAACAAGGAGTGGACATAGTACAACGGTTAAACAATAGTTGAAGATTCTTAAGAACCTCATTTATTATAAAAATAAGTGTCACATTCAAATTGTAGAAAGTTAATCAACTTACAAGTGAAGCAGCATAGGCAATCTGGAGAGTTCGGGCGGAATTTGCCCGCTAATTGAATTGTTGTTCATGTGGCTGCTCAAACAAGAGGAAAAAATAAAAGGAATAAGAGAATACATAAAGAATAGCAAAAAGAGCTGGACAAATTAGCAGTAGATTTTGGATAAATAGCATCAGAAAACCCTTACAAATGCTGTGTCTTGTTCAAGTTTGCAAATGATGTAGGAATTGGTCCTGATATTTGATTCTGGTCGATTTGTATTCTGTCCAAATTTGGAAGAAAACCAAGCTCTTCAGGTAAAGAACCTGTCAATTGGTTTCCATTCAGGAGCCTGGAAACAAAGAATATCATATTAATTTTCAACCTAGCAATAAAGCTTCTGCAACGTCGACATGTGAACGAGATAAAAGAACCTACTCAAAATTAATCCAGATATTTTAGGCAATACAGATACCACATATACCTCATAACCCAGAAGCTTATGAGTACGTAATACTGACAGTACATACATGTCTCATCATAGACAAATAAAACAAAATTAAAAAAGTATTGAGCATCCAGTATGACCAGCAGAAAGCTGTCCAACTTACAAGAGTTTCAGAGATTTGATATTTCCTATCTCCTTGGGTATACTGCCGCTTATGTTGTTCCACATGAAATCCCTTTATAAACATAGAGAGAACATATCAGAAACGGAACCAAATAATATGCCAACACTGGCTCTGGATGGAAATTAACCGATCTTCCGGAATATTGAGCAAATAAAAATTCTTAGACATAAAGGTAACTTTCATAATATATTGAGCCTCACAATATTTCCAAATATGATAACCGGCCAAGCTCTGGTGACAATGTTCCAGACAGATTCAAGTTTAGGAGTTGCCTGCAAAGAACACAACAGCAAATAAAAATTAAAATGCTCAAGAGCAATCTGTACGTAAGATTAATTGAAGTTGTAGATTCCAAAAGCATTTAAAACAGTAGTTAATCAATCACAAAAATTATGGAATGATTTTAAAACTCATTGATGAAGATTCTTTGCAAACAAAAATTGAGCCACTTGCAGGTTTGAATATCTAAAACACTTTGTGATTTAATATTAACTACATTCACTAGACCCAAGATTATTTTCAAGATACCAAACTTGAAATACAATATGCAAAGTGACAGAGAATACTTCAAGAGTAGTTATGTTTTAATTATTCTCCTAGGTTAAAAGAATAAAAATTAGGACAGGTTAAAATCATACAATTCTCTAACATGTAGATAGCCATCATCCTCTGTTGTATTGAAGCACAGAACTCCAGTCCAATTCGATGTACACGGGTCCCCACGATTCCAATTACTCAAATTCTTGTTGACATCAACTAAAATTTTCTTGATGCTATGCAATGCCGTCACTGCAAATTGATAAAATCATAATCAGCAGGAAACATGAAAAAGCAAAAAATTCATAAATTTCACTACTTCTTGCAGCGGTGCGTCTCTTTTACCAAAGTCTCCACATTCAATCAAAGAAAAAACTTTACTTCCATATCCGTCCATAAATAAATTTGTTGGCAGCTTCATAACCAATCCAAATGTAAACATATACACCATCAAACAACTAGTTACCTTTTGTTCTACAGAAAATCAATAAGTTCTCCAGATATTCGTCAAACTCAAATTAACTTCTCTTGAAAATCTTAACCTACTATAACGTTGTTTAAAAAGTAATCCAGACAAACATAAGAATAAATTTGCTGGCAAGAACTTGTAAACAAGTGTTTTTCTTTCTTTTCTTTTTCAATATTTGTAAAAAAGAAAAAGATAAGAAACAACTGGAAGTTGAAGCAAAATCACCTTCAACCGGGTCGGTTATGGAATCATCTTGTGCTCCAACAACTATTGAAAAGCAACATAAACACAAGAGCGAGAGCAAAAAAGCTGTGCAGGTCGAAGCCTTCGATAAAGACATCTGAAGAAATCAGAATTCACTTGAACTCCAAAACAATTTTGATCCCGCAACCCACTGATCTCTGTAAGATCCGAAAACAGGAAACAAGTGCCACAAATTTTTCATGTTACGTTCAAAGACAGAACTTGAATTTATGTATGAAAATGAAAGACAAAATAAGAACAAAAACCTCCAAGCACCTTCAAAGAATGAAGACAACAGAAAATTCTGCTTTCAAAACAGCCAGAGAGGATGTAAACTAAATAGAGAGCATAAACTTATCAGCAGTTAATAATGGTGAAGTTGAGAGAAATGGAGGAAAATTGTAAAAGAACCTTTGTGACCAAGTCGCCATGACGAATGCAGTAGCAACAGATATCGATCATGATAGATGGGATGATACCATTTTTCTCTTCTTTTTTGTTAAATTATTATTTATGTGAAAATTAAAATAAAATGTTAATTTTATTACAATAAGAACCGGGGGAGCTCTTGCTTCTTTTGTGAATGGATATGGCGGTAATGACTTTCTGGGCAAAATTGAGGGAAAGAGACAGATTCCAACTACCCAATGACCGCGTCTGCGGCTGGCGGGGAAATCAAATGAACGCTGACACATACCTTAGTTTGTTAAATATCATTGATATCCCTATATTTTTATCATATTTCAATAATACACCATTTATTTTAAAAACTATCACAATTCCCCACCGACCAAAATCAATTTATTATTTTACTTGATTATCTTGAATAATAAAGTGGTTGATATCCTTCCCACTTGGCAACTCCCCACTCACAAGTTGGGTCTGCAGTATTATTCATTTTTCAATTAAAAATTTGGACAAAATTTTCCTTTAATAAAGTATAAATTTTTTGATTAGGACGTAAACATTTATATAATATTATGATACTGATTAACGAAGTCATGCTAGAGTTGGGAGGCATCTAATCCTTAAATTATGACCAAAAACTTTAAATATCTATGTGAAATATGTGTAACTTAGACTTACAAACTAAGTTTATTTATATTGTAGCCTATATAGCTTTAAAATTTGTATCGATTTATTCCTTAATTTATTTACTTTTAAAAATTTAGCCCCTTAGCTTTAATTTTTAAATATTTTGCAACATGTCGGATTGGATACAATTGGAACTTCAATTGGACCTTGGAATGTGCTCGATGAGCTTGAATACAATTGGACCTTCAAATATAAGTTGAGCTTTCGCATCCTTTATGAGTAGTAAAGTCCACCACGTCTTTTGGATCTCACTTAATGGTCTAGAGTTATCATGTTGCAACCTTAGGAGATTGGCTATGCTGACTTAAAGATTTTCTATTGCAATTGTTGTTGCTTTTGTAATATTCAATAAGGCACAACACTAAGATTATGAGTTTATGGTGTATGGCAGCAAGATAGTCTCAATATCAATGCAAAATTATGAGCACAACTACTAAGGGTAGGTTGCAATTATACAAGATTGTATCAATAATAGATAGCTTTGTTGTTGGCGATGTACAATATGTTTGCTTATGACTTGACAGGTCCAAGGTTTTATAGGGAAAGAGCTTTTAAAGCCTAAAGGTGATCAAATTGACGCCTATTTATGGAAGAAAGATATAAGGATGCTGGGGCAATGTCTAAGATTGGTTTCCAAGACAAAAAGTGGCCGAAAAACAAGAATTAAGCCTATATTAGTAAGACGTAAAAGGAGAGAGAAAGATTCCACTTAATTGTTAGTTATATATTGTGTTTTCTGTCTTGTTAACCCCCTATTTGAATGTGAAATGATGCTCCCTTATATAATGTGATATGTAATTATAGTGGAATGTAACTAGCTTATATGTTGTTAGTTTAATACAAGTTATCCTCCTAAAGACAAGTGTTTAACTTGGAATAAAATTATATGTAATTTAAGCCTAACTAAAAGAGTTGTTTAAAAGACTTAAATTTGTTAATTAAATAATTATTTCGCTAATCCTAATTAATTAGAATAAGGTTTTGGACCTAAGAATGTACCCTAGAGTTTTTGGGCTTTTGTGTTTCTTATACATTAGCCTAATCATATAATGGATCCTTCGGGTCTTAGTTCCCCTTAAGTGAGCTAGATTAAGGTTATTATATTAAATTTGGCTAGACTTAGGCTTACTCTTATCTTTTACATCATAGCTTGCAAATTGAGCCTTAAAGAGTACCTAAGTCAACTTGTGCCTTTTTATATATTACCTTAACAAGACGATGTAGTTTTGACTTCCGTTTAGGCTTACATCCAATGTCAATTTTCAGGTTTCAACATTAGCCCCCTGATTGTATTGGTTGTGTAGTCCTCATAGGTGAGTAATGCATATGATCAGCAGAAGGAAGACACATGGTAGCATCATATATCTTTCTCCTAAAAATGCCATTGTTTCTTTTCTTTTCTGGTTGTATTTTATATTATGGATATAGAGACACAGCTGTTCCTTTATAACTGTCTCAGTAACAATTCCTCTTTTTAGCATATTAAATATGTCTCTTCAACCACTTTTATCACATGTATGATATACTAACTGTTATTTTGAATTAACGCTTTGGCCTTCCAATTTTCACCAACAGCTACTAATAGTTTTACTGTAGTATTGTTGACCTTACCCAAGTAATTAAACCACAGTTACTAATGGTTATAATTTAGTGATAGAACTTTTCTAAAATTCCCTTTTTTCTTTGTGGTTCATTGTGTTTCTTTGTTTGTAGACATGCATTCCTTTCGAATTCGTAACAAGCTAGGTTTCCCAAACAACTTTTACCTTTATTCTTCTCAAGTAAGACTTGTTTTTTTTTGACATTAATCTTTATTTTTTGACTTAGATATATTTATTGATGCGTACTTCATTGTTGTAGCTTTACTTGTCTTTTAAGAATATCCATGGAAGTAACTAGAAATATATAATTTAAAGATAGTATTTTTACTTGTTTGTGGTGATTTTGTTTCAAAGAACTCATCTTTTGTTCATTATTTTCACAATCCCATGGCTTCTAATTGCCAGACAATTGGAGTCCATGATCACCTTGTCTTAGTGAAGGATGGTTTTATTGGGAAGGTGGCTTCCATGGCATAGTCAATACCCGAGGAAGTCTTGCTAGAACCTACTTTTGATGCAACACATTTTACTCTCTCCAACGTATTTCCAAGCTTCGTCTAGCTATAAACAATTTTAGGCCAGTGCCAATTCTTTTTAGCTCTACTTCGCCTCTCAATCAAGGTTAAAATTTGTGGATAGGAATGGAGTTAAAAGATGTTGTTTGTTGGAAATAGGAATTCAAATATTAGGAGATTGTGTAACTATCAATAGATGATTTAGTCAATAATGTATAATAAAAAAGACCAATTATTGTAAATAGGCTTCCTTCTTTTCTTTTGTAATCTCTTCTATAAAAAGGATGCCCATATAAAGCATTGAATAAAAGAGTCAATACATAGGAATTCTTAATTTCGAAATTCTTTTCCTATCAAGTTGACATGGTATTAAAACCAAAATTCGTTCCTTGACTCTTATCTAAAAAGAAAAAAAGGAAAAAAAGCCCCAACTATTTCTTTGCATAATTCGTTTGCCTATCATATCTAATGCTTTATTGGAGTGTGCCCCTTTTGTCATTAACCATCCAAACAACACTGCTAGTCAGAGCCAAACGCCAAACACTTATATTTTATTTAGATCACCATTATTCGCTTGAATGGTGATAATTTTTTACAATGGTCTCAATCTATTTGAATATATATTCGAGGGCAAGGGAAAACTGGATATCTGACTGGAGAAAATAAAGTGCCAACATTACAAAACCCAACATATGCAATATGGGGTGCAGAGAATTCGATGGTTATAACATGGTCATCAATTCCATGGATGAGGTATTGGTTATAACTATATGTGCTACTTCACAACTGAGGAATCATGGGATAATATAAGTCAAATGTATTCTAATTTGGGAAATCAATCTTAAGTTTATGAGTTAACCTTGAAACTTAATAAAATGCAATAGGAAGATGATTCAGTTACCAAGTATTTTAACTCATAAAAACGATTATGGCAAGACTTAGATCTATTCAATGACTACGAATAGAAATCTACTAAAGACGCCAATCACAACTAGAAAACCATGAAAGCTCACCTTATCTACAAATTACTTCTTAGGCTCAACTTGGAATTTGATGAAGTAAGAAAGAGAATTATTGGCAGACCAACCTTTTCTCCAATTTGCGACTTACTTTTAGAAATAAAGAGAGAGAAAAACCATATAAACGTGATGGTGGAAAAGGAGGACATTAGCCGACCTGTTGAGACTTTAGCCTTAATTACTTCTGATGTAATTGCTAACAAAGCAGTGAATTACCAGATGAAAATCGAAGAGAAGTCATGGGTTTGGTGTGACTACTGTAACAAGCCTTTCCACACCAAGGAAAACTTCTAGAAAATTCATGGCAAACTTGCAAATTAAAAGAGCAGCAGGATCGATGATAAGACCAGCCGCGTAATACCCACTACCAAAAGCCAAAACTAGTCCCTTCAACAAGAAGCAGATGGATCATCTTCTAAAACTGTTGAAATCTAGTTTATCATCTCGCATTCGTAGTGTTTCTCTTGCTCACATAGGTAGTGAACCTAGTGTGCCCTTTCTTGTTTTTCAAATCTTACTCTATGGATCATTGATTCTGGAGCTTCGAATTATATGACCAATCTTTCTAATTTATTTAATACCTACTCACCATTTTTTGGTATACAAAAAAATAGAATTGCCAATGGTAATTTTTCACTCATTGCAAGAAATGGTTTGACAAAACTCTCTGAGAATATTGATCTGAAATCTATTCTCCATGCTCTTAACTAGCTTGTAACCTTTTGTTTATGAGTAAACTATCCGACTTTAACTATCATGTTGTTTTCTTTGATTCTCACCGCGAATTCCAAGACCAGAGCTCGGGGAAGAAGATTGGTAGTGCTACAATGATAGATGGACTTCACTACTTTGATGGTGACTTTCTAGCAGTTAAAAAGCTCAAGGCTATAATAATGTTAGTTTTATCTATATTTATGAACAAATAATCATTTGGCATTTTAGACTAGGATATCTTAGTTTTCTATATTTTAAACACTTGTTTCCTACTTTATTTAAGGGTTTGAATTACTCTATTTTTCAATGCAAAAGTTGTTATTTATTTAAAAGTCATCGCACTATGTACATATTTGCCAAAACCCTACATTTCATTGCAACCCCTTTATTTGATACATGCTAACATTTGGGGACCTTCAAAAGTCACCACTATTTCTAGAAAAAGGTGGTTTGTCACTTTTATTTATGATTATACCTGTTTGTCTTAGATATATTTAATGAGTGAGAAATCCAAACTGGAAAAATTGTTTAAGGTTTTCTACAAAATAATTGAAACTCAGTTGTAAACTAAAATCAACATTCTTCATATTGATAATGAAACCGAGTATTTTAAGGAATATTTGGGAAATTTTTTAAAGGAAAATAGTCTCATATGTCTACATGTGTGGATACTCCTTTACAAAATGGCATTGCTGAAAGGAAAAATAAATATTTACTTGAAGTGGCTCATGCTATAATGTTCTCTATGAATGTTTCGAAATATCTATAGGGAGATGTTGTTTTGACTGCTTCGCATTTGATTAATAGAATATCTAAATGTGTTTTAAAATATATCACCTCTTTAGAATGTTTCAAAAAATATTTTCCTATGTCATAGATCCACTTAAATTTACCACTAAAAAATTTTTGGTTGCACTGTCTTTCTTCATATTCCCAACCACTCTAGGTTTAAGCTTAATCCTCGGCTAAAAGTGCATTTTCATAGGGTATGTAGCAAATAAAAAAGGATATAAGTGTTATAATCCCCAAACCAAAAAATTTTATGTTAGTATAGATGTCTTTTTCTCGAAAAACAAACCTTACTTTCACAAAAATTCTTTTTCGAAGGAGAAAGGAGTAATAAAGGATAATTTTTGTGGGATTTATCTGTCATTCCATTACCAAATACAATTTCAACTACTCTTACTCCTCTTTCCCCTAATAGCACATACCTTACAAGTCAGGAAATTAACACTTGTACAAAAAGCCTTCACCTAAAAAATCTCACCCTTGTTTATCCTTAGAAATATTCAAGAAGTCATGAATGATCCAAATTGAAAATTAACAATGATGGAAAAGATGAATGCTCTAAGAAGAAGTGGCACTTGGGAGATAGTTGACTTGTCTAAAGAGAAAGAAAAAAAAAGGTATGTTGTCAGTGGCTTTTCACTATGAAATGCAAAGCTGATCATAGCATAGAAAGATACAAGGCATAATTGGTTACTAAAGACTTTACCCATACCTATAAGATTGATTACCAAAAAAAATTTGCTCCTGTAGCAAAGATAAACTAAATTCAGGTTTTGTTGTCTTTCGTTGTTAATTTTAACTGGCCTTTACATTAGTTGGATGTGAAAAATGCCTTTCTAAATAGAGATTTAGAAAAGAAAACCTTTATAAGTCTACCACTAGGATTTGAGAAAAAACATAGACCTAATAAAGTTTGCAGACTAAGAAAATCTTGTATGATCTAAAGCAATATCTGAAAGCTCGATTTGAATGTTTTGGAAAAGATGTTAAGAGTTGTGTTTACTATCAAAGTTAGGCTAATCTACAATGTTTTACAAACACAACAAAGAATGCAAGGTTGCAATTCTAATTGTTTATGTAGATGATATAGTTATGACAATAGATGATATCGAAGAACTGGAAACGCTAAAGAAGAAGCAGTTAGCCGCTTTTGAGATCAAGGACTTAGGCACATCAAAATACTTTCTTGGAATGGAATTTGCTAGATCAAGGAAGGTATATTTGTCAACCAATAAAAAGACATACTTGATTTAGTTGGTGAAACAGGTTTACTTGGTGTAAACCGGCAGAAACTCCAGTTGAACCTAATCTTAAGTTAGAACCTGTTAAGGTTGAGGAAGCACAAAATAGAGAGTATTATCAGAGGCTCGTTGGAAGACTAATTTACCTGTCCCACACACATTCTGACATAGCCTTTGCTGTAAGCATAGTTAATCAATTTATGCACTCACCTAGACTAGAACTTTTTGACGTTGTCTACAGGATTTTGATACTTGAAAGGAACTATTGGAAGGTTTGATATGTAAAAGACATGGCCACCTACAAGTTAAGGCATAAACTAATGTGGATTAAGCAGGAAGCATTATTGACAGATGATCAACTTTTGGCAACTGTACATTTGTTGGAGGCAACCTTGTCATTTAGCAGAGTAAAAAAAAAAATGTGGTCGATAAAGGTAATACCTAAGATGAGTTCAGATCTACTGCTCATGAAATTTGTGAAGTTTTATGGATTAAAAAACTTTGAAGGATCTAAGACTCTCTAATTCTTCACCCATGAGGATTTATTGTGATAACAAGGTAGCAATCTCTATTACTCATAATCATATTCTTCATGATAAAATGAAGCATGTGGAAGCGGGTAAATATTTTATAAAGGAGAAACTAGAAAATGGACTAATTTGCATACCATACAATCCTACTACTGAACAAATTGTTGATGTTCTTACTAAAATATTACCTAAGAAATAGTTCGTTAAGTTAATTGGCAAGCTAGATATGGAAGATATCTTTAAACCAACTTGAGGGAGAGTGTTGGAATATAAGAATTCAAATATTAAAAGATTGTGTTAGCTGTCAACAGATGATTTAGTCAATGATGTATAATAGAAAAGGCTTGCTGTTGTAAATATGATTCATTTTTTTCTTTTGTAATCTCTTCTATAAAAGGGACACCCATGTAAAGCATTGAATAAGAAAGCCAATAAGTAGGAACTCTTAATTTCAGAATTCTTTTCTTACCAAGTTGACATTGTTACTCGAGATGTATTATCTCATGCAAAGATATTTGTACCATTCTTTGCATCTTATAACTTGTTTGTAGGAAAGGACTAGTCTTTCCTTTGCCAACTTGTATGAAGATAGAGTATAAAACACGTACTTTCATCAATTTATAAGAAGAACTTGAAATTACAACTAGGTAAGCCAAAAGGTTATATGAATAACAATAACTTAAGTTCCAAATGTGTGTGAGCAAGTGTATAACAATAATAAGAACATAAACCAAGTGAGTGAAAGAGTAGAGAAAGATAACACCAAATTTTTACATGGGTTGGCAAATTTGTTAGAATAGTTCTCTAAGAGTTGGATAAATTTCTGTAATTTAGACTAATAATAAATAAAGTTGTTATTTATTCAAACCCAAATATGTTTGTACCAATAACTAAAAGTCTCTAGAGCTTATACTTGATGAAGTTCTATATGTATGAGATATATCTAAGGCATAGAACTTAGTCATAGCTCAAAACTGGTTCACAAACTATAAACAAAAGCTACGCATTTTGTTTGCACAAGGTTGTAGTGTTGCTTACCTTCAATGAGGAAATGGTGAGTCTCTAACCATTTGAAGCAATGACTTCAACACAAAGACACTAGTGTATTATTAGAATGCACTGAACATATCTACGTAGAGTTTTAAATCATTAGGTAGAAATACCCTAATCGAATATAAACATTTATACTTGAGCACTATGGCATCTCTACCTAAATCCTGAGTTGCTAGTGTACCTCTAGTATATAGGCTATGGTGTTTGACTAGAATAAAAAGTGAGACTATGAGATTAACGGTAGATACCTTAACTAATTGGGATTCTAAAATCTATATGCTAGTAGACACTATTTCATAGATATGGAATTCATGACTCTGAAAGGAATGTAGACTACCACTTTCATGGTTTTATAAGATTTTAGTTGAGAAAATCTTGGCCAAGTGTTTAGTGAAGGAGTTCACCAAACTAAAATTTATTCTAATAAATCTTAACCCAATTAAATGGTTGTCAAATTAAGATCAAAGAATCAAGATGTAATTAAAAGGGTAAAACAGTAAATTAAACCTAGTTCCAATTATTGATATTCCATGAAGGGTAGTTGTTGTAACTTATAACTTAATGCATAGCGCTTTAAGATATAATTTAATCAAATTAAATCATAAAACTTTATGTAAAGAATCTTCAATTCCTGAGTGCAACTTTAGGCTTTTTAATGGAATGCACTGAAGTTAATGGATAAAGCTCACTACAATTATGACATAATAGGGTACTGAAAAAAGTCTATTGGAACTTGTTAATTAAATATGTCCATAAAAATCTACTGAATAAATATAATTCTGTAAGTTAGAACAATTAAAATCAAACAGAAAAAAAATATTGAATTTAATTAGGTTAATTAGAGAATTAATCTTAGACATTTAATTAAATGGATTGCGCCAATTATTAAATTAATAAAGATTAATTTATAATTAAACATACTGAATTGGGCCAACTATTTGATTAATAAGATTAATTAATGAGCTTGTTATTTAATTAATGAGATTAATTAAATAAGTGGGCTTAAGTTAAATTAGATTAATTCAAGGCCAAAAACCCAAGTCCAATTCATATTAGGGTTAAGGTTTGATAGAACATTATAAAAAGGAAGCTAAAATATGTTTTAGGGTAAGAAAAGAATACACTAGTCAGTTTTGGCTTCTTGTGCTCTTTATAACTGTTCTTTTTCTTTGATTCTAGTTTATAGTTAGTGTCCACACATCAAGTTATTGCACAAAGAAGTAGATATTTGGGAATCTTAGTTAGTGAGAAGGCACAAAAATTCAACAAGTCTTGAAAACTATACCTGCGAGGTACCAATGTTCTTTCACTTTTTTCTTACATTTCAAAGATTTCTCCAACAAGAGAAATTATTACAAATGAAAGGGCAAAGTGATTAAAATGAGATTGTTGTAATTTTAAAGGTTAAAGAATGATTATAAAACTCAAATGATGTTTATAGGCCCTTAGGTTGTGAGAGAAATATTGAAAATCACCTCACAAAGTGAGAAAAGCCCCTTGTTTATACTTAGGACCAAAAACTAGCTGTTAGGGACTTATTTTCCAAAAAGGAAGAACTCTCATTTCCTTATTGTTGTTTAATGTAATACCCTATCACCTCCCTATTATTTGAATAACACCCCAACACTCCTAGATGTTATCTCCGTTAGTAGAAATTGTTAAATTCTAAAGGCGGTTATGTAGTTTAATAAGGTTGAGGTGATAGTAAAAAATAAAATATCTAACATTTCATAATAAAATATACTTGTATTAATTATATATAAAAAAATAAATTAAAATTTTCATTATTTATTTATTTTTTTCTTCCTTTTTCTTCTTCTAAGCCATTCTTTTCTCTTTCTCTACCATTTTCAATCATTTAATCTCCTCTTTTTCTCTCTTTCTCTCTCTCTTTCACTTCCCAGACACCATAACTACAAAGACCCCTTCTCTCTCTTTATCTCTCTTTCACTTCTCAAGCACCATCGCCACAAAATCCTTACTACTCCTCCGACTTGTTACTAACCTAGATCTAACAAACAATAGCTACAAAACCTCATTACCCTGTTCTAAGTGATGACCAGTCTGAAGATGTAGCTGGCAATATAAAATGGCTTTGCAGGTGCACCCTATGATTAAAGGAACTGTTATGCTGTTCTCTACCTATAGGGATTTTAATGCATTCTTTAAATGACTAAGAGAGAGATGCAAGATAATTGGTGTCAAGCTAATTGACATACTATGTTCATATTTGTCTTTGACAACTGTCCACCTTAATTCTTCAATCATGCTGATATCAAAGGGAGGATGTTGATTTTGCTCTGGTGCTTCACATACTTAGTCAACGTGAGTACTGGTAAGTTTGTTTAGGACTGGTCTAGTATGGCTCGTGTGTTAGCCCTAAGGTTAATAATCCATTGTTTTGATGATAACAAACATTGATATCATTAATTAACCAAATTATTCTTGTAATGCTTGTAATATTTGTAGCATGATGAAGAACTGAAGTAAAATTGTAGAGATTCAAAAGAATATCCAAAATCAAGGCATTTATAAGGTACAAAATTTTAAATCCCAAGACCAAATTGAAGAGAAGTTTGAACAGTTAAAGACACACATATTTAAGTAATTTATTATTTGTAATGTGTCTTTGAATTGAATATTGATTTGCACTTAAAAGCTTAAAATATTTTTTATCAAAATACATGCTTTTAAAGTTTTTCAAAAATTTATATGGCTATATAGTTTTGGTGTGAATAATTTGAATATGTGAAAAATGGTTATAAGTTTTCTATGGGCCAAATTGAAAACTTTTAGAACCTGAAATATGAACCAAAATGCAAGATTTTAAAACCTTGAAAATAAATTTAAATGTAAAATTTTAAATCTATCAACCAAGTGTACCAACTTAGTCGACCGAATTGGAAAATTAGGGTGAGAATATTCTTGCAATCCATAGATTATGAAATTTGGGATGTTGTTAATAATAAATTCATTCCCAAATTCTAATGAATAGAATGACATAAATAGGAAAAATGCATCTTTAAATTCTGGATCTTTAAATATTTTATCTTATGCATTAAGTAGATATAATATAAATAAATTTTTTATGTTCAATTTTGCTCATGATAGTTGGTGTGCCTTAGAAAATTTTTACGAAGGTGACAAAACTAAAGAAACTATGACTTGCACCTTAAGTAAAATTGTCTTGGAACTCTTATGCACTGCAATGACGAAATGAAGAGAACAAAAGCAACAATGAAGAAAAGAAAGCAAATGAAACTTCAATCTTGTGCTTCATGGCATTAAGAAATAATAAGGTAAATGATTTTGAACCTTCTTATTCATATGATGAATTCTGGGATGCATTTGAAGAGTTGTATAATATTTTTGAAAAATTAATTTCTAAAACTTGCATTCTTAAAAACAAAATTGATAGTCTCCTCATTAAGATTGAATCTTGAAAGAGGCGAAGAACATTATTGAAAATGAGAATGATAATTTGATGAGTGATAAAATTGTTTGCAAACAAGAAAATGAAATTTTGAAAAATAAAATTGATAACCTATTAAAGGAAGTCAATGGTTTTAAAGTAGTAAAAAAAAACTTTTTCAAAAAAAGATTGATTTTCTAAAAGAAATTGAGAGCTCAAAATTTCAAGCCTTATCAAAAGAAACTGAGATGCTTAGAAAAAGGACCACAAATTTAAATGAGATTGTTTTGAAATTCACACATAGTCAAGAGAATTTTGAAAAGTTGCTGTGGCTCTTAAAGATGTGTTTTTGACAAAGGACGTATTAGATACAAGCCTCAAGTCAAACAAAAATATTTAAAAACATTAGAAAAAATACCTAAGTTGGAGTTAGAAAGATTTTGGTTCCAAAGGGAACCAAAACTAATATTGAAGGACCAGATGTTATAGTATATAAAAACTATAGCTAGATGCTCTGTTCATAGTGTGCTTAGTTTTTATAAAACAGAAATGAGGACACATTAAACAAGTTGTTTTTGCTTTGAGGCAGCTTCAGCATTTGCTTATATATATTTCTATCTATTTTTTTCTATACTCCTTAATTAGTATTACCATATTAAACAACTACTCTCTGTTTGCTTTTTGTCCTCTTTAATATTAATATATTAAAAACTCTGGTTAATTGTTGGTAATAATATTTTAAATAGCTAAGATTATAAATGTAATATTAGATATTAAAGAAGTATATAAACTTTTAAATCATAATTATTGGCAAATGAAATTAATCATCAAACAAACTACTAAAAGCAAACACAAAAAACTAATATGCAGTACATGGAACTTCAATAGGCATATATGTAAGATAAAAGGGAAAGAGAAAGGCAATATATATAAATATAAATGTGTGTATTGGCAATGGCGGATATTTAGTCCTAGCAGAGGGATATTGTTGAAAAAGCCATAATGCAGTAGAACAAGCGGTAATACTAATTAATTAATTAATTAAGCTTAGTTGGGTTTTTAATTAGTTCAGTTAACTACAGGCATTAGGATTTGCCATGACGTATGTTTCAATAGCATTGTACATTTACATGACCAAAATGATTTGGGTACCAAAATGCAAAACTTGATAATTTTGCAGGTACGAAAATCAAAGAATGATGGATAGTTCCTTGATAAGGATTTGTGGTAGAGAGAAACAAGTAATGAAATGCAACATATGCTTGAATAAAATGCAAGTAGAAGAATATGTGTACGAGCAAAATTGGTATCAAATTCTTAATTTATCTTTTGATTACTTTACGCATAATTCTTAGCTGAAGTCTTTAAAGCATATTTGTGGTTTGTGTTTGTAAGCATGATTGGTTGAAATATGCTTACTTTGGCAAGAAATTCTTGGCTTGTTATTTAGATTGTTTAACGTCCAAATTCTCTAGCCAAGCTTTTTCAAGATGTGTTTTGTTTTAAGTTCATAAGTATGTTTTGCTTGAAGTATACATGCATTTATCACTTTTTGCAAAACATCTCTAGTGCCCCATTTGTCCTTTAATGTGTGCTTGCTTTTGGATTCACTCATTCATCATCTTAAAATGGCTTTGAAATGAAATTTGATAACTTTATAATTAATATTTCAATTTCATTTAAACCAAATATCAAGTATCTAGAATCAATAATGGATGGCTTAGCATTAGGAAGTGAAAGTAGCCGTTTCCACATTTTGTGAGACTAGTAGCCAACTTGCAAGCAATTTTGGGACTGATTGATATTGTTTTATGGGACGAATAACACATGGATGGAAAGCTAGAGATGTCTAGTTTCTGCAAAATTTACAAAATCCAATTCAGACATTGTTACAAGCAAATATGCTGAGATTAACCCACAAAGGTCACAACTATATAAAAGATGTGGCAAGCCGACCTTTTTTTTGGGGCTGAAAAAGGTGGGTGAAATGGTGCCAATTTCTATTGATCGAAAGCTCTAGAAGTTAGGAGTTCGTAAAATTTTGCAGTACTCAATTTGAACATCTCTATAGAAAGATATGACTTCATAAACCTTGACTAGTCAGAAAACAGAGTAGAAACAGGGCAACCAAGATAGGATTCAGTCTACTGAAATGCTCAATGCAATCAACCAAAAATTAAAGGTTTTTCTACCCACATACAATATAGAGATCATTAAGGAAAGAAAAAGAGAAGTTCTAAAAGAGAATGAATCATTGGCAAACCATTAAAAGTAAGCTTACAAACCTAAACCATCAAAGGTTTGATTCTAGAGAAATGTCATTTTACCATGCTTATTCATTTGTTTGAATTGTTTTGACATTTTTTTTTAATCGTTTATTATGATGCAGAAGGGGGAGATGCCTATCTTGATATGCAATACACTTTAAGAGGCAACTGTTTTATCCTTTTGACTTGCGTTAACATGACATGATATGTGCATTTTGATTTATGCATAACTTGAATTGATTTGAACTTGTCTACAATGCACACTTTTGGCATACAAAGGCGGACAAACAAATTACTAGTTTGATCTTATTTTCTTGCAAGTTTTGATGTGTAAAAAAGGGAAGTATCATGATGAATGTTTAAAAGTGTAGGTTTATCAAGAGAAATATTATGACTTACACTTAATAATGTCCTTCTATTCCCCAATAATGAAGCATATTCCTTTATATTGAATTGTAAAACATGAATTGGACTAAATAATCGATTTTGCGTAGGTTTCGTATAATAAGCGTATCTTTCAATCCAAATCATCAATTGATACGATTTTTCGGCTGAACAAACATAAACTCATCATTTCACAACTTTTTAAGCCAAAGGTTGGACCAGTTCGAGCAATTAATGGGACAAAATTGGGCTTCAACAGAACTCAAGCGCATCTTTAAACCAGCCCAACATGCTTATGTTTTGGGCCATATCTCCCTAAATATGTAACAAAAAATTATATGGTTGGGTGATCTAGAAAGCTGAGAAAGGGATCTAAATTTTTTATGTTTTGTACTTTCTCAAATTTCAACTGGTGGATTATGAAAAAGAGCTATCCTTCTAGAAGGGCGGTAGAGAAATGCGACTTGAACATCTCTGCCTATTTTCAACACAACTCACGGTCTAAAATAGAAATAAGGGTGAGATATGACCATTAGAAAGATAAGTCATCCACCTACAACTTCGAAGAAGGATGCTTTGCAAAATTCGGTGGTTTTCATAGTCAAAGATATGTTGGAAGTTGGTAGAGCGTGATTAATTGGAAATTGACAAAATTATGTTCACACATGTGGAATGTCTTTTGTTTTACCTATATAAAGGAAGATGCGGAAGTGAGGAGGGAGATCAGTTTTGTTTCCATTTCTATTTTCTTTTTGTAATTTAAACTTCAATTAAATAATGTATTTCTAATTTCATAATTAGGGCTAAGGGTAAACTTTTGATGATTTTATAGTTTTGTTCTTTGATCCTTTGTTTTGTTCTTCATTGCCAATCTTTTTATTAATTAAGTACTATATTTTGCAAGTGATTTTGAATTTTCAGAAACCTTGATTCATTGTTAATAAATGGTACATTGAATGCTTGAATGTTTTCTACATATCAAGAGCAAGACAACTTATAGTTTTTCACCATCAACTAAAAGGTAAGTCTTTTGATTTCTTTGTGCTTAAATTTTTTTTTTCATCATCTAATTAAGATTACTTCTTTTGATTCTTAATTGTGTTTTTCTTTAAAGAAAAAAGATCAAGAATAAGTTCTATACAAATCATTAAAATGGATCCCTAATGCCCTAATATATAATAATATTAAATTTAAATTTGATAATAAGCAAATTCATTCCATTTCTTATAATATTTGAATATTTGAACTTGTAATATTTAGACCTTTGAACTTGTGAACCTTATATAACATATTCCCTGTGGACCGACACTTAGACTTCTGAACTTTATTACTTGAAACAACTTATACTTGAGAGTTACAACCTTTAAGTTATAGCATATCATATGGTATGCAATACACTTAGGGAGAAATGTGTTCTTTTTTTTTTTTTAATTTGTGTTGGTTCATATGATGAGTGCATTTTGATGTGTGCATAAGTTTTGAGTCGAATATCTCATTTTGTGCACTCTTGAAACAAAAAAGGGGAAAATTTTTGTTTAATCTTATATTCTTCCAAGTTTTTTTCTTTCATTGCTTTTGCTCAAAAAGTTTAAGGGTGATTTTTATTTTGAAAATTCTTGAAAACCCTCCAACAATTTTTTTAATATTGTTACCATGCACTTATATTTGATTTTTTTTATTATAACAAAAGGGAGAGAAGGTTTATTATTTGCTTGCATATGCTCAAATTTTTAGGGGCAACTTTTACTTTCAAAATTCCTCTAAATTGTCTCTAATTTTTGTTATCATGCACTCACATTTGATACTATTTTGATGATAACAAAAGGGGGAGAATGTTTATTGATTGTATATTATATGCTCTTATGCTTAAGGATGGATTAATGCTATTATTGAGGGGGAGCATGAATTTTGAATTATATGATGAATTGCCATTTATGAATTAATTATAAATTATTTCTTATTGGCAATTAGTGGTTTGTCATCATCAAAAAGAGGGAGATTTGTTAACCCTAAGATTAATAAGCCATTGTTTTAAGATAACAAACATTGATATTATTGATTAACCAAAATTCTTCTTACAATATTTGTAGTATGAACTGGAGTGCAATTGTAAAAATTCAAAAGGATATCCAAAATCAAGGTATTTATAAGGTGCAAATTTTTAAATCCCAAAAGCAAATTGAAGAGAAGTTCGAAGAGTTAAATACACATATTTATGTAATTTATTATTTATAATTTGTCTTTGGATTGAATATTGATTTACACTTAAAAGTTTTAAATCTTTTTTATCAAAATACACGCTTTTAAAGTTTTTCAAAAATTTCATATGGCTATATGGCTTTGGTGTAAAGAGTTTGAATATGTGAAAAATAGTTATACGTTTTCTATGAGCTAAATTAAAAGTTTTTAGAACTTGGAATAAGGACCAAAATGCAAGATTTTAAAATCTTAAAAATATACTAAAATGAAAAATTTTAAATCTATAAACAATACCTATGGTTAACCAAGTGTACCAACTTGGTCAACCGAACTTTTGAAAACTTAAATTTTGACCCCCTGACGACTAGTTTTCTAATTTGTACTATAAACATTAACTTAAACTCACTTGAAACAAGTTTTGTACCTTGGAAAAACTTTGTTTCTTGTTTTAGAAGTACATTACAAAGATTTTATCTTTTATTTGCAAATCAAATATCAACCTCATTACATGCTCTAGTTTTCATTTGTAATATCCAAAAGAAAGAGTGTTTCTATATCAGTTGATCAAACTTTTAGATCAAGTTTATTTTCTTTGTTTTATTTGTATGTGAGTGTGAGGGAAACACTCTTGAATTGTAAGGTTTAAGTGACACCCGTAAGTCACCTGATTTGTAAAGGTTGGAGAGGCATTCAATCATGTCCTTTTAATGTAAGGTTTGAATGACACCAAAAAATCTATTTAAAGTTATATTTGCTTGCCTTCGGGTTTGAAGGCACACGTAATAGAATCGTTAAGCTTGAAGCTTAGAGGTGTGGACATAGATCAGAGTTTGCCGAACCACATAAAAGTCATTATGTTTGATGTCTCTCCCTATAATCTTTATTATATATTGTTTATGTTTATATTTGTTATAAATAATACTCGCACACATTAAAGTTTAATTTGTTGACATTCATATATTTGAATATTTGAATTGCTTGGTGTTGGTTGTTGGGTTGTCTTTAAATTATTAGAATTCTTGAAAACCAAATTCACTCCCTTCCTCCCTCCCTTGGGTTGCCTTATTAGTATTTCATCATGATGAAGACTTCGTGCCCCTACAAAGTTATCGATGCCATAAAACACAAATGAGAAAACGCAGGAAGCAATAGGTACAGTTAAAGTGAAGAAATGGATTCTCATGAAAATGGTGAAAAATTGTCCATTTGAATAGTATTGTGGTAGTGAAGAGAGTGGATTTTGTTAAAGAGAAATAAGGGGTTTTTTATTTTAGAAGACTTAAAGAGGGTGGAATCTTAAGTTTACTCCCAACAACTTTTGACAATCATCAGCACACCCCTAAAAATTTTGAAAGTCATCAAGGCACCCTAAACGTTAAGTCCAACCGTTATATTTAATAGTTTTTTTAAGTTGATCATCAAAGTTGGTCATTTAAAAAGACAATTTCACCCCTAATAAATTTAAAATTAATTTTTTCTTTTCTTTTTTCCTTTTCCTTCTCTCCGTTTTTTCTTAATTTTCTTCTTCCCTCCGATGGCTGTTGCTGACAGCCACCCTTTCATAGTTGTTGCAGGCAACCATGGCGGTTGCCACAAGCAACTTTTCATGGCTGCTATTGGGAACCTCCAATGGCTATTGCAAGCAGCCATCAACCTTTTATATCTGCTGTAGGCAGCCTCTAATTGCTGAGTAGCCTTTCATGGCTGCTACAGGTAGCCACCATAGCCGCCACAAGTAGCCTTTCGTGGTTGCCTATAACAGCCTTTGTGGTTGTTAACCATGAATCTCAAAAAAAAAAAAAAAAAAGAAAATAAGAAGAAAAGAACAGAGGAGAGAAAAAAATAAAGAATTATTTTTATTAATTTAAATTTATAAAATTATGATTTTACTCTTTTAATTATTTGAAATAACAGTGTAAGTTAATGTTTAAGGGTGTCTTGATGACTTTTAAAACCTTTAGAGATGTGTTGATGATTGTCAAAAATGATTACGAGGAACTGAAGATTCCCTTTACCACAATCATAAACGTACACAAGTAAAAATATATCAATAAAATCTCAAAGCTTGTGACTTCATTTTTCTAATGATTTATCTTCCATTTGCTCAAGGGTTTTTATTATATTTTTCGTGAATGCCTTGATTTTGGATTTTTTTTAATATTCACAATTGCATTTTAATTCTTCATGCTAAAAATATCACAACAAATGCTACAAGAAGAATATAGTTAATCAACCATATTAATGTTTATTATCACTAAAATAATGACTTATGAACCTTAGGGCTGAGAGAATTTGCCCCTACCCTTGATGAAGTTGCTGCAATTCTTGGTTAATTTACCTGTTATCGGGGACAAAAATTCCTTAAATATATATCCAATTTGTTGGGATAAACTAATATAAACCAATTTGCGGAAGCACAATAATTACCTTATCCCCTCTTGCGTGAACCTAATAGGAAACAAACAAATAGAGCAACAATCTTTGGCACAAAATTAATTCTTGGACAGCAACCACATCATCAACAAAATAACGATAACACAATCAATTTTAACGTGGAAAACCTCCCCAATGTGAGGAGTAAAAACCACAGGACCGTACTCCACCCGAAAAATCTCTACTATAATCAAATAATGGGAATACACAATTTCTCTCTAGTTAGAACTAGAGGTACACATCCACAATATTCTCAAGATCACACAATCTTGACAAACAATCAAGTTTCACAAAGAAATTAGAGAGAGTTCAAGAAAAAACATCACCATAATGGTAGCCTAACTTTCAACCACGAAATCTGGAGAAAAGGAGCTCTAAATCTGATCTCCACCGTTCAGAATTTACTCCTCTAAATTAGAAAGCTGCTGGTAAAATTTCAGCTCAATCGGACCACGAATCAATCTCCGATTAGCCACTTGATCAAAACTGTCCCAAGTTTACTATTCTACCTCTCTCTAGATGATGAACAGTAACCGCCTCTCTCTCTATGTGATAAACAGTGCCGCCTCTATCTCTCTAGACGGTGAATAGTGCTCACCTCTCTCTTCTTAACTCACATATATGTATGTTGCAGAAAAAAAAATACTAAACCCTACTTAAGAAAAGACTAAAATGTCCTTTGATTAATTGGACTTAGTTACTATTGAAGAGAAAATTTGGGCCATCTCCAAATAGGAGGAAACCCAACCCAATACAATTATCTGTTGTCGAGAAACGAATTGAGAATGCATTGGTGCTTGCTTTTACTAAAAGCAAAAGTTCTACATGTTCAACTATCAGGATTGGGCAAAGTACTTTTAGAGTTCTATTGTTGACGTGACTTTTGTTCCAAGTGAAGGTTACCACTTTCGACACCGCTTGGAGGCCATGATTGCTTTATAGCTGAGTCAGTACATCTTTGGGAACAACTTAGTGGATGCAATTCAGCAGTTTGTTTTCCCGTGGCCGTTTGCTTGGCTGATGGCTGTTGTTTTCCTTTGGCTGCTTTGTTCTTGGGTATCCTTTATCACGAACTTGATTTAATCTATTTAGACAACATAAAAGGTGCTGGTCATCGAATTGTCAACTCTCCTATTGATGGCACCTTTTACAAATCTTTTTGCTACAATGCTTTCCCCATATATGTTTCCTCCCCTTGATGCTGCTCATATTAGACGAGACATTTTCTACTCGTCACTTCCTTTTTCGAATGATATTTTACCATCAAAGTTTCCTTCATGCATGTGGTGGTTTTATTAGCGTTCACACCGTGGTTGTCTATTAGATCATTTAGATGATGAAGTTGGTTTTTCTTTCTACTTGTATTTGAGCTTGGCGTATTCTTTTCATTTCCCTAAATTTGTTTAACTCTCATAATTTGGAAGACTTTGGAATGTACGAATACAAATAGAGAATGGAAACCTAATGTATAGGGATTATTTTGTAACCTACTAGCATGGTTAGCTCCTCTGCATCAATGCTCATAGAGCAACTTTAGTTTTCCTTATAAACCATAGTGTGTGTAGAAACACTTTGGTTTAGATATGATACCGCCTTAATTGGTGCCTTTTACACTCTCCTCAGATAAGGCAATTGATCTTTCACTTTATCGAAGTTGGCCAACCGCCCAAAGCTGTAATCGAAAGAAATCTCCATCGCGGTTGCTGACATGCACGGTATTTCCACCAATTTGTATCATCAATATTGGAGGTTATTGTTTTTTTTCTTCAAATATGTAACTGGACATCCTAATGACATGGTTAGTGCTTGTCAAAAGATTCCTCGTCAGCATTAAAAAGTGAGCTCAGCCTCCACAATTTGGCATGCGAGGAAGTATAAGCTTCTTTATATTGAGATCTACGCTACCCATCAAACCATTGTAGGTAGTGTCGCACAAATAGCCCTAGAACAACTAGAGGCCCCAACACAAATGGCCTTTCCTACTCGTACTGCTGTTGTTCCTGCTGCCTCATCTAAAAGTTTTCCGCATATCTCCAAGAGTAAGGCATTGTCTTCTACCCCAAAATCTGTTCCTTCCGAGAAACCCCAAACAAAAAAAGAAAAGTCTCCTCAATCAAAGTGTGCTCCACCAAAGAACCCTACTTCCACAAAACTTGTTCCCTTTGGCCCTTTAAGGATGAGTTCTAGATTAAAGCCTACTAAGGATCAAGTTAGTAGTAGCAGGTAGAAATCCTTCTGACTCCAAAAAATCTCTGCCTATAAAAGTTCTAATTCTATCAACAAACTCTCTACTCACGAAGGCAGGGAGGAGAGTAAACAGGAAGAGGTTGGTCTTTTATTTTGCTTTCTCTTTCTTTTCTCCTTTCTTTTATTTTCCGTTTCTTTTTTATGTATGTATATACTTCATTGATGCTTATTTGAGATACATGACATTCCACCAACTGACACTTTTTGTCGAGGGTGCTCTCGCCCTATTTCTTTGAGCTGTAACTTGATCATGGGCAATATGAAATTCAGTCTTTTAGCGACTCACTTAATTTCTTTTCACATGTGTAGGCGTTAGTCCTAGACCTAGACCTAGCCCAGCTACAAGGAGCTCAAAACCTGTTCATCAATCTTTCCCTGCTCCTTCACCGACTCTAGGTAGACTTTTCTTATTTGTTCTCTTCATAAGGACATATAATATTTACAGTCTCTTGATGCTCTTGTTCTTGTCTTTCGAAGAGATTCTGAGACCTTATTGTTACAACATCTAGCTTTTACAACATCCAGCTTTAGTCCTACAAACTTGAAGAAATTGCCTCATTCTAGTGTCAATTCAGTATGAGTGATTCCTAACCAACTCCACAAGAAGTATTACATCCCATCAGTGGCAAAAAATGGACCTATCTGTGGGGCTCTGTTCCCGTTGAAACAGTTCAACTTCTGCAAATGTTAGTGGAGGCTTAAGCTCGACTAGAAAAGCTAAGGGATCCACCTGCTTGGTCAACTTCATTATGACATTCTGATGATGATGTGATGATTTGACGATTTAATGAAGATTTCTTTGTTTTGTATTCTTGTGTAATGTAATAACAATAAAATTATTTAAAATATTAATAATAATTCAAAGACTATTCAAAATAATAGAGGCTATCTGCCGTTTTCCAATACTCCGAAGGTATCTACCAATTTTCCAAGAGTATAAAATAGATAAGATTAATCTACTCTTGACATTTTTTTGAAGAGAGCCTTTACTGGTAAGTATTGTTCATAATCCTGCTATACTGTCAATTTATATTTCTGTAAGTATATAAATAAATACAATTTGGGTAATACTTGTAATTCCTAATAAGCACATATATTTTGGTGGGTCTGGGATGGATCCAATGTTCTTGTGCTATCATGGTGTTTTCTATGTTAGAGTTTTTGGGGTCTAGATTTCTTGAGCTTGCTAGTGTTGCTAGGCCAGAGATTATGGATCCATGGTCTATTGGGTTCGAAAGAATTCTGATCAACAGACGGTATTAGAATAAATAGATTAAATTTGTACTAAAAATAACTAACTCTTAAATATTGTAGCACAAACTTATGCCATTAATAGGAAAATACCAAGATTTTATTGAAAGGTTCATTTAACTGTATTGAAGGGTATTAAAATAATTGGATTAGATTCTACTGAATTAGATTGAAGAAAATTTAATATAGTATCACATTTGGTATTGAATTGTATTACAAAATATTAAACATAAATATTATTTTTTATTAGAAATTATTATTAATTTTAATTATAATTAAATAATTTAAAATTATCGTTGATGATCACCATGAACCTATTTTATTATTTAAAATTATAACCTTTAATAACTTGTTTGGTTATAAAACAATATCCTAATCAAAATTATAACCTTTAACATCAACTTGTTAGGTTGTAAAAAAATAATCTAATCAATGTTGTTTATAAATAATTTCAAGCATTAACAACTATACCTATTGAAATCAATGTTGAACTAAATTTTAATAAACAAAAACACACAAAAATATCATATAAAAGATTAATTAACCTTACAAAATTTATTACAAAAATAGTAATTAATGGTGATCATAACTAGCATATGTAAACACTAGTTCAATAGAGTATTTTTCTTATTTTTTTTCAACCTTTGTTAAAAGGCATAATAGAAATAATAAAAATAATGCTAAGATATTTTTGACATTACAAATGTTTTAAAAAAATTAAAAAAAAAAATTATTCCCAAAGAAGACAAGTAAAGTTTAAATGACTGTTTTAATCCACTGAAAGCCTTTTCTTAATGACAATTAAAATTCTTCTGCCCACTTGAAAAGTCAAATCAAATATAATTATTTTTGTTGAATTATAATATTATATTTTATTGTATTGTATATCAAATTTTAATCATATCTATTACAATAAGTATAATTATTATATAACATTTTAATATTAAAATTTACTAGTACTAAACTTTTGAAATTCTAGATACTTTCAACAATTATATTACAAGCCACCATAATCCCAAACTAATCATAAATAGAAAAAAAATAATATTTTTATTTTCAGTAAAAACAAGAACCAAAAACCATACCAACTCACCCACGCTTAAAAGATTCTCTTTCCTTTCTAACAATTTCACACACGATAAATTTCATCCCGCCCAATTCACAAGTCGAAATTAAAGAAATTCTTCCTCTAAAATTGATACGAGAGAAAATCAATCTCTTACCTCCTACTCCTAAGCAAACTATTTGCTTAAAAAATCCTCTTTCATTTTGGGCAAGAGAAAGACTTCACTTTCAGAATAACTACGCTACACTATTTTTTCTATTCAATGTGAATGGTATGATTAACATTTATAAAGCTGTATAACTAATATTACAAAATCTCATTAATATCACTATCTACTCTTACCTATTTTTACAAAATTAATCAAAACAAGAAAAGCTATACAAAATCAAGAAAGGAAAAAGGAAAAACACCAAACAAGTCAGTACTAAGTCCTGGAAAGTTCTAGCATCAGAGCAAAGCTTACAACTAGTTATAACAATTTCTTCTT
Source organism: Azadirachta indica (assembly GCA_022749755.1). Lineage (NCBI taxonomy): Eukaryota > Viridiplantae > Streptophyta > Magnoliopsida > Sapindales > Meliaceae > Azadirachta > Azadirachta indica. The sequence continues at coordinate 18,230,146 of CM040442.1, forward strand.
TTTCTTTTTAAAGTTTGGAATTCATCTTGGTGTGACAGTAGGGATGACTCCACTAACGAGATTGCTACCAGAGACATCTGATGAAACGTATGGATTCTTCAACATAGTGGATGAAGATGGTGGACTTACTTCTTTTACAGGTTCACTGGTTATGAATTCTGTGGATTTGGTATCAGATGCTGGCATCATATGCCAAATGTTTTCGAGTTCTCTTACAACTTCTGCCATTGAAGGTCTTGCATCTGTCTCATCCTCGCAACACTTGAGGGCCAATGTAACAAACTTCTCCACACATTCAGAAGGATATGAACCCATTCTCCCATCAATCACTGAGAAGATCATACCGGATTGGTATGCGGTATTTACCTGACATGGACAGAAATCACACAAGATGCTTTAGTGAACAAAGATCATACCAGATTGATAATAACATTCATTACATGCAGCCATAGGAATTGAGCTCCTTCACAGAAACTATATCGGATGAGTTTTCTCTAAATCTTATCATTTTCATTTATTGTGGGTTCAAGAAAATTTCCATGGAGGTGCTTTGCATGTTCTAGAGGACTTTTAGTTACTTGCATATGAACCATAAAAGCTCTTATTAGACTTTTAAAAGGGAGAAGCTGCATTCATCAGTAACTTCATGGGTTAAACATACATTGCAATGAAATTAAACTTTAAGAAGGGGGTTAGTAGGTAATACCTCTCGAACAATGTTTTTTCCGTGCGAGATTGGCTGCATACCAGTCAAGAGTTCCAGAAATACAACACCAAGACTATAAACATCACTTTTGTCAGTCAATTGATGAGTTAAGAAGTACGCCGGATCAAGGTAACCCTGGGAAGAACAGACACAAATTTAATAGAGAGCGATCCGTTATTGACTTTTTGAAAGGCTCATTTTATCCTTGATGTCCGTTTTCTATATGTTTTTCCTATTTATTTACTTCAACATATTTGTCATCCATCATAATTTTCTGTCATCCAGTTGCTTGTTTATTCCGACAAGATCAATGGATTACATAATCACCTATCACTTTTTGCATAGTTCCAAATGTCTAACCAAAAGATTCACATAAAATGTCAAAAGCTCTGGGACTGCACTGTATGGCATCACCACCTACTATGGTTCAATTCTCTCATTTCTAACTTCATTCAAGAGTATAGTCCAATAAGGCATATCAACCAATAAAATGGCAAGAGTCTCTGTTGTTCATACTTATTGCAGGCGCATATATTAGTAAGCCAGATTTGTTCCTCTATGCGCCCATCCTTTTCGGTCATAAAATTTGAAGGTCGACATGCCCAAGCATCTAGCTTTTACAACTCTAATGAAAAAGCTATGCACATCTAATGACTGACGAACATACAAGAATTACAATTATCTACTGTTGTATCTCATTTCTAACACTCAAATTTAACTGGTGATCTATTGTTTAGTTGCAAATGGATTTTAACTTAAATTTTAAGTAAGATTAATCAATGTGTCAACTAATTATCAATTAATCTTGTACAAATTTTGATATTTCCAAGTTTGGTATTGATTTTCTAGAATCCATCATGTGTCCATATAAAACTTCCAAAGGCTATCATATGCATCATAGACATGGTAGCATGCTTCATAATTGTCACAATGTGAATAATGCTGATGGAACGCAGGAATAAAGAAAACCAATTTTATAATTCTCTAGAATAATAAACAATAAATCTTACCGGAGTACCCTTTACAACTGTGGATACATGAGCCGGTACAACCCCTTCAATATCTGGAACAGGGGCAAGTCGTGAAAGTCCAAAATCAGCAACCTTGGCCATGAACTTATGGTCCAATAATATGTTGCTGGCCTTAATGTCTCGGTGGAATACTGGAGGATCAGCTTCTGTGTGTAGATAGAGGATGCCCCTGGACGAACCTAGGGCAATCGACAATCTCATGGCCAATGACAGAGGTTCTTTAGATATAACTGTTATACCACATGCATCAACCGTTAGTTAGGACGCATCAAACAGGCATAATGAGTCAAAAAATATGAATTTGTATTTCTATTCATCTTAAAAAATGGAGCATAAGTGGGAAGAAGGGAAAAAAAATGTATCACTACCACTTCATAACAATTTCAGCTTCCATTGATATATGCCAAAGTAAAAATAATTAAAAGAAAATTTGAAATTGAAGAATATAATTAAAGTATACCGGACAGGCGATCCCTCAAAGTGCCATTTTCCATAAACTCGTACACCAACATCTGTGTGCAGAACAGGAAAACACATTAAGTTTTCTGGAATAAGCAAAAGCAAGAGCACTAATAGAGAGTACAAAGCCTTAAGTCTTGCTAGATCACACCGGATTACTTTTAGGAGTATAGTACGCTGAAAAAGAAGGAAAAATGGAGGATCATGTTCACCCAAGTTCACCAGAAAGATAGATAATTCAAAGTTTTTGCTGCATCCATGAAATCAACCAAATTCTTAGGCTATATTTGTAATTGTTGTGCTTTCACTTGACTCTGAAAGCACAACAACCAAAGTGTTTGGTGAACACCCACTTGACAGCAAACTTTTACCAACTTAGATACTCATTTAGACTTGACAAATAATACATCCATTCTGCAGCATTTCTTAAGTATAGTTTGTTTCTTACATTCATCTATGTAACACATTATAAGTCCTGCAGATGAGACGAATCAAGTTGATAGATAATTGAGGCAAATTAAAATCCTCACAACAAGATGGGAGGAACTACCTGTTCGCATTCTTCGTCACAGTATCCAACCAAAGATACCAGATTCCGATGATGTAATCTTGATAAAAACTGAATTTCTGTTAAGAACTCCTTCTCGCCCTGCAATGATCCCTCTTGGGCACGCTTTATGGCAACAACCATGCCATCGGCAAGAATGCCTTTATAAACCTTTCCGTAGCCACCTTGACCAACTTGAGCGGAGCTATCAAAATTGTTTGTAGCTAAGGCCATTTCTCCATAGGTGAAACTTCTCACACCATCAATTTTTATGGAGCTCGTTGATGCTGCATGCAGATAAGAGTGCTAATATCAAAATTATAATATAAGATGAGCAGATTGCATGACATGAATTTCAAATAGTTTCCCATAAACAGGTCAATCTTTGTCTTCAGATTTCTGAGTTCCAAAACGGAACTCTAAAAGACCTGCAAGATGAAACTTGGGAAGAGTCCAAAAAGATCTATTGGCAGTGGCATCCAAATTCCAGCACAAATGAAATGTCAAGTTTCAAGCAAAGTAAAACCAAATTTCACTTTGATCACAAATTTTGTTAAATAAAAAAATGAAACTAGTGGGAAGACTTATACTAATGCCAAAAGCAAGTGCAGTGAATGATGAAATTAACAGTGAATATCTGAAATGACACCAAACTTTGCACTGACAACTAACAGTTGGGAATGAGGACACTCATATCTTCAGATATGTGAGATACTCACAACGACGTCTTTTGGAAATTGCATGGTAATCCTTCAAACGTGCCCTGACGATAAAAAGTGAAACAATTGCAGACAGGGTAACTGCAACTGCAATGGCCCCCAGAATTATGCCTGCCAGTGCTCCCTTGCCTAGTCCAGAGTTGGATGAGGTAGGAAACACTGTCACAGAAATTAGAACAATAAGTACAATAATAGCCATGCAATGATATTCTCATAGTCATGTACATATGAAAAATAAAAAATGAAGAAGTAAGATTCCTGCTCCATAGTTCATCTATGCTAGTCATCAGGACAATAAATATAAATTTGGAACTGCCTTTCAGATACAATAGCTCATAATATGATCTTCCATAAACCGAAAATCATCTAGAATAATGCATAAGAATTTTATCAAGTTAGATGCTGAGCCTAGTAAATGCCATGATACCTGACACCAGCAAACATGCTTTAAATATGCACTCCTAAGTGACAGTTCATTGTCATGTTAATCTGGTAATTTTAGTAAAGAGGTATTTCCAGATATATACCAAAGCAACAGAAACTTAAGCAAAAAAATAAGGTCACTTAAGCTCCTAAAAATGAAAAGTATTAAGCAGTTTCTCAAAATTTTGCAGCATGTGAACCATCTACGACAAAGCAACCATCAGCAGTTTACCAATGGGGTAAAATTAATTAATAATTCAAGAAATCTTGGAACAAAACATATCAGATAACGTTTCTGAGACAAACCATGCTTGTAAGGGTCCAATAGAGTGAAGTGGAGAAGTTCATAAGGGCCAAATATATCACTATCAGGAATATTCCATCCTGTGAACATGCTTTTGATCCGTCGAACCTCACTATCATTGAACACATTAGGATTATCAGTATTATTCAAATAAACAGGAAAAAACTTGAAGTCCATTTTTAGTCGAGGTCCTTTCTGCCATTGAAATGAAGCTAGATCCAGCTGATAAAGATGCAACTTGAGACCAGAGGTTATATACTCCTCAAACATATCCTTGTATGGCAGAAAGTATGAGATTCCAGGACTTTTCAATCGATATTCAACAAGCAGAGGTGCAGCACAGAAACAGGAAACAGGGGAGGATGGTGGATATTCATAATCAGTTGGACATTTGGGACAGTTAATAGTTGTGTTTGTTGATGTCGGAATGTCATTGTCACTGTCATTCTGAGATCCACAAAACTGGACTAAGTTGGTGTTCCTACATAAAGGATTTCCTCCAAGCCTGTAGATTATTCAAAGCTGTATACTGTTAGACCTTCAAGATGTAAAAGCAAACAGAGTTTCTTATTATTGTCATCATCATTATTACTAGTTTTCTAGTATCATCTTCCTTAAGAAGTCACACAAATGTAAAATGCATTCATAGCATATAAAGATTTTGAGTGTTGAAGGAGATTCACATTGCACTCTTTTAGATTATAAATTAGGAAGAAAAGGCAGAGATGAACCTGACGGTGACATTGGAAGGGGTGTTTAAGCTGCCCATGATATTTGAAAGCTTATTGTTCTGAAAATCCCTGCAAAGTTGAAGAGTCCACATAATTGTATTTAGCTAGAACCATGTTTGAATTGGCAAAAGAAATCAACTTTTTTTTTTAACGCATGCCAGTAGTACAATCACACAAAAATACAAGCATGAAGATAATGTAACCACACACACACACACACAACACACTTTTAGCCAAAGAAAATGGTAATGTCATCACTTCAGCTCTTACAAGGTAAGTCTCTCAGTTGCATTAAACGTCCTGTTCTGCCAAAGGGTGGATGAAATGGAGCCATTCAATGAATTATTTGCTACCAACCTGCCAAGGGAATGGCAATTAAATAGAGATATTTCATTATTTAGTTCAATTTATTGGTATTGCTTTTATTAGAGTCGAAACTAGATTTATTTAGTTTTACTAGGTTTAGTCTTATTAAGCATAGTTTTAGTTTAAGTTTATGAGAATTCCTAGTTTACATTACTTTATTATTTTAGCCTCTATAAAGGCACCTCCATGTACTTAGTTTAATATTCAAGAAAGATTCAATATAATTTTGTTTTGTTTAACTACTTTTATTTTCACCAGCAATTTAAGATATTTATATTTAGAAAATAACATGAGATAGATCTAGAACAATTTTTCAGATGCCAGTAAACTAAATGAAAAGTAAGAAAGATAAAGTGGGAAAATGCTTACAATCTTTGAAGAAGAGGAAGACCCGAAAAGTTAGCAGGAATGGATCCCGTGAGATTGTTGTTGCTCAAATTGCTGCACATAATTTTCAGATGATAAGTATCAAGATTTATGGAAACCATCAGTGTTATAGTCTGCAGGGTTTTTCCCAACTTAAAAATGAATACTAGCATATTTGACTAACATTTAAACTTATATTCCAACAAAATGCAGGAACATGCAGATTGGAAATGGAGAACCTTACATAGTTGTGATATTTGAAGAAAGCTTGTTTGGAGGTATGGGTCCACTTAGCTGGTTTAAACTTAAGTCTCTGACATAAATCAAGTATAAAGAGAGAAAAAAATCATGAACATATTAGCATCTTAGTATTTGGAAAGTGTATACTTCACCATGAAGAAAACGACTTAAGAAGGAACACCCATTCAATAAACATACAGATAACCAAGGTTTGGTATCCTGCTTAGATCAGGAATCCGCCCTTGCAAGCTGCAATTTCTCAGACTCCTGAAAAATCCAACCAGAGAAATAACCAATTTTAGGACAAAAATTTCGATAACATGAATTCAATCAAGAGAGTAATTCTTAACCGTCTCCTTTAAACTTAAAAGCTTCTGGCATCATTGTCAAGGACACAAGTTAAAGAATTGCAACTCTGTTAATGATAAGTTTTTACAGTAAGATGACAATGGACCAATTGTGGACAAAGTGACTTACATGAAGCATGCTAAACTCCATGCTCAAAATCACAAAACACTCCACTAATGCCATTATTTGGGTTATGCAACTCAGTATCTATGTTTTTAAGAACATTCCCATGTGTATTCTACCTCACATAAAGATTGAAGGATTCAAAACTAAAGAGTGTGCTTAATTTGCCTCCATCTTATCATAATTACTTTGGACCTACTTTCCTATTTATTTCAATTATGATTATAGAGAATATGGGCTCATTATACTTCAGCCTTAAAACTTAACACTTGGATGCTACACAAATGAAGCAGAGATGTTACAGCATTGTTTAAAAGCTCCATATTCCTGACCTACTTACAAACAAGGGAAAAGAATTAGTATTTACAATTTCAACAATTTAGACATGTTTACGTAAGAATCTGGAATTGTTTTCCCTGCAAAGTTGTTGTTGTCCAGTTGTCTGCAAAAGAAAGAAAATAGAACTATTAAGAAACCTGTCAAAAGATTCCTGCAAATTCAAAGTAAACTAAAATAAAATGTTAAAGGATATCTGAATTAGAATCTCGGATTTCTAATCAAAGAACCCAACGTAGCAACAGGTCAAAGCATAACCCAAAGATTATTTTTGTATGGTGAAAAAGGAAATTTCGAAAACCTAGAACAGAGTGTCTATGAGACCTAGAACAGAATGTCTATGAGATGGAAAGAAAATAATTTCACAAAATCATGCATCTAAATGTTCTTGTGCTAACCTATCATGCATACACAAGCAGCTCTTCTCTAGAAATATTTATCTTAGCTTTGTCCTTATTACCTTTTAAGACTGTATTCTGTGTTTGCTCCCTAAAGAGAAAATCTGTACTATAGCCTAAGAAAATATTTTCTTGCAGCAATTGCCGGAACAACTTGTTCCATCTGTAAGATTATAGGGCAAAAAAGAACCTATATCAACCACTTTCTATCCTCCATAATCTCATTGGTGATTTAACAAAGACATTTTGTTTGTATCCTTTGAAAAAAGTTATCAAATTTTCTGTGTCTCGTGGCTAGAATAATCAATCAAGTAAATAAAAAATGTCTCTGTTATAAAAATGCACTTATCTATTTGATTTTTGCCAATTTTACCCTAAGCAACTCCTCTAATACATTATAGAATTAAACACCCACAATGACCATTAGTCCCAAATTCCAGAAATTATATGGCTTTTTCCGAAAAATAAAATGCTTTATTTAGTTTCAAGAATCCTTTCAATCCTAAATTGATTCAATCCCATTTCATCCATTTACTTCTTGAGAAGTGGACCAAGTTGTTTCCTTTCCAATTTGAAAGATACTACCTCTTTTAGAGCTTACTGCTTTTGGCACACTGATTTGCGGGATCAGCTATTTCTTAAAATGTCTAAAGGTTAAAAGGAACTCAATAACACCTGCAATTGTCATGGCTTCCAGAAAATCTTATACATCTTCTGTCAGTGCCAAGACTCTATCTTCATTCCTTTTGAGCTTTATTTAATTGAAACTCAAGTGATAATTGAACCATATTCATCTTCAATGTTGATGTTAAGCCTTGGGAGACTGTTTGATGCAAGATCTGTACAAGGACGATTTCTTATTTTAAAACGAAAAGATTTTGGATTGATTAGTGATGCTGTAATGATAACCACAGAGCTCAATGTTGTGTTATTTCCTTGAAGAAAGGTACAGTTAAGTGCCAAAAATTTATACTGTGCAGCATCCGCATAGCTGTAATTAAGTTATTGGCTTCCTGCCATGCATAACTACCTTCTTTTTCAACAGAATCTTCAATTGTCTATATTCTAGGAATGAAGCTAAAGTTTAGAGATTAATCACCATTGTGCTCATCATCAACATTTTATTGCTTTCTCTGCAAATGTCTCACAACTCCAATGCTCCCTTCTCTTTTATTTATTTATTATTTTTCCTATTTGGCCAATTCTAGGCCATTATTTCCACTAAACACTTCAATAAATCGACAAAAATGTACAGCTTGAGACTAAAGATGAGACAAGGAATGATGCATAAGCACTGCTGCTATTAAGGGTACAAGGAGAGTTGTAATTTTGATTAGTAAACGGTTTAATAAGGAAATTTATCACGTGTGGCAAATTCTGAGAAATTCATGCAAGAGAATTCGTATGGTGCACACTACAAGCATTACTCAAAAAGTATGAAAATTCTAGGAAAAAAAAGTGCATATTCATGATAGTATTAGAAGACAAAACAGGTAGACAAATAAATCCACACAATTTCAAGAACCAAATAAAAATAATTTTTACGTTTGAAACCACAGAAAAATGTTACCAATTCGAGGGAAGTAAGAAACCATACAAGATCAGTAAGTTCGGCAATTCAGAGAGCTCTCGTGGAAGATACCCTGTTAAGTTGTTATTGTCAAGAAGCCTGCAAAGCTTCATTTGTTAACAAGGAACGAACATAGTACAACAGTTAAACAATAGCTGACGATTCTTAAGAATCTCATTTATTATAAAAATAAATGTCACAATCAAAATTGTGGTAAGTTAATCAACTTACAAGTGAACAAGCATCGGTAATCTGGAGAGTTCTGGTGGGATTTGCCCGCTAATTGAATTGTTGTTCATGTGGCTGCTCAAAAAGAGAGGAAAAGATAAAAGGAATAAGAAAAAACATAAAGAATAGCGAAAGTGCTAGACAAATTAGCAATAGTTTTTTGATAAGTAGCATCAGAAAACCCTCACAAATGCTTTGTCTTATTCAAGTTTGCAAATGATTTAGGAAGTGGTCCTGATATTTGATTCTGATCAATTTGTATTCTGTCCAACTTTGGAAGAAAACCAAGCTCTTCAGGTAAAGAACCTGTCAAGTGGTTTCCATTCAGGAGCCTGGAAACAAAGAATATCACATATTACTTTACAACCAAGCAATGAAGCTCCCACAATGTCAGAATGTGAACATGATACCAAAAAACAGAATCAAATCAATTTTACCCAAACATTTTAACTCACATACCGCATGCACCTAATAACCTAGAAGCTTATGAGTGCACAATAATGCAATACATAGATGTCTAATGTCTCATCATAGACATAAATAAAACAAAATTATAAAAAGTATTGAGCATTCAGTCTGGCCAGCAGAAAGCACCCCAACTTACAAGAGTTCCAGAGATTTGATATTTCCTATCTCCTTGGGTATACTCCCACTTATGTTGTTCCACATGAAATCCCTTTACAACCACGGATTGAACACATCAGAAGGGGAACCAAATAATATGGAATAGTTGGATCTGGACGGAAATTAACAGATCTTCCACAATACTGAGCCAACAAAAAATTTAGAGTCTAAAATAGATAGAAATTCTTTCATTATAAGGTAGCTTTCATAATGTATTGAGTCTCACAATATTTGCAAATATGATAAGCGGCCAAGCTCTGGTGACAATGTTCCAGAGAGATTCATGTTTAGGAGTTGCCTGCAAAGAACACAACGGCAAAGAAAATTAAAATGCTAAAGAGTAATCAGTATGTAAGTTGAATTGAAGTAGATTCAAAAAGCATGTAAAAAAGTAATTAATTAATTAATTCCTAAAATGATGGAATGATTTTTAAACTCTTTTAGATATGTTGGTGAAGATTCCTTGCAGAAATTGAGCCCCTTGCAGTTTTGAATATCTAATAAACTTTTTCCTTTAATATTAACTGCATTCACCAGAACCAGGATTATTTTCAAGATACCAAACTTGACATACAGTATGCAAAGTGACAGAGAATACATCAAAAGTAGTTATGTTTTTATTATGCTCCTAGGTTAAACAAATAAAAATTAGGAAAGGATAAAATCATACAATTCTCTAACATGCAGATAGCCATCATCCTGTGTTGTATTGAAGCACAAAACTCCAGTCCAATTCGATGAACATGGGTCCCCACGATTCCAATTACTCAAATTCTTATTGATATCAACCAAACTTTTCTTGATGTTACGCAATGCCGTCACTGCAAATTGATAAAATCCTAATCAGCGGGAAAAATGAAAAAGAAAAAAGTTGATAAATTTCATTACTTTTTTTGGCGCTACATTGCCTGTACCAACGCGTCCACATCCAATCCAAGAAAAACTGTACTTCCGATATCATTCAATAAATCAACATGTACACTATCAAACAACTAGAGAACAAAACTTTACCTTCTATTCTGCAGAGAAACAATAAGTTCCCTAGATATAGTCAAACTGAAATTAACTTCTCTTGGAAATCTTAAGCTACCATAACATTTTGTTTAAAAGTAATCCCGACAAACATAAGAGTAAAGTTGCTGGTCTTATGTAAAGTTGCTGGTGAGAACTTGTAAACAAGTTACTAGAGACAAAAGACAAGAAACAACTGGAAATTGAAGCAAAATCACCTTCAACCGGGTCGGTTATGAAATCATCCTGTGCTCCAACAAGTATTGAAGAGCTACATAAGCACAAGAGCAAGAACAAAATAACTGCGCAGGTTGAAGCTTTTGATGAAAACATCTGAAGCAAGCAGAATTCACTTGAATTCCAAAACAGTTTTGATCCCACAACCCACTGATCCTTGTAAAATCCGAAAACACTACCTGAAAACAGGAAACAAGGACAACAAATTTGTCATATTACATTGAAAGACAGACCCATATTTGAATTTATATATGAAAAGGAAAGACAAAATAAGAACAAAAACCTCCAAGCTCACTTTCAAACAAATGAATAAAGACAACAGAAAATTCTGCATACAAAACAGCCAGAAACGCTGTAAACTAAATAGAGAGCGTAAACTAAACAGCAGTTAATAATGGTGAAGTTGAGAGCAATGGAGGAAAACTGTAAATTACCTTTCTGACCAAGTCGCGATGACGAATGCAACAAGAACACATATCGATCATGATTAATTGATTATACCCACCTTTTTATTAAATTATTATTTATGAGAAAATCAAAATAAATGTTATTTTTATTACAATAAGAACCAGAAACGGAAGTTTCGCTTTCCTTTGTTGATGGGTACGGCGGTATTGACTTTCCAGGCAAAATTGAGGGAAAGAGACAGGCTCAACCACCCCATGACTGCGTCTGCTACCGCTGGAGAAATCAAACGGGTGCTTGAAATGGTGGTTAGCTAAATATCATTGATAACCCTTTTAAGTTTACTGTATTGCAATACAATATCTTTTATTTCAAAACTCCCCACCAACCAAAGTTAATTTATTAGTTTGATTATTTTTTGTATTAAGGTAGTTGGTACTCTTCCCACTTGGCCACTCCTTCCAAGTTGGGTACGAGAGTCAAATTTACTTTTTGATTAAAATTTGAGATTTCTTCTTTAATAACATATAAATTTTTTAAATACTAAATAAAAATTTGATTAATGTTATGATAGTGATTGAAATAATGAAGGTACAATAGAGTTTGAAGAGCCTAAACTCTATGTTAGGGACAAAAACTTTTAATATTTGTATATTGCGATATTTATAATTTTTTAATGCTATTTAACAAAGTCAATAACAATATCTCGTAACATATATCCGTTCATACCAATACCAAAATTTTTGTTCAAAATTATTTTTCAAGAGATAATATGTAAAAACATCTTTAACAATAAGATAATTTAAAATCAAAAGTGAGTTCTAATTTGATTAGTAAAAGTTACAACTAAGATTAAACGAACCAAAAAGTCTATGGTTTTACTTTTCATAGATTTGGTACTTATAGATAATTTTAATAACTACAAGGATAGGTGTATAAACAAATAATTCAGGCATTAATTTCATTGGCTTGAATTGAGTCCAATTCTTTGGACATATATGTATGTATATATATATATATATATATATATATATTGTTTTTTTTTTACCATAGGCTAATTAAAGTTGTCAACCTTATACAAGCAAGTAATTAAAGTAACCAAGACCTAGTCTATTTACTCCTATAAATGATATTATATTATACACAACATTAATAAAGGTATGTTTTGTACTTGGGCCATGTGGAATACATGAGAAAAATAATGGAAAGGAGAAAGGAATAACATTCTTTTATTTGACTGAAATAACTATTGTAAAGAGAAAAGGAAAGTAGACATTCAAGACTTTAAATTTTGGTTAATAGACAGATTAATTTTAATAATTTTAAAAATACTCATAAAAATTTTAATTTATTAACAAATAATAATTATATCTCTATCAATAATAATTATTTAACAAAAAATAATTATTAAACATTTAAATTTTACTAAAATATATTAATAAAAAATGATAATATTATTTTCTAGTATATTAACAATATAATATTTATCGACATTTTATATATTCCTATATTTTCTAAATAATAAAATAATATTTATTACTATATTATAAATAAATTATAAATTTGTTTATCTTATAATATATTAACAATTCAATATTAGTTAAGTATTACAAAATAAATAAAATAAATAATAAATAAATATTAATCTATAAATAAATATTCTATAGTACAAATTTATATTTATATTATATTTAATTTATATTTATGTATAACTAAACCTGTTAATGTACTATTTATTAATATATTATTTTTTAAAATTTTTGAAGATTTAATAAATATTTTTGTTAAGTAGCTATGGTGGATAGGGATATAATCATCATTTTTGGAATTTTATGAGTATTTTTAAAATTATTAAGACTAATCTATCCATTAATTCAAATCTTAGGGACTTGTATGTCTTTTTCTCATTTAGAAATTAGTTGTATTATTTAATAAAATTTTAATTATTTATTTAATTTTATATAAATTAAAATTTTAACATTAAATCATCATCATATTTAAAAATTTATTGTCATAATTTAAACAACTAAACATAGTAATCTTCATGCATCATCCATTCCTCCCTTAATTATTTTGTCCAAATATAATCTTAAATTTTAACTTTTTACCCACCTTTCTTCTTGTTTATATGATACTTATTATACTACTTGTATGCTCTTTTAACCTGATATATTTTTTTAAAGTTTAAATAAATTAAATATTATTTTTTATTATTTTAGTTAATTTAGATCAAATTGATGTTAAAACTATTTTTTTTTAACTTGTATTAGATCATATTAGATCTTTTATTTTTGTCATTAAAGTGTGTTGGAGTTCACATATAATAAATATAAGGTTGTAGCCAAAAATAAAAAAGTTAAGGGGGTAGAGGACAAAAAGATTTAAAAATAAAGTTAGTTAGTGAAAGTTTTAAAACACTTACTAAATTAAAAAAGATAAATTATAAGTTTTCAAAGTTTTAGAGGTTAAAAAGTAAATAAATATATTTTAGAGTCCAAAAATTAAATAATTCATGTATAAGTATGAGAATTTTATATAAAAGGTATGATTCATTAATGACCTCAAATATAGATAGCAATAAATGTGCTCTTTTCTCCAAAATTTTGATAAAATTTTGATCATATTATAACAATTATGATTGATCAAATTTAATAACGTTTATAAAAATTCAATATGAAAATTATTAATCATAAGTGAACAATGAACCTTTATTTATATTTTTATATTCTTTAGTTATCACAAAATCAAATCTAATTATGGTTAATGCTTTGCATAGTATAAAAATAAAATATAAAAAGTTATAATAATAAATATTTTTTATTATCACAGTGTTAAAGATAGTTCTACTATTTATTTTATTTTATCAAATTTTAAAATTTTAATAGTTATTTTTTCTAAGTAACTACCATTGTATGAGGTAGTAATCATCATTTTTAATAAATGGAGATTTAAATGAGTATTTTTGAAATTATTGGAAGCAATTTGACTTAAAGCCCATTTTGATTTAGTTTTTTAATTAGTTAAAAAAGTTTTTTTAATGGTACAAACTGTTTTCGAATTTTTTATGTTGTTTGGTTGGCACTGAATAAGCATTTTTAAGAATTAAAAAAGTCATTTTTCTTCTACAAAAGAAGTACAAAATTTGAGTTTTTAACCATAGAATTTATCAAGTTTTTTGAAAAGATGAAATTATTTAAAACACTTTTATTTTATTTTAAAAATTTTACACTATTTCTTTAAAATAGAACATTAAAAACTTGTTTATTAAACTAATTACACAAATTTTTCTAAAAATTATCAATGAGAACCAAATGATTAGTAAACTATTATTAAAAATTTTATTTATAAAAGATATATGATAAAAGGTTTATTTTAAAAAATTCTTCTCTAAAAAGTTTTACTTGAAAAACTACATCAAAGTAATTAAAGAGACCCTTAATAGACCGAATTTTAATGACTTGTATGTTCTCTCTTATTATCATTTAATTACAGTTTTTAATCACTTCAATCAAAGTTTAGGGTTTGTTTGTTATTTTTATTTTAGTGTTTTCATAAAATAAAAAAAATGAAAATGGTAATTTCAATTTTATTTTTTCCCACAATTTAAGAAAGTTTTAGCTAACATTTTCTAAAATTTTCTTGGTAAAAATTGAAAATATTAAAGCACTTTTAACAAAATATTTCTAAAAAAAAATTTTAATTTTAATAATTATATTATTAAATTTTACGCAATAATAAATAATTTGAGTATATAAATTAATTATCCCACTTCATTCCAAAAAAGAAAAAAGTTAGGTAATTTTCTAATACTATGTTCATAATTGCGTATTTTGTACTTAAAATTAAGTTTTTACCCATCACTTTTTCAACAATTAACTTAGATAAGATATTGTTTCATTTCGACAAACTAATGACACTTTTGACAAATAGAATTAATGAGAATTGAATGTTCAAAACAAATTTCAACTACATTGGGCACATTTTCATTGAGTCTTTATCTTAATGTTTTCTTGAACCACACCACAAACAAACAATGAGATATGATAAAATTTAATGGATATTTATTCTCTAACTTCTTTTGCAATTTAAAAAAAAAAAAAATGCATACCCTTCAACAATTAATTTATGAAATTTTTGGTTGGGTAGTAGCTATCATCTCTCACTCTCTATAAATAATGATATTATATGGGGAAGGATGAATAACTTCTTAATATTTTTTATATTCTTTTACGTTATTGATAACCATTGAATATATATACTTTCGATGATTAAAATTGAATATAACATGTACATTAATTATGATATATTACTAACATGCGTTACATTCATATCAATTATTAGAAGTATTTAAATTCAATTGTTCACAAATGCTATCAAAAAATGTATACAGTTAGGAAGTTATTGATCTATCCCTAAACGATCAATAACTCATTCACTTTACACAATTTCTTATACCATTGGTAGACTACTAAATGTAAACACTTTCAACAGTTAAAAGTATATATAACAAATATAATTAATATATAATATTAATGAGTCATAATTAATGCACACGTAAAATATAATTTTTTTAAAATATGTAAAATACAATTTCAAATTGTTAACAGTGCTCAAATTTAAAGTGTAAAAAAGAATTGTGAAAAGTTAAGGACTGTTGATTCATTCTCTATAAATTTTTTAAAGTTAATATGCTATTTTGGACTTAACTAAAATATAGACGTCTAAACTAGATAATCCTGATATATATCTATATCTATATCTATATAAGGGTCAAAGCAACAGCCCTTTAAAATTACATATATTTTTACATTATTTATAAATAGTTAAATATATACACTTTTAAAGATTGAAATTGAATTTGACATATGTAATTAATATATAATTAACGCTCAATAATTAATACAAATGTTATATTCAATCTCAATCATCAAAAGTCTATACATTCAATGAATTTATAAATAATATAAGAATATGTATAATTTTATACAGTTATTAATCCTTTCTCATAGATAAATATCAACAATTAAAAGTATATAAATCTAATAAATGAATATAAATATATATGTAACAATATAGGACTACCGATACTTCTCAATATATAAATATCTTACAAATACTTTGATATGGCCGGCTTTTAAAGGCAAAATATACAGAACCCTAGAGCTAAAAGGCAAGAGGGGATGAGCAAATATAAAATTCATACATTAATTGCTTCTCTGAAAAAATGGGTTTGAAGATAAGCCCAAAATCGAGCACCAAAAGAAAAAATTTCTTATTGGCTCCATTGAGTTTTAGATGAGGATGAGATGTCATTTTACTTAATGATATTAGTTATTTAATGTTGATTTTTTTAAGTAGCTAAAAGCTACACATGAATGAATTTCCTCCACAATTTAGGTTCTAAGAATGAGAAGGGGGGGACCCTACTTTCATTTTCTATAACAGCTATTATTCTACAACTTGCAAGTTCCCATTCATTCTTGAGTTTACAATTATTTATTTCTAGGGTTTCATTTATTTGACAGTACAGGAAATAGAATCCCATGTTCGGAATCACATCGTCATTAGTCACCTATGTATATCTTTTCGTCAATAATGTATTAAATTAATCCACATATTTATCATAAGAGAAAAGGACCTGGAGGTTCTTAAGGTTTAACTTATTGGACATATTAGTTCCATCCTAACTAATCGTTGACACTGATGAATTATGATTTTTATAAATATTTATAAAACTATTAAGACTGATATGTCTAATAAAATCCTATATTGAGAATCACCTGTTCATAGTTGTCTATCTATCTCTATGTATCCTTCAACAATGCATTAAATTTATCCATGTATTTAACAAAATTTATTGATAAATAGTTGTCGCAAACTCTTGATAGGTTGGCATTAAATTTGAGAGAAATTAGATTTATATTTTTTTAATATTTTAAAATACTAAATAAGTATAAAAAAAGAAGTGTATAATTATTATTTTATTATTTTATAAATTTCTTTTGGACTATGTGTGATCTAAAAATTAAATATTAAATTTAAACACAAATACACAAATGAGGTTTAACATGAATAAGGTTATATTTCATAAGGATGGGCAAAAATAACTAACTCCAATTAATTAGTTCAATTCAACTTAGTTATGTAACTAAAAAAGTTATAATCGGTTTGGTTTATAAACCAACAACGATTAAATTCTTTTTATAAATCAAGCTGACCAAAATTTAATAATTATTCAAAAGATAATGTAATTTAAAACTAAAACTTAATATTATTTGTTAATTTTTTTAATAAAAAAAATTAAAACTATTAATTTTTATTGTTTATTTTTAAATAAAAAACTAAAAATAAAAAATTTAAATTAAGTTAAATTAAAAATTAAACTAAATTGATAAATTAAAAAAATACAATGATTTCTTTATTTATATCATTGATTTTTTTTTATCTTACTCATTTGTTAAAATAGAAGTGAAGATCAAATTGGCATAAAATTATGGTTTTTTCTCTTTTCTTTTACTTTTATATTAAGTTAACTATAAAATTCTAAAATTATAATCAAATTAATAAAATTCGTATTTAGTAGTGTTATTAAAACATAATTAATGTTATTATATTGGCACATAATGAATATTAACATATAATCATAACAAAAATATTATACTAATTAAAAAGTAAAAGCATAAAAATTACTTTTCATAAAAACGATGTAAATAAACAATAAAACTCTCTTGATTTGATTTTTAGGAAAATTTTTCCTGTAATTTAAAAATTGAAATAAACCGAATTCATTATAATTCAATTCAGTCTTAATAAAATCGAACCAAACCCAAAATTGCCCACTTCTAATATTCAATAAAGAATGCATGAATGAATTAAATCCAAGCCAATTTAGATATGAATCTTATAGCTAAATTCACTAGGAAAATTACAAAATGCCAAATTATAAATTTCACATTTTTGAATAAACTACTTTTAGTTATTGCTGATTTTATTTATAGATATAATCAATTGTCTTGAGTAAATTAAAATATTAGATATTAAAAATTACTCCTTCTTAGTCTTTTAGAATAATTAAAGATTTCTTATTATTACTTTTTGTATTATTAGTCGGGGTTTAGGGGAAATTATATCAAAATATTAATTAATAAAAATTTAAAATAAGAGATAAACAGTTAAAAGAAATTAAACTTTTACAATCATGTGTTCAAGTATAAGGATTCAACCATCAACTCTAAAAGATTGAATTTAATAGATAATCTATACACTTTATTATGTAATTGCATTGGCTGACTAGTACCTAACGAAGATATTTCATTAAGAACAACCACTTTTTTTAAAAAAAATTAATAACTTTCATTTCAATTCAAATAAAGCATTACAATGACAGATATATACCCATATCAAAAGATATTACAAAGAGATCAATTGTAATAAATAACTAGATAAATAGTAATATCCACTAAAATGTGTGAAAAAATAAATATAGCATCTTCACATATGATGTTTTAACTAAGAAAACATACTTGAAATTAAAGCTCTATTAAAATTTTTATCATGACTCTTGCCATTTACTCTCCACCACTTGATCCTTTTGATTGATACCATAACAAAACTTCTATAATAAGCTTTTTACAATATAAAATCTTTTAAATTTAGAATACAATTTCTTTAGACCTTTTCATATACGTTTCCAATCTTCAAATATCTCCATAAAAATTTTCAGATCTTTAAATTTAAAAGAAAATAATGTCATAACATTATAAATGAACAAAAACTAATAAAACCACAAAGATCAAGATGAGTGATTTTTTTTACTACTAATATATTTAATAATATAACGATTAGAGTTATTCTAAAAATTTTGATGTACACGCACATCCCAAAAATTTATGCATATATAGTCGGAAATCAAATTCCATACACTATGAGAAGTCCCACATATAAGGAGTGGAGTTCTACTAAACAAATGCACTCAAAGGGCATGCTGTCATATACTGGAAATTTGAAGTTCTAACACCGTGCGGCACTTAACTCAACTTGCTAAAAAATTAAACAAGGTAAGCCTTAAATTTTAAGATCAATTTGGTGTGATTGTGTGTGTTATGAGTATGGATGGCAACGGGTCAGGGATTCCCATCCCCGCCCACGACCTCGATTTGGCCTAACCATCTCCTTCCACGCCCATCCCCAATTTGGTCCAATTTGGGAATAGGTTAGGGATATCCCCAATTTAGACCAGGGATCACCATGGGCCCCCAATCCTAAATTTGACCCTTGTTTGACTAAAAAAATTAAAATTAAAATTAAAGTAAAATTATTATAAGTATTAGAAATAAATTGTATCTAAGACTTAATGAAAGGTTAATACAACACTTACCACCACATCTCTTATATTTTGTTAATAACATATATAAATAAAGGATATATAAATAAAATACATATTAAATTTATAGTAATAAATTGAATTAATATTTTTAATATAAAATAAATTATGTTCCAATTATACAAGTACATAAATTTAACATTTCTATTATTATTATTATTTAATTGGACATGGATATATATATATATATATATATGAAAGTGCAAAAGCCATGGATATTTTGTCTTCAATTATTGTAATTTGACATGTAATTATCAGGATTACAATAAAATATGCCATAAGCCAATACCAGAATCATGTAAAAATTGTATTCAACACAGAATCATGCAAAAGTTGCATCCTTAGGCAGCAAGCATGGCGCGGGCGCACGAGGGCACCATGCGACTACGCCATCCTTGCTACCAAACGTCCATTATTTTCTATTTCTAATGTTTGCAACAGCTTATTTCATCTTTCCATTAGAAATTTATGCAACTATGCCATAGTTATTCATCATCAAGAACCACTAAGCATATAAAAAAAAGGGAAATATTATCAATTGCTAATGATCATCACCACATAACCAAATACTACATGCAATAACCATAGCATAATGAACTTGAATTTGACACATAACCTTACATACATGGGTTAATTGTAAAATAAAATTTCTAATAAACAAATAAATATAAACCATTGAAATTAATTACAAATAGGAGAACAGTAGAGTATAAAAAGTAAGAGATAGTAGCTTGTCAAAAGGTAATACACACACACACACATAATAGAGCTACGTATTTGATCAAAACAAATAATTAGAAAAACAGCGAGTACATAGCTAGTCAATCATCTTCCGAAGATTTTGTAACGCTTTCATTGGTCAAAACCAAAATATATTGCAAGTATAGAAGCAAGTACATTATTGAACAAATCAACAAGTCCAAATATTTGAGTGTTTGCACAGATTCTTGAACTTGTTTCATCAACCTACGAAAACAAAGTTAAAATACATATATATATATATATATATAAGCAAAAATTAATTATTTTTATTTTATCAAAATTTAATTATTAAAAATTATTTAATTATGTTAGTTTTCAATTATTTTAACAAGTTTTGTATTAAGAAAATAAATTAAAAATTCTAAAATAAATTAATTAAAATTTTGTAAATAATATGATTGTATGAAGGAGTTAATTGATTATATTAAAAAATTATAAACTTTTTTAAAGGACTTGTTTGACTAAAATGAGAACTATAAAAATTTTATAATTATTTATTAAATAAAATGAATATTTACATAATTAACCAAATTGATTTACTGTTTATAATTGTTCTTTTGTAGCGGGAAAATGGATCAGGCCAGGGGATGGAGAACCATCCCTGCCCTAGACTTGATTTTGAAATGGGGATGAAAATTCATCCTCAAATTTGACTTACCCCGTGTTTTTTAAACATTGACCTTCCCCGATTCTCGACCTGAACGAGTCGGACCCCCATGAGGCTGGGGTCTCGCAAGGATTTTTACCATCCTTAGTTATGAGTGCCATGAGATTCCTACCCAATATGAGTTAAAAGAAAATGCAAAGACAAGAGAAGAGAAAGCAAAATGTGAGAGAAGATGGAAAAAAGATAGTGCTTCCTTCATTCCTCTAAAACAAGATTTACACACATATATATTTATAATTTGATGGCTAAGATTGCCTTCAACAAGCACTTTGAATGACTGAAATTATAAAGCAATAGTTTATACATAAATAAATACAAAATATCCTACCTAACATCACTAATACAAATTGGGCCTTGTGGGCATGAATAGTCTCAGAGTTATAGTGCACGCTACAATGCCAAACTGCTCCTTGTCTTACTTCTTGCTTAGCTGCATGAGGAATGGCCGAAATAAGATTTTGTTTATTGTCTCAATAGAGATTTTAGCAAACATACCCATTGTGGCCGTGGTAGGAATCGCTCACAAGTAAAATGCAATGCCCAATGCCTGTGGGTGACGCTCGTATGCTCTCGGAGTTACCACTCATGCTAGTGGCACGTGACATTCTCACCACTGAAGTCTTTGACGCCCTCATTAAGCTTATCAAATTGTATTCTTCAACTTGGTATTAGAATTGCCACAAACATGCTTTTTTCTTTAAGCTAGTCTCATTGTGCAAAAGGTTCCTCTATTTCGCCAAGAATTTTGAGTGGTTCGGCACTCCACTTCACTAGATGACTTGATTAGTAAGTATCTCAATCATCTCGCAATCATAAAAGGTACGATAGGCTTTGAACCATTGAGTTGGTAGCTTCATCATAACAAGGTTACCGAGTTGAAACTTTAACGACTTACGATACTTGTCCGCCTATTTCTTCATTTGCTTAGATGCTTTGTCCAAGTAAACCTTGGTGACATCAAGCAACTCTTACCAACCTTTCTCCCACTTACACATTGAGGGGTTTGGACTTGTATGACCTTTCATCAAAGCTTATGGCATGTAGGGCTATCGACTTTTCATTATCTCAAATGGGCTATATTGCGTGGCTTCGCTTCACTGCGAGTTGTATAAGAACTAAGCTACATCAAGCAACATTGCCTAATCATGCTAATTAGTGCCACAAAGTGTCTCAAACAAAGCTCCATTAGCGCATTCAACTTCTGAGTTTGGCCATTAGTCTGCGAATGAAAGCTTGTCAAGAAGTGTAGGTTCCATCCTATTAATTTGAACAACTCAAGCCAAAACTTCCCTGTGAAACATGAGTCTCAATTATTGATAATGGTTTAAGGAAGACTATAATACTTCACAACGTGCTTGAAAAATAAGCGAGCAGCATCTTCAGTGGCACAATCTCGTGGGGCTGGAATAAAGGTTCTATACTTGGACAATTTGTTGACCACGATCAGTGTTGATTTGCCTTCCTCAAATTTTGGTAGTGTAAAGATGAAATCCATGGTAACACACTCCCATGGATGTTCTGAAACCAAAAGAGGCTAAAATAAATCAACAAGTTGCTTCTACTTAATCTTGTGTTACTAGCATAAAAGGCAAGTTCACATATATGTCTCCACATCATCCCATATACACGAATAGTAGTATAAATCTTCTAACAAATCCAATGTATAGTGAATACTTGAATGTCCGGCCTATTTGGAGTCGTGGCACTCTTTCATCAATTCCCATCGCAAGTTTTCCCATTTCAAAATGTAAATATGGTTCTTAACTTTATAGAGAGTGTCATTTTCTGTCCAAAACCATTGTGTCTTACCTTCTTGGGCAAGTTCTATAAGACTCTTAACAAAAAGGTCATGTGTTAAGCTGTCCTTAACACGATCCAATATGCTATACTCTGGTCGGCTGATAGATGTGAACTCTACTTTCCAACTCAGTGTATTCATGATAACATTGGCTTGTTCTAATTTATACTTCATGATATAATCAAACTCTACCAAAAAGTCTTGCCATCGGGCTTGTTTAGGGCAAAACTTTTTTTGACTCTAAAAATAGCTTGTAACAACATTATCAATTTTGATCACAAGCCATCCTCCAAACAAGTAATGCCACTATACTCACAAGTTATAAATGATCGCCACCATCTCTTTATCATGCACGAGATACCACTGTCCCGTGGCATTAAGCTTGTAACTCTCATAGGTAATAAGGTGAACATCTTGTATCAACACACCTCTGATAGCATAATCCAATGCATCTGTGTACACCTCAAATGGTTTGAAGTAGTCGGGCAATGCTAAAATTAGCTCCTCCATCATTGCTTGTTTAAGGTCTTCGAAGGATCTTTGGTAGATCGACGTCTATTCCCATACCTCTTTCTTCTTAAGCAAGTTTATCAAAGGCATTGCTTTCTTCGAGTAGTTCATAGTAAAGCATCGATAGTAGTTGACAAGATCAAGAAAGGATCTCAACTCAGAAATGCAAGTAAAAGGCTTCCATTCTTAGATGACGTACACCTTCGCTGTGTCCATATATATACGCCCATTAGATATCTTGTGTCCAAGAAAAAGCACCTCTTGTTGGGTGGATAAGCATTTCTTCGGCTTTATATAAAGCTCGTTCTCCTTCAAAACCTAAAACACACGCCTCAAATGCTCCATATGCTTCTCGAGGCTCACATTATATGGAATAATGTCATCCAAATACACTACCACAAACTTGTCAAGGAATGGATGGAATATTTAGTTCATGAGGCTGCGAAAAGTTGTCAATGTGTTAGTGAGACCAAAAGGCATAACAAGGAACTCATATGACCCATAGCATGTCACACATACTGTCTTTAACTCATCTCCTTCTGCAACCTGCATATGCCAATATCTCAAATCAAGCTTCGAAAACTATCCAGCATGGCTAAGCTGATCAAATAGGTCGTCTATGCGAGGAATGGAATAGTAGTTCTTCACCGTCACCTTATTTAGTGCCCAATAGTCAATACATATCCACAAGCTCTCATCATGCTTCCACTAAAACAATAATAGTGCGTCAAACAATGCTTTCAAAGGTCTCATAAACCTGGCATCTAGTAGCTCTGTAAATTGCTTTTGAAGATTTTCGAGTTCTGACGAAGCCATTTTTGTCAAGAACCATCACTGGCGGCTTAGTACCCAGTTCAAGTTTTATGGTATGGTTGACTTCACACCTCAGAAAAAGTCTCTTGGGTAGTTCCAGTGGCAGGCAGCACATCATTGAACTTTTAGAGAATTCCTTGAACTTCTTGCAGAATGTCAACAATTGGAGTTGGAATGTCATTTTCCTTGAGCATAGTCAAATAAGTCTCCTCCCCCTTCTTTATACCTCTTGAAACTTGTAAAGCCAATAACACCTTAATCCCAACTTGAATCTGCTCAATCGGCACCTTGTGCACCTTGCCTGCATCTTTCAATTCCGTACACTCATCATCAATAAAAGTAAAGGGAAATATTTAGTCTGTGAATTTATCATCCAACACAAGCTAGAAATCACTCAACACTTGATGTTTAGGTTTGCCTTGCCACATCCCTATTCCAATAGGTACGTTGCAAGCGACTCACGAATAAGCTGAGGCAATTGATCAACAACTTTAACCTATCCTAACTCTTTGCTATGTGTTAACCTTGATCTTTTTGCTGGCTTTTTTGCAACTAACCATTGATTAGCACTAGAATTAATCAAATCCTCAAAGCTTACCCTATTTATCTTGACAATGACATATTTTAGCGTCTTCCCAAGATCTAGCTTTGCCGTTGTCTTGGTCTTGGCTGCCTCCCCCTTAGGCGACTTCTTGGTCTTCATAACATTAAAGATGTATATAAAACTTATCTAAGCATCCTCCCCTTTCTCGTATAAGCTAAGCATGGCATTGAATGTACTCCGCTACTGACACTTCTTTATGTGACGTGCCCTGCCACACAAGTAGCACGACCACTACTTCTATTTGTTATACTGCTTATTATTTAGCCCCTTATTGCCATCTGGCCGCTCATTATCTTTTTGCGACCGCCTCGTATATTGCTGGGATTCTAACCTGTGAGTTTTATCTCCCCCACCTTTTGCTTGACCACCTTTGTTCAACTTTCTATTCCGCTCTTGTTTCGGAGGCTCTCAGCTATACTAGGTGAAAGTTTCAGCTGCGACAACTTTCGAAGCAAGGTCTTGTACATTCCCTCGTTTTAACTCTTGCTTGGCCCAAGATTATCAGCCCATCAAGAAAAAAACAGCAATCGACTCTTCTCCACCATGTTAGTAATCTCGAGCATTAAAGAATTGTATTCCCGCGTATATGCTTTAATCGAACCCATTTGCTTTAACCCTCAAAGTTTCCATATAGTAGCCTCTTCAACATTTTGGGGCAGAATTGTCTCTTGAATTCCACCTTAAATGTATTTCAAGTGTCAATACAGCACAATCTCCTCTCCATCTTCGTGTGTCAGCGTATCTACCATAGTGTTACATTGCCATTGAAATAAAGAGTTGTAGTATTTATCTTGAGCTTATCTTCGTATAGTTGAGTATGATCGAAATGACGCTCCACATTCATAAGAAATTCTCTATTTCCTTGGCATCCTATTTGTTTGAAAACTTCGAAAGATTTGAAGCTTGAACTCTTGGCGCACTATTAGAAGCGGCACTCATTGTGATGGCAGTTCTACATAGCGTGAGGTCTTAGCGAACTTCTACTAGCTACACCTTTACCGTATTCACTTGCACCATTACCATCTCCTTAAAATCATCCACGGGCTACTTCATGGACTCAGCAAATGTGTCAAAAGTCCGCTGTAGTCCACCCTCAATAACGACAGCCACCGCATTCGTTTCATGATCCCTTACTTGATTGTCAAGAATTTCGAGACGTTTAGAAATGTCACCTAAGGACAATTCAAGTTTCGCCAGCCTAACTTCAAAAGAGCTCACCATTTTTGTCAACACTGCCCTCTCTTTTGTCGCCTTTGTTATGCCTTAGGCATGCCACTTTCAGCCTACGATGCCTGAGTATGGGAGTGATTTTACCATAGGGAAACAACAATGATCATAGAGTCGAGAAATTTCTTTTAAAGGCAAGATTCATAGTTAATACAAATGCCTCCCTTTTAAAAAGTTAAAATTCCTTTTGAAAGGTTTTTTAATTTTTTTTCAATAATTTATGATATGTGGGTACACCAAATACAATTTTAATGAAATCATTGACGAAGAAAGGTGGGAATAGAAATAGAAATATAAAATTGGGGTGTCAATAGTACTAATATCAACTATCCAATTGTACGGTCAAAGTGGCATGATCTGATCAAGACCATGTTATATAATTGATAGATTATTCTCATTCGTCCTATGGAGTAGCACGAGGGAGTAAGTGTAGTCGATTCTAAATATTAGTGATAATGGTATAATAATATTTTCATCCCTAAATTTTAAAATAATAACAAATTGGGATATAGTTTGATCAATTTTGATAATTTAATTCTTATCATTAATTTTATTATTTATCTTGCATTCCGGCAAATTTAGTCGGTTGGGCTTCATGTTAAATGAAATATAATAAATTTTATACTGATTTAAATATTATTTATGTATTAATCGTGTCAAGAGTTTAAAATATGAATATGACTCGATTAATAAAAGGATAATACAACACAATTAGTCAATCTATTAATTAATTGGATAATTTTCTTAACTAACTTATCTATTTAATTAATTAATACAAATATAATTTATTTACCTAATTAATTTGAATTTTTACGCTTTTATTAGATTAAGTGTAATTTCACCCATTAAAATAATTAGTAGTAGTCTATCACCTAATTAAAATAATACATAATATAAATCAATAAAATATATAATATTTAAGTTTACATCGAAAATTCAATTATATCCAGAATTTTGATTAGAAAGAAGAGGACGACAAGTTGATAAAGAGAATAAAAAATGACATTTGTGTTTAAGAGATTGTAATTTAATAAAAAAAAACATGATTATATGTTCAATTTATCGATACTAAATCAAAAATCTGTTAAAAATTGAGAGTCAAGATGTTGTAAGTTTGGCATAATCTATGAAAGTCTGTTCCCAACTTGATTAAAATCTACTATTTATTTATAAGAAAAATTACTTCAACGTGATTATAGAGATTCAAACTCCTTTTTTCATAGGGAGAAGAGAGATAAGTATAAGAATTTGTAGTTTAAGATTTCAAACTCTTAAATATGAGTCATAAATAATTTTGTGCTTTAAAAAATGATACAATTATTTGAATAATTAATCGAATTATAAATGAGCTAGTAGGTTTAGTAGACCAAACTCGAACATAACTCAATTATTAAATATATAAACTTAATTCGTAATATATGTATAAATTTAAATTATATTAAACCTATAACTTTCGTGTTGGTTTTATAAGCAGTGTTTAAAATTGGCATTGCTATGCAGCATGGACTAAATTGTCAAAACTAAGATACTTATGTTCTGTTTTGTCATACTGAAAAAGTTTAGAGACGAAAACGTTACTACTCATTATTATAATTTTATTTATTTTTCGAACGTGACGGAATGGAATTCATTAAAATGTTGGTGGGGTATCTGTATCTTCAAAGGGGGTGGAAGATGTGATCGCAATGCAACGTGGAAAGATTGTATTGGCTAATTAGATGGCGATGTGATTTCGGTGGATCCCACGTCGCAATCTTGTTTGTCCTCTGCATCTGCAAAGGTGTGCGATGAATACAAAACTGTCATGACGGAATGAATTCTCGATGCTGTCGTGTAAAACTAGACAACATGATGACGTGGCGACATAGCAGCCTAAACTTTATAGATAGTGAAGCTGACTAAGTCCCAGCCACTTGCTAGTTCGAGTGGTAGAGACACACTTTGAATTGAGATTGGTCCATTTTCCAAA
The DNA here is from genome assembly GCA_022749755.1 of Azadirachta indica. Taxonomy (NCBI): domain Eukaryota; kingdom Viridiplantae; phylum Streptophyta; class Magnoliopsida; order Sapindales; family Meliaceae; genus Azadirachta; species Azadirachta indica. The sequence continues at coordinate 18,258,051 of CM040442.1, forward strand.
TTCAGACAACAAACGACCCTACAGTCACGACTACTGTATCGGGCAAGGCTAGGCTACGTACCGATGTATCATAGATTCTTAACATTTCCTTATTATCATAATTAGTCAAAAAAGTTTTTTTAAAGAACTTTTAAAATTTAAAAAAATTGATAAGAAGCTTAAAATTTAGGTTTAAATTGTAAAATTTTTAAAAATTTTTTTTAAAGATAAAATTATTTAAAATATCTCTACTTGATTTTAAAATTATTACATTATTCCTTTAAAATAGAACTTAAAAATTTGTCTATTAAAATAATTACTGAAATTTTTTTAAAAATTATTTATGATAACCAAATGATACTTTTGTTAAAAAATTTAACTTGTAAAATTTTTACTAGTAAAAAGTTTACTTCGAAAAGATCTACTTAAAAAGTTATATTAAACGAATTTTTAATATATTTTTAAAAGTGAAGCCCAACTACAATTATAGCGACTGTATGGTATAGTTATTGTATTTAGACTATTAACTTACGTAAAATGTAATACAATTATAAATTTAAAGTGAGAAAATCCGTAAATTGTGTTCGAGAACTCCTATTTTTTGTGAATGTATAATACAACAGTAATATAATAATATAACTCTTAAAAGTTTGATAAAAAAAAAACTTTAATTTTGTCACTTTGTCGACTAGTTTTTAGCTAGATGATAAAAGCACACTATTTTAAGCTCAAAGTTTACCAATAATAGGATTCTCCTCTCATAATGTAGAGCTTTCTCACCATATTTATAGTGTATGCATATATCTTTATAACTTAAGAATAGATAACGCACTATGTATAAATAAATGTTTAGAATGTAGTATAACTGTTATATATATTTAGGTTGTAGCATAACTGTCATATGTAAAAATTGCACTATGTGTGCATAGATATTAGGTGTAGCATATTTGTTTTTTTTTTTTCTTCAAAAGGTAAGGGGATGGACATAATCCAAATATATTTTTTATTTAGGTATTATATAATTGTCAAATTCTAAATTCACCTCCTAATAAAAATATGATATATATAAATATATCATTAAATTTTAATGTAATATTCAAAAAAATATTTCATTAGTTTTAAAAATAGTCATACAAAGCCTTGTTAACTAAAAAATTTAATAGTAATATTGTTAGTTTTAAAAATAGTAATAAAAACCTTTATTTACTAAAAATTTTAGTAGTGTATATGGTTTATTCTATTTTTTTAATTATAATTATTATAATATTATCTTAATTATAATTATTTTAAAGATTAAATGTACAAAATTATTCTACTTTTATTAAAATTTAAGGATTAAACTAACAAATGAGATCTATGTAATATATATTTAACCCAACCTTCCAAGTGAATATATCCTTTTTTTTTTATTTATTAACTTTTTATGTAAAAATTTGATCACTAACTCGTGCTAATTCATTCAAATTAATTAATCAGTACTAAGAAGTATATATATGACCATAGCTCTAGCAATGAAAAATTAAAAACTGCAGCATGTGAAAAAAAAAAAAAAAAGACAATGTAAGAGTTAAAATAATGGAAATAAAAGAAATAGAAATTACAATAAGAAAGGTCGAAGACATGTGAGTGAACGTACTATCAATTCGCATGTATTGTAGCATCACCCAATACATTGATTTGATAACTCATTGAAACCACTTGCTTTGGCCTTTTGTTGGGATGATAATTGTCATTCTTAGACATATCAGAAATAGTTTGTGAATTGCCTACTTTATCCTTAAGCCTCTTAGGAGCCGATATCATGTAGTAGGACAAAAGCTTTCTAATTTTAAGCCGTGGTCGTTCAAAAAAGTTGGGGGTAATACGATGACTTTTTATTTTTCAAAAATTTTTTTTAATAATAATTAATATTTATTTTCAATTTTTTTAAAATAATTACTTTTCATAATTTTTTTAAAAAATGATCAATTTAAATTTTTTGAACGAAAGTATTTTGAAAAGAAAATTTTTTAAAAGTAATCAATTACAATTTCAACTTTCTTATGTTCAAAATTTTTTTATTTTTAAACACGACGAAATTTTTTTTTTTTGTGTTTAAAAGTATATTTTATACTTGAAAGTATATTTTTTAATAGAGACATGGGCAACTTTGATAGTTATTCTTTTCTTTTTTCATAGGATAATACTAACCACATTATTTACATAACTAATTAGTACAAGAAATTATGTTTCATCACACATTGTATTACACAAATTTATCCATTGAAATTGGATGCTTTTTTTTTTTTTTTTAAATTACTAACATTGTATACTACAAATTAGAGTTTAAGAGTTTAAATAGTTACAATTATAACAAACCCTCAAATATTTACTTTCCGTGAGGTTTGTAACCAAAAAAATTGAGAGATTACAATTTGCAAATAAGTGAGAGTCTCCTAATAAGAGAGAGCTTTCTAAGAATAGAAAGCCCTTGAATGAAATGTATTATTAATATATTTGTTAATTAATGCATTATTGTTTATATTATTTATATAAATAATTAATTTAACTCATAATAAATTATTATTTATTTAATAACTTATCTTAACTAGTTAATTTTTATCGCTTGTAGTATCACTAAAAAAATGCATGCTAATCTATAAATTAGAGTTCTCATCTCAAGCAAAACCATTAGTTGGGTGCAAACAAATTTAAGTTGAATATGTAAATTTACAAAATTTGTAAATGATTAAAAAATAAATGATATAATAATAATAATTAAATTGTGACATAAGAACTATATAATAAAAATGGTTATATGGGAGAGTGCAGATGAATTTTTGAAAGGTATGGAAGTCTTCTTATCTCAACATTTCTCACATTACATAAAACATGATTTAACGATTATATCTATAGCCTACAATTTGATGGGATTTAAAAATCTAAATTGCTACAAATTTGATGCTGCTTGAGAAAATCAGTGCGTAATTTAGGTGAAAATTGTCTCTAATTCAATGAAAATCTGTCTCAACAACATTGTAAGAGAATTTTGTCATTAATTCAGAGAAAATCTATTTTAATATTACCATAAAAATTTGAATCCTATAAACAACTAATTTAGAAAAAATCTATCCCAAACTTATTGTGAGAACTGAAACCCTGTAAGCCACGAGTAAGTGACTTTGATTACAAGTACTTGTTAGTGTATTACAAATGCTATATTCTAGTCTTTGGCATATGTAACACTGAGTAACAGTAAGAGGTCACGGGTGGAGTTAAAAACCTAATGAACAAGATAAGAGTGGAGCTGAACTTAGCTGAGCTGACTTGATTTGACACTGAAGTCACTTCACTTTCACTTTTTGTTTGAAGCTGAAATTAGGGTAGCATGGTCCAATGAGAAAAACTATCTCAAAAAGTTACTTTTAGATAACAAAAGAAAAAGAAAATTAAAAAGCAGCCAACATCCCTATCCTGGTTGGCTATTAAACATAAACTAAAAATCTCTATTTAACCCAATACCATTCCAAGAATATTTCTGAGTAATCTTATCTGATCTCAGCATCTCTTTCTTTCATACCAAACAGCTTCCAAGCTTCCATGGCTACTCCTCTCAACAACAGGCGCTCCATGGCAATGGAAAGAACTGGTCAATGGTAAATTTATAATAATTAATTATCCTCTATCATGTTCAGAAACTGTGCTAAAATTGTTTACTAAAATTTTTAATTTTCTTGCAGGGTTTTTTCCCAAGATATTCCAACTGATGTTATTGTTGAAGTTGGTGGAGCAAATTTCCCTCTTCACAAGGTTCAAATACAATCTTCTGTTGGGGATTTGTGATTAGTTATGTAAATAATTTACAACAGTTTAATTTTAATTTTCTTTTTCTTATTTTGATCAGTTCATGTTGGTAGCAAAGAGCAATTACATCAGGAAACTGATAATTGAATCAAACGTAGCTGATTTAACGAGAATCGATCTCTCTGATATACCTGGAGGCCCCGAGATCTTCGAGAAAGTTGCAAGGTTCTGCTATGGAGTCAACTTCGAAATCACAGTTCATAACGTTGCAGCTCTTCATTGTGCAGCAGAGCATCTGCAAATGACAGACAAATACTGCGACAACAACCTCGCTGGTCGCACTGAAGATTTCCTCAGTCAGGTCGCTCTTTCAAGTCTCTCTGGCGCCGTTGTTGTTCTTAAATCATGTGAAGATCTTCTTCCCTTAGCTGAAGACCTTCAAATTGTTCAGAGATGCATTGATGTTATAGCTGTTAAGGTATGAAGAAAGTTAATTAATTTACCATTAAAGACGTTCTTTAAGAAATTAATTTCTGTTCCCATGTAATTCTATTTGTTAATTTACAGGCTTGTTACGAAGCAAACTTCCCATGTCGATCGCCGACGAACTGGTGGACGGAGGAGCTATCAATTTTAGACATTGATTTCTTCCGCAGAATCCTTATAGCCATGAAACAACGAGGAGCAAAATCTCTAACCTTAGCCAGTGCTTTGATTACTTACACAGAGAGATCACTTCGAGATCTTGTAAGAGATCATACCGGAAATGGGATAAAGTCAGCTGATTCTAAAGATTCAGAACTGAGAATCCGACAACGAGAACTTCTCGAATCCATTGTTTCTCTCATGCCTTCAGAGAAAGCAGCTTTCCCAATTCATTTCCTCTGCTGCCTTCTACGATCTGCGATTTTCCTTAAGGCTTCGAATAAATGCAAAAGCGAGCTGGAAAAAAGGATCTCAGCGATATTAGAACACGTTACCGTCGACGATCTTTTAGTTCTTTCATTCACCTACGACGGCGAGAGGCTGTTTGATTTAGAATGCGTGAGGAAGATAATTAATGGGTTCGTGGAGAAGGAGAAAAGCATGGCTGTTTTCAGCGGCGGTGATTTTAGAGACGCGTGTTCCGCCGCCATGCACAGAGTCGCCAAGACTGTCGACGCTTATCTCGGAGAAATCGCAACTTACCCTGAACTCAGCATCTCCAGGTTTAATGGCATCGCTAATCTTGTCCCCAAAGGCTCACGTAAGGTTGAAGATGATCTCTACCGCGCCATTGATATCTACTTGAAGGTAACCATATTGATTAATATAGCAGATCTGATTGTGATTCTTATCCTCGAGTTGATTTTTACTGTGACTGTTTTTAATTCTGATGCTGTAGTCGCATCCAAATCTTGACGAAATAGAGCGAGAGAAAGTTTGCAGTTCAATGGATCCATTAAAGCTTTCTTACGAAGCTCGACTTCATGCTTCACAGAACAAGCGGTTGCCGGTTCAGATTGTACTTCATGCTTTGTACTACGATCAGCTGAAGCTAAGAAGTGGGGTGGACGGAAGGAGCATGCCGGACGCCGCCACTACCAGAAGTCAGTTGCAGGCGGACGTATCACTGATTAAAGAAAACGAAGAACTGCGATCTGAGCTGATGAAGATGAAGCTTTTCGTATCAGATTTGCAGAAGAATAATGGAACAACATCTACCAATAACAGTAAAAGTAACAGAAAGCACACATTCTTCTCTTCAATGTCAAAGACTTTAGGGAAATTGAATCCATTTAAGCATGGATCTAAGGATACTTCCAATCTTGATGATGGTGTTGCTGGGGTGGATATTACCAAGCCTAGAAAAAGAAGGTTCTCCATTTCTTAATTAATTAAATTATTTTGTATAATATAATAGAAGACGTTGCTCTTTAGACTTTTGGGGAGGGGTATTACTTGACTACTTTCGTGGTGTGAGTTGTGATTTTTTTCTCTTTTTCTTAGTTTATTTGTTTGGTTTTGGGTTTATGAATTTGTGTAATATAATTATTTTTATTATTTCACTTTTAATGGCTTGCTTAAAATTTTTTTCTTAATTTCTAGGTAAATTGGATTGTGGAAGCGTAATGGTCTCTAATTTTTTTTTTTCAGCTTAGTTGATAGATTCTTTCTTTGGTTAGAAGAGTAGAAATTGTCTAAATAATTATAGGGCAGCTAGAAATCTATATTTTTATATACATTTAATAGATATTTGCCTTCATAACGGAGATAACAAGAAACCCCACATTAAGATCTGAGGTTTTTAAATTAGAAGAATATCTACCAATAATTATTCTTAGACTAAAGATCAAGAAACTCACACTAAACTATATTTAAGAAATATTTGTCTTCATAATAAAGATAACGAAGAATCCCATGTTAAGATTTTAGCTTTCAAATTTACCCTTAAGTGTCTACAAATTGGAGATTAGAAAACCCACACTAAACTCTATATTACGATCTTAAACTTAAAATTGGAAAAATATGTGCCCCACACTCGAAATAAAAAATTTTACGCTAAAGGTGTGGTAAGTCATCTTCAAATTAGAGAAATATTTATTCACACTAAAATTAAAAACTTCATACTAAAAATAAAATAAGTCCTATTAAAAAAGTATTTTGTATGAGAACGTGACTTTCCATCCAGTCAAAAAATTGTATGACTAATAATATTAGTTATTGATGTTAGAAAAATTACTTCTATAATTTTTTCTTAATGAAATTAAAATATACATATTTTTTAATATTATTTATAATTTATACGGACCTATCTATTATTTATAATCTACCTGAAATTAGGAGAACTTTATTAATAATACATTTGTACGAAAGAGAGATTTACTCAAAATTTTCTAAGAGACAAAATCATATATAGTGAGAATTATAGGTGGTGGAATTTGTACTTATTCCAATATTGGGGGTACGTTCGGTTGGCCTGATCGGCCTGATTGCGATAACTCAGTGATTTTAGAACGTCGAAAATGTGAATACGGGTATAGCATTAAATGTGTGCATCATGAGACAAAATGCATTTGTCTGGTGGCCCGACTGTCATCTTGCTAGTGTTTGGTCAAATACACATGCATGTATGTAGACACGTGTGTGATTGTAAACCATGAATAATTCCACCGTATTGCAAGTTCAAGGAATAAGCAATTAAAGCTGCAATCCTTATCTTCATGGTTGTATATACCATGCAATGCGATTACAAGGACTGAGGGGACGACTGTATCCTATGTTAGAAAAAACATTTTTAAAAGATGCAGCTACGACTTTGTAATGTCCTAATTAAAGCCATTGGCTAGTAAACACAAACTTTTGCAAGTATAAGGTTATCGTTACAAGAGAGTTTTTAATAATGCAGCTAGCTATCTTACACTTGTGTTAAGGGTATATACTATATATAGTCAGGAATTTAAAACTTTTGAGTTTCGGTTAATATGTATAGTATATATGGGAATAGACATCAAAATTAATTGTTCATAGCTGTTAGGGCTTGAACCCTTTTAAGTTTTAAAAAGATTGTCTGATGTTTGTTCTTAAGATTTCGGCATTATTCACCAACTTACTGTTCATCGATTTTCTTGGAGCAACGGCAAAAATCGATTCTCTACAATTTTGAAAATTTTGAAATAGGTTTCTTATCGTTTCGAAATCAAATTTCACAAAAACAAAAATTTTTGTTTCCAATACAACGTTAGTTCGCGAAAATATATTTTATTAAAATATGATTTTAGTGTAATTTCAAAGAAAAGCAACTCTTGAGGTTATCAGTGTAAATCAATAACAAATTAAAAAATATATTACAAATATTAAATCATTTAAGATATCTGTCTTTAATTCTTTAAGTTTTCTCTTTAATTTATTCTTGAGATTTAAAGTTTACTCTTTATAAATACGTTTATTTTAGATATCTTTTTAATGTTTAAATTATATTTTACATCTTTATACTAAAAATATTACAAAGAATAGTACAAAAATTTAGTTAATTAAAGATACCAATATTTATTATAACCTTAGGTCTAACATTGCTTAGCTGCTACTCGCTTATGGCTTGCTTCTTGTTGTAATACGAGATTGTTGTGTGCAATTACGGCCAGCTACATATACATCCATATTATAAGAAATGCGCTTTCAAATTTGAGAGATATTTACCCTCGTATATATAGAGAGAAAGTCCTTCAAAGTGTTGAAATAGAAAGACAAAGAAAAGGAGAAGGAGAATTGCATTGCTCCTCACATTTTCAGAAGAAATCTTTAATTTCTGTGAATGAGAGCAGTGAGAGCAGTACTACAATCAATGAGATCGATATGCATGCAGAAACTGGAGATGGGTTTTCTGATAGCAATCACAAGTTGATGAAGAAAAAGAAAAAAAATATATATAGCAAGGATGAGTCGTTTCGGTATGGTTGAAGGGGAGGAAAAGAAGATGACAACAGACCAGCCCAGATGTATTACAAGCATTGAGGATGTGGTATCAAAATTTGTGTATAAGAGTAATGGTGAGATTCATAAAACAAAGATTGGTTATTGTGGAGAATTAAAACTAGAAGAAATTGAGAAGAATTCTTTGAGAACAATTGAAAATGATGAAGGAGAGAGGATACAACAGCACAAGTGCAAAAGGCTAGGCCTTACTTTCAAAACTCAACAGGAAGACAAGAGGTGGATTCAAAGACTCTGAACCAGAAGGTTTTGAGGAAAGAAGGAAAAAAAGTTCCAAGAGGAGAACGTGTGAGAAGAAAGTTAAGAGTGGTCTTTCAAAGTTGGAGAAGCTAGATGAGGCTTATCAAAGAAAAACTCCAGAAAACACATGGAAGCCTCCAAGCTATACAGTAGTTGTACTTCTCCAAGTGGATTATGCCCATGAGCCTTGGAGGTTTTGGTTATTTGTATGCTTCTCAATCAAATAGGTACGTGATTATACTAGAAAATCCATTTCTTACAGACCATGAGAATGCATGCTTAATTGATTGAAGTGGCAACACTGAGTATAGTTGGAAAATGTTTATTTGATTTGAATTATTTAACGTAATGTGCCTTATGTTTGGATGAGGTTTAGTTTCATTGTTGAAGTTTTAATTATTTGGTAGAAGAAAAGACTTAAATATTAGGGGTGCTGACTAACCAGGCACTTAATTTAAGTAACTACAATCACAGAGGAATGTGGGATAGTGATTTTATGCCTAGCAAGAAACATTTGAAGGCTTTTATAGCTGATGTTCCTTGTGTTTGACTGTTTTTTCCATGTTGCAACGAAATTTATTCTCATTAAGTTCTTTGCAAATTTTGAAAATACATTTTGCTGTAAAGTTCAAAGTGCTTTTTTGGTATACATTCTTTGTGTTTTCCATTTCTTTATCGTTATCATTTTGGAATTACTCTTATATATACCATACTTTAGTAAGAATTAGTAGAATGGGATGTCTTTGTGCAATGTGAGGGGAATTATCGTACCAAAAAGTGTGAGTAGATTAGCATGACCCACGGAATTTAGAGCCAGAACAAGTAATGAAGTTGGTTAAGCTGCCTGTTTTATTTACTGAGGAGGCTTTGATTTCTTGGATTATGTAAGGCTGAAAGCTAGCCTGGAACTAGCCATCAGGTGGTATATAGTCAATAATCTCCACTCAATGACTTTCTTTCACTTAAGAAGGCTTGGATATATATAATTTTGGCTTGAATTTGACTCCCTAGTGTCTTTTTTTATTACTATTGCTATTAATTGCTGTTACTGCTGAAACCCTTTTCTAGTGGGACAGTCTTCTAGAGCTGTTTCCAAACTTCTGCTTGAAGGGTCTTAAGAGCTTCTAATTCTCGATTTACATAACTAAACATCGTTCAGAATGTTTGGCTGCTAGATGGTCTGATGAATGTTTAAGTTGAAGCTTGAACTGCTGTCTGTTGCTCTGCAATATTTATGGTTATGCGTTTTCTTTTCTGGTCTTTGGTTTTAGTCTCGTGAGTAATACATACACCACATTTCGTGGTCTAGAATTGCAGTTTGTTGGGTTACACAGTACAGGGACTTGCTGTTAAATGATTGTTTCTGCTGTGCAATAACACAATATTCACAAAAAAAAAAAAAAAAAAAAAACAACTCAAGAACAAAGGACTATTCTTCATTACTTCAAGCACTTACTGGTATTAATTAATTTCCAGAAGACATGAGCTTGTAAGAATCTAAGATAAGCTTAGTTCTAGATTTGAACTAGTTGTGATTTCTTCATGGGAAGATCAACTTCAATAAGTTCTTATTTCTTTCCATTTTTTCTCCAAGTTCACCCGACTCCTTGGCTGCTATTGAGGAAGAACCCACAAAAGCTTTTTAATTCATGAGACGGAAATTGCATGTAAACTCTTTTGGTAAGATATGTTAAGTTGGAATGTAGCCCTTAATATTGTTGCCATGTAGGGTGTTGGGAACTGTTCGATTCGATTTAGTATTTACCAAAATCAAATTAAATAAAAAGAATTTAGTTATCGACTAGTTTGGGTGGTTTGGGACACATTTAACGTTTATAAGTCATCGTAAACTTGAATAATAATAAAGAAAAATAGTTTGATGTTTTATACGTGAGATTTCTCACTTATTTAAAATTTTTATTTAAAAAATTAAAAAAATTTGTTTCTTATGTTTTTAATACAAATTAAACTGAAATATAAACTAATATTGAATGTTATTTTTATAAAAAATTTTATTAGAACTAGATAATTGTTCATAATTTATATATATAATCAATTAAAATTAAAATTAAATAGATAATTCAGTTTTATACTCAAGTTTCGATTTTTCAACTTAATATCACAATCAAATTGGTATGGATTCTCATAAAAAAAGATCAAAAATAGTAATTTGTAATTCTGAAAACTTGAACCGAATTTAAATTGAACCAATTGATTCGGTTCTATTTTTTAGAACCACAATTTATATTTTTTTGGTTTTATTCACAATCAATAAATAAATTTGAGAATATAGGTATATGTTATATAGTGGATAAGATTGTAAAATATAACTTATAATTTTTTAATTTTTTAATTATAATATTTAATTTTTTATTGTAATTTTAATTTTTTTGCTGTAATTTTTAATTTTTTATTATATTTTTAAAATTTTTAAAATTTTTAAAATATAACCTATAAATTGAGAGTTATAATAAAAACAAGAGATGATTGTATTGAGAATATTAAAAAAGGAGATTAAAAAATATTTCTATATCATTATAGTCATAAATTTTAACTCTACCTTATCAACAAGCCATATGAAATAGTAACGGCACAATATATAATCAGTCTTCTCAATTTCTCCAATCAATTTCTCGCATAATAATAATAATAAAATGAAAATGGATATATACAATTAGCCTTCCCTGTAATATATAATGAAGACTGATACTGGAATCATAAACCTAAAGATTAGAAATCAAAGAGCAGAAAGAAAGATAGCTGATTATGTAAAGAAATTAAGATGTTTGAAAAAAGAAAAATCAGATTCATTAATCTTCAAACTGTATATGACAAGACTGATGAGAGACGGTAGCATTCAAAAACAAAAACATACTGCCCAAAAACAAAAACATAATTCTAATGCTCGAAAGAATGTAAGATGAATTGAATTCGGGATTGAAGTAGCAGTGATTTCTTCAAGTTAAGCAGCAGTTCCAGAAGCTTAATTTCTTTCCATTTCTTCTCCAATTCAGCCCTCTGAGTTTCATCAATCAGTTGAAGCATTTCTTCTATGAATCTTCCTTCAATCCCACGTTGTTACGACTATGAAAACGGACCATCTCTTTCACGCTCAACACACTTATTGCCTTCTCCTCCATCTTCTTTTTCGCTGCCATTAAACAATAAGAAGAAGAAGAACCCACAAAAGATTTTTGTTTCTTGACTTTTGGATTTCTTATGATATCAAAATCTGCTTCATGATTTAAAAAGACATATTATTTAATTAATTAACGTAAGTATAAGGTGTGCTTTTTCAAGATGGAATAGTATAATATTTATTATACGGGCAGAATTTTTTCTAGAAAACTGAGAGTACAAATTAATTATCATCATAAATGATATGTTAGCACATATAGACTCTTGGATTGCCCTATAAGAGAATGTATTTTATTTCTTGTTCATTCAATTGATAAAAAGCAAAAAATAAAAAAAATAAAAAAAAAAAGATTAGTACTGTAAATTTATTTTTTTATATTAAGGCATAAAATACATTCTCTTTAACTAATTTCTTATTTTAGTTGGATTTTTCTAATTTTCATTTTCACATAAACTTTGTGAGAAAAATTTTGTCATGCAATTTTCCTTTATATGTTCTATCTAAACCATTAGGATGATTAGAAACATATCATGTTTTAAAAAATGTATTTATAATCCCTCTTATTTTTACTATACATTTTCTTCTATAATTTTCACATTCTTTTTTGAATCTTTTAGTCAAAAATTGGTAAAATTTTCTAATAATTTTTTTGATTTTAATAAATATATATAATAGTAGTTTTATAATATTAGAGGAAATTAAAATAAAATATATTAGTTTTATAATAGTAGAGGAAATTAACATAAAATATTATTAGTATAATAAATTAATTTTTTCTTCAGCTTTGTTAATACCCTACTGTGGAAGATGCTGAAAAAAGTGTATTGCTTTTAAAATTTTCTGTCAACATTAAGTATGAAAATGCAAGCTACTTTGATGGCAGTAATGTTCATTCAAGAAACATATAAATTTTTTTATAAGGGAAGGATAACCATAAATTATAATTTATCTTTATGATTAAATAATTTGAATTTTCATTTGACAAATTATTGAGAGAATTGGGGAAGTGATATTCAAGTAGGACATCTGTTGGAGCCAAATAGAAAATTTTTCATTTTTATTTTCATTAGTAATCGGGAGGATACTATTAATAATAATCAAACACTAACACTCACAACCAATATATATTATGTAAATAGGTAATGATCTTGATTTTCTTTGTTAATTATTATGTTAAAAATTTTTACAATATTTCGATAATAAAATTTGTATACGTAAAATGATAATTAAATTTCTTTTGGATAAAAAATGCACATAAAAATTCCTCATTATCTTGAAGTTGTGATTGTACTCTAAATTTGAATTTCCCAAGTGTAAAAATTATAAAGGAAAGTATTGACTTGATAAGTTATTTAGGGCTTTTCATAAATAATCATTTTTTTTTATCATTTTAGTTTGATTCCAAATTCAAAAGAAATGTTCTCTTTTTAAATCTTTCCTCAAAACTATTAATTTATTTCAACCTAAATGACTGTTTGCATAATAAAACTATTACATTCAAAATTCATATTCAGATTCAACACCAAATCAACATCAAATGAATTACAAAAAATAAATAAATAAATAAAATAAAGAAAAATAATTTGCTATTAATTTTTAATAACATACATTTATTCGATACAATTTTAATCATTTACAAATAAGTCCTAACAACTCATGTTATTCTTTTTATTTAAAAATAAAAAATAAAATTATTTTTATGGAAAATAATCTTGCATATGTATTTTTTAAAAATAAAATTTTACTATTTCATTTCAATTACATTTTTTAAATAATCTTATAATTAGACTCTTAATTTTTGGGGTGCATATAAACTTGGTTTCGAGCCTTGCACTAAGTGGAGATGTTGCAGAAAAATAGAAGCAATATTAATACTCTTGTAAATCTATAAATTTAATTTTTAAAATTTTATTAGATTTACATAATTTTATTACAATTTGTATATTTAATTAATTAGAACTAAAATTAAAAATAAATAGATAATTCAGTTTTTGCTCAGTTTCGGTTTTTAAACTTAATATCAAAATCGAATTGGTATTTGGATTCTCAAAAAGGAAGACCAAAAATAATAATTTTTAATTTTTAGAACTTGAATCGAATTTGAATCAAACCTAAAGAATAGAAATTGAAATAGAAGAAAGATAGCTGATTATGTAAAGAAATTAAGATGTTTGAAAAGAGAAGAATCAGATACATTGGTCTTCAGACCATATAAAGCAAGCTTGATGAGAGACAGTAGTATTCAAAAACAAAAACATGTTGCCCGAAAACAAAAACATAATTCTAATGCTTGTAAGAATGTAAGAAGAATTGAATTTGGGATTGAAGTAGCTGTGATTTCTTCAAGTTAACTGTACTTCCAGTAGCTTAATTTCTTTCCATTTCTTCTCCAATTCAGCTCTCTGAGTTTCACCAATCAGTTGAAGCATTCCTTCAACAACATCTTCCTTCAATCCCACGTTATTATGATTGGGAAAATGGACCATCTCCTTCACGCTCAACACAGTTATCGCCTTCTTCTTCTTCTTCTTCATCTTATTATATGGTAGAACATTTTTCTAGAAAGTTGATAGCATCAATTAAATGATATATTAGCATATTATAGACTCCTGCATTGCACAATAACATATACATAAATAATGAAAGTGTGGTATAAATTTAATGAGTGCTTGTTTATTCAACCGATAGAAAGCCAAAAAAAAAAAAATTATTACTCCAAATCTATTTTAATATTAAAACTTAAATATATATCTTTTTTAACTAATTTTTTTATTTTAGTTAGATATTTCTAATTTTTTGTTAACGTAAACTTCGTGACAAAAATTTTGTCATATAATTTTCCTTTTTATGTTCTATCTAAAACATGTAGGATGATTAGAAAAATACTGTTTTAAAATATGTACTTATAATGCCTTTATTTTTATGATTTTCCTCTGTTTTCACATTCTTTTTAATCTTTTAATCATAATATTTTCTAATATTTTTTTTTAATTTTAAAATATATATATATATATAAATAGTTTTATAATATTAGAGGAAATTAAAATAAAATATTATTGGTTTAATAAATTAATTTTTTTTTAATTTTTTTAATATTCTATCACTACAAGAAAAAGGAGCTTTTACAGCTAATTTTCAATTTGTCACAAATAATTATTATTTGCGGTTGATGTGCGGCTGAACACAAATCCATCGCAAAAATGTTTATCATTTGCAACCAAAATCAAATATTAGTGGCAAAAAAGTGGTTAATTTTATTGTTTATCTAATGTTTAGGAATCAAAAGTTATTATTTCAAAATGAATTTAAAATGAGCCATTAAATTTATAGTTTTTTTCCTTGACCCCATTAAATTTTTATATCAGTAAAATAAAGTAAGGGTAATAAGTGATTATTTTGGTATAAATACTTTTCAGATGATATTATACCAAACCTTAGGAGAGAAATGTAATAATACTTCTTTTAAAAATTAATAAAGAAAATTATTATCTTGTGTTACTTTGAGCTGATGACAAGAACTAAAAACTTTGGTAATATATTATGTTTACTAGATAATCGAGAGATTTACTACTAAATTAGTGTTTATTATGCATAATTAACTTAAATTTTTTTATTTAAAATGATGTTACAACATTTTAATTATAAAAGATATATATTCCCTAAAATTTAAAAAATAACGTTTTTGTTGCCTTATAAAAAATAAGTATTAATAAAAATAAATTAATTAAAAATCAAAATAAGTATTAAAAAAATATTATTAATTATATCTCCAATCATAATTAATGCACACATAATAAACTTAATAAAAATAAATTCTATTTAAATTAATTTAAATTTATAAATGTGTAAAAATATTTATTAATTACATCTCTAATCACAATTAGATTTGCATAATAGTTGAAGAATTTTGCATTTCATAAATAAGCATTTTGTTTAGTTCAAATAAAAGTCTGTTAAGGCTTAAAAATAATCAACTAATTATACAGTAATCAAACAAAATCTATCATTCAACTTGATTTAATCACTACTCTTAATTGGATTGGATTGGCAAGCTTCCTGTCACAATATGATAGCTCTTGTTATCCAGCTCGCTCAGCTTACCATATTTCCTTTCATAGCTATCCAAAAGTTCAGACCTGATTTAAAACATACAATTTGATAATAAATAATAATTTTTTATAATTATTCAGTAAAGATCAAATAGCATAAAACTATCATTAATTCATATTAATCATGAAATAATATAATCAACAACATTAATTAAAAATTAATACCAGTATGCTAAGCATTGGAATGGTGCATATTTATCATAAATTTCTCCCACATCCTTTCTATTGCAACTTTTCCTTGAATGCACCTGTCCATCCCACAATAAAAATAAAAAAAAATTGTAATTAGATAACAAGTAATTAAGACAGACAGCTCAAGTAATTAGAAGTGATTGGGAATCAACTATTATATTTTAAACAAGAGAAAGATCACGGGTCCCTTTTTTTAACACAAATTTTTATATTATTATTAGATTTAGGCATATTTACCGGTTGAAATAAAATTTAACCATGTAAAATGCATTATAATTAATACATATATTAGATTCAATTTCAATAGTTGAATGTATTTATATTTAATTTCTTATAAATGATATAAAAAAATTTATATAAAAAAAACTTAATTCTTTTCCTTTTAAATATAGACAAATATATGAAAATTTAGATGCGATGAGATTACCTCTTTTAAATGTTTGGCAGTTTCAGTATCAATGGGAACTTTGTGATAAAATCCAATGCACAACAACACATTAGCACAAACAAAGGGTCCAAACCCTCTATTCTTCCTCAACAATTTATAGAGTTGCTTGGAGGGAGCTTGTTCAAAATAAGCAGTATTGAGTTTTCCATTCTCAAATTTTCTAGCAAGTTGAATAATAGACTTTGCTCTATACCCAATACGGCATCGTCTCTTCAACAAATTCTCATCCAAATTGGCTATTTCTCTTGAGCTTGGAAAATTCTTCAATGACTTTGAATTTATTTCTGCTTGAAGATTGCAAAGTGCTGTAGCCATGCTCAATGTTCTTCTCCATCTACACATAAAAATAAATAAATTTAATAACATTAATATAATATAAAATGAAAAATGCAATAACATTAATTATTTAAATATTTTGTATTAATGTTTTTAATTTCTTGGTACTCATTAAATTCCTTTATTCTTTTTTTTTTTTCAAAATATCATTCAAAATTTTTACAAAAATTAATTTAGGAAAAAATATTGACCTAATTAAGAATTAAAATAAAAAGTTACTCTAAAGTCAACATTCAATAAATAAAATTTATGTAAGAAAATCACTGAATTATGTAAAAATAGAGAAATTTTAGTTGTATTCTTTTTTTAAATATTACATAATTATATGTATAATCTACCAATACCTAAATAAAAAATTTATCAAGAGTCGAAGTGAAAGTCTGGGAAACCATTTGCTAAAGTCTATGTGTAATTTGGACGAAATTTGCGCCCACTTCATAGGAAATTTGCTCCAACGCTACCATAGCTTTTGCTTGTTAAGCACTTTCCCTCACTGATTAATTGCTTTTAAAATAAAATAAATAGCCAAAAAATGGAAAAATTTATGTAGAGTAGTACTAAGATCTACTGATTCTAGCAAACTTACGTGGAGTTGCAAAGGAGAATAGCCTTGACAATATCTTCAAAAAGGGAAGGAGATCGAAAGAGTCGACCGAATCCTTTGAGTTTCGATTGTTGATGAATATTTTGAAACTCTTGAATATCTTTCTCATCTTTATCCGTCAACCTTAACATTCTTACAACCTGTTCTTCGATGGTTTGCTTGTCTTTCTCTGTAACTCGATGAGTATCAGAGAGTAGATAGACCAAGAGATGGTTCTGATTGCATTCTTGTGATTGTGAAATGGAAACATTGACTGAAGTTGTTAAATCTGACAGTCTTAGAGGGCGTTGGAAGCATTTGGATGAAGGAATCCAATTATTCGGAGACATCATGAAGAATCCATGGTTGCAAACTGCATTCTCTAAATTGAAAGTTGGAAATCTCTCACCTAATTCTATTTTGAACAGATAATCTTGCTTCATTTCGTCTTCCATTGATGAACAAATAAGCTTCCTTTGTACATTATTGAACTAGATACCTATATTAACTCATTGATTTCTATATGTTTAATATTCATTAATGGTGTTTCTTGGAAAGTGATTGGAGAATTGGAGAGGGTTTGAATCAATATTGGACCAGTAATGGAATTATCAAAAGGAATATAATTGCGGATAGTTTGGGAAGAGAGAAAATCTTGAGATAGAGGCAGTAACACAATTTCCATCTCATGAAATAAAAGCTTTTGTGGGTTCTTCCTTAATGGCAATAAAAATTGTTGTACAAAGATCGAAAATCTACTAATAATCAAGAGTTGAGATTGCAATATTTTGAGTGTTTGTTTTCCTTTATGCAATATTGCAATTCTAGACTATAGCATTGCGTTGAATGCATTATACAACACAAATTGAAGAACCTATTATAAAATAAAAAGCCAAAAAATGATGTTTATATACATATGATTAAGTATTGCACATTTTTTAATTTTCATATTTTGATTATTTTTTATATCAAATTTGTGTAGTATGGCGTGATTTATATAATCTATAATTTTGATTGGAAGAAAAGATAAAGTGGTCTAAAAAATATATTAATTCTCATTAAGTGTATCATAAATATTATGATATAATTTTATCATCTTAATATATAATGAGGTTAACAAAATCACATAAACTATTGACATATATTCTCTATGTTTATAAGTATCTTAACTTATATCTCTCTTACTTGAGCCATTAGGTTACTATCATTTTTGTTCCTAAAATTTGTTAAACAATAAAATAAGATATATTTTTTCAACTATAACAATCTCATTATCCGCAACATATTATGAACTAAAACGGTATAATTAAAACCTTTTGTTTTATTTTGTTATTTTAACAAAGTTTTAGAAAGGAAAATATTATTATAAAATAATACAAATGATAGTTGTGACAAACTTAGCTAATTATTTTACAAAAAAAGAATAGGTTAGGAGTATTTATGAAATAAGTAAAAAGAAAATAAATGTTTCAAATAAGATGAGAATAATAAATTATAATATGTGAATTAAATTTTGGTATCATATGTTCATAAAATTATTAATTTAATATATTTTATATTCTTATTAAATAATTTAATTTTAATTAAAACATAAAAAAGAAGAGAATTTTGTTATTTTAGTACATATATATTTTTATTTATATTAATTATGAGTTTCATAATTTCTTTAACGAATTATAATGGAATACAATATAATTTTTTTCAATAGATGTATTATATATAAAATAGAATGCTAAAAATGTTTCATTTAATTTTTTTTTGTTAATTATATATCAAATTATTAATAAAAAAATACAAAAAAAGAGTTAGAATAAAAATTTTTAATTTTAATATTTTAGTTCTTAATATGTTATGAGCAGAGGAGATTTAGTTGTTATAATTGACAAAAGGACATTTGACTTTGTTAATTCACTAAATTTTAGAAATGAGAACAGTAATAACCTAACAAACCTAGGAACATATAAGTCAAAAGATATATACTTATTTCTTCAAATTTCAGGGGGCAGCTGTCAACCTCAAACACTAAAGTGTATAATTTGGTTATCTACCATTTTCTTAAATTTCATGAGGACATATGTCAGTTTTTTTATTTTATATAATTTGGTTTGTTTACATGATGTGATTTGAAATTTTAAAATAGTTATGTACCGTGAAAATAACCATAGTATTTTAAGATATAATGATAATATGTACGATGGTATTGATAAAGTATACAATATCGTAGAGGCATATTCTCTTAAAAATATGCATGGCATCAAAGGCATTTTAATTAATTCATTAAATAATTATTTGATCCCAAAGGAAATCAATTATTTTAATGATTTAGTTTAGATTAAGATTGTAAATTTTGCATCAAAATAAGAAAATTCTTACGCTCAGAGGTATACATTTTCTTTTGGGTATATGTACTTACTAGTCTTAATATTACTATAAATTTATAAAATAAAAATTTTTAAAGTTCTATGCGTTTCACAACCTTAACCCACGTGATGGATAGAATTCATTATTTGATTAACAATGGTTAATTGAGAATTTAAAGTTTTGATTTCATAGTAATAAGAATTCAAAGTTTTCTTATGGCTATTTTTTTTTTTTCCATGAAATCAAGTTTGTGATAAAGAAAGTATTTAATAACCTAAATGTTTTTACAAAGAAAAGAAAAATCATATAGTCTGCAAGCTTTAAAGATTAGCATGTAGACTAAAATCTTTTCACTTGTCTATGAAATCCTACAATGTGATTTTCTCATTGACTTTTTTTAGATATTGTAGATAAATGTATATGCTTTTAAGGTTAGTGAGGGTACATATATATATATATATATATATGTATGTATATATGTATGTATATACATATATATATGTTTTATATAAGGTGTATAATTTTCTTTCAAATATTTATTTAGTTTTATCATATGAGATAAAATAATCTCTCCTAAAACTCTAAATTAATGAAGTGGATGAGTGACACCACTTACTAGTATAAAAGAATTTTAAAAACAAATCCAAAGTAGTAATTTCTTAATAGGCACATATTTAGAAAAGGATTTAAAATGGAGAGATTGTCTAAAAAGATAAAATTTATATGCTATAAAGTTTTATTATAGACAATATAATTAGTGGTCTAAAGTTATCAATTTAAATGAAAATACCACGAACGATATATTCTATCTATCCAATTAATAATGTTTTATTCTCTAAGAAAAATAAAAGACAAAGCCAAAGTAATAACATTGATGTAAAGTTTTTATTCTTAAAATGTTACTTTGAAAAGCATGAATAGATATATATAAAAAAAAAGGAGCTCATCTTGGTAGATCTCACGACTAAAGAGTAATTGCTAACTATGTTTATCATGTAGATCATATAAATTTAATTAATTAGCATAATTTTATATTTGTTATTTTGATATATCTTTTGACTTCTATGTTGATAAAATTATAAAATAATAATGTGAACATAAAATATTTTGAAAAGTCTATTGAGACTATTTCAGTTTAAGGTTGAATAATTTATCGAAATTCATTCATAAAGAAAAAAATATTCAGTTAGAAAATATCTTACTTGTAATGTATGAAAGGAAATATTTTTTGCTTTAATAAAGATGTGACTATCTTGAATCATGTATTGATATTGATTTATAGTTGAAAGTTTAGTGATCATGTTAAATTATTAGTTAATATTTATACATATTTCATTTAGCATGTGATCCAAGTGGGAGAATTTAAAAATTTTATTAACTATATGTCCTTAATGTTCATGATCAAATTAATTAATCTACAATGATAAATGCATTTTGAGTACCTACATTCACAATTCAGGGGGTGAAGATTTTTAACAAATCACTTCCTCATTTTCTGGATAGATGCAAAAAAAAAAGTAAAAATTCTTGTAAGTTTTAATTATTTTACTCTTAAAAGGTCCCCAATTTAATCTAATATAAGTTAATTTGCATAATAATTAAGGATTCTGCATTTGAGAAATGTCATAAATAGACATTCTAATATATTAACACTGAAATATTCATAAAAACATTGTATATTCTTTTTAAAAGTAATTTTCAAACAAGGATTTTGTTTAGTTCAAATAAAACTACAATTAATATTAATCAAAAAAACAATAAAACAAATTAACTTAATTAAATTAATTAAATAACAGTATCCTAAGCATTAATATATTGGAATGATACATATTAATTTATCGTGAAATAGTCAACAATCTGTACTCATTTCTTCTTGCTAATCTGTAGTTTCAAGTATCTGTGTAAAGTTAATTAATGCTGCCTATTGGGAAAAGGATTCTAATATCGATCTTCAGTTAATATTAGTAAGAAGCATTGGTAGAACTCATTATAGAAAAGGAAAGGTTTGGATATTGGACCAGTAATAGACAGAAAATTAATCACAAATTAACTGCAGACACTTTGGAAAAAGAGAGTCTTGGGATAGAACAATTCCAACCAGAAAATCTATTCAAATCAATGCATACAATTAAATCTTTCTCTTTTCCAATCCACCTACCTTAATTAATTGATTCTTTTAAATATTGTAATAGAGAAATTACATACTTGCAATGCAAAATTTTTTCGTGGGTTGTTAAAATAATCTTTCATGGAGCCAGAAAAATTAAAGCGGCCCCGTTTGGAAGAAGAACAATCCTGTGAGTATTTAGTAGTAGAAGATTCATATGATAATCGAAAAGATGATGAAGATTACGTACCTGAGTTGCAGAGAAAAACCATGGAGGAGAAGCAACCGTCTGGATTGAAAAGGACTTGGAATGCTGAGGAAGAGATAGCCATTTTAAATGGTGTTATCAGATTCTCAACTGAAAAACAACTCAACCCTTTTACAGAAAGGACAGAATTTATGGCTTTCCTGAAAGAATCGTTTGATGCCAATATCACCAAGACTCAGCTGTTTTCAAAATTAAAGAATATGAAGAGGAAGTTCAGGAGAAATCTCATCAATGGAAAGGCAATTTCTGAACCCCATCACAACAAAGTTTTTGAGTTGTCAAGTAAGATATGGGCTGCTGCTGCTGCTGCTACTGCTACTGCAACTGCTACTCCTGCTGAGCCTGATTCGTCATTGCTGTGTGGAATTAGAGGAGTGCATTTAGATTTGGATGAAATATTTTCTGGGTTCGGAGAAAATATAATGGAGGAGGTATTGGCGAAAACAGGAGAAGCTGAAAGGGCTGAGTTTAAGAAGCTGTGGAAGGAAATTCAAGTTCTGGAATTGGAGATTACAATGAAGAGGGCTCGGTTGGTCGAATTTGAAGCCAAGATTATTTTAGACGCTTTCAATCTCTCCCAAAATGCAGTAACTCTTTAGAACCAGTTGGTTATCTTATTATTTTGCTAAATTAATATGGTAGGATTTAGAAGTGCTTGAACTTTTTACCACACCGGAGTGTAATCTGTGTGCGTTGATGTCTGTGTGGTATGTGAGTTCTTGTGCTTAAGTCATATTCCTTGTTCAAAGTGGTATGTCTATTCCATTGTCTTTGTTCTTGTGCTTCATAGATGAATGCTTAAATTGTACTGGCAAGGTTTGTCGAGATGAGATTACTGAAGATGATAATGAATATGATAATTGCAGTTAATCCATCTCACTCTGCTTAACAATTTCGCTTTCCTTAGTTCAAAAAGTTCAAACATGATCATAACATATACAATCTCAATTTCATAATATGTGCAACACAGGGCTGGATTGCAGAAGATTACTTGGTCAGATAAGAGTTTCTTTAAGATCTTTTTATATAACCACTTGAACTTGAAGTTTATAGTTAAGGACCTAGTGATAGTATTTAAGCTTTAAAATGTGATCTCTCAGTTTTTGAACTCATTAAATTCTAATTTAAAGAGAAATGCATGTAACCAAGATAGAACTGGCACTACCATCCTCTTTTCCTGGTGAAGTGGTTATTTCATCATAAACTCCCCTCTCATATAGCACTGCACCTGTTATCGGCAATTTTTAAGTCTTTTCTGATATGGTTCATGTGGAGATCCTTCTTCTGGCTTCAGCGTAAAGAAACAGTATAAAGCGAATGATCCTTCACTTGAGGAGAGTTCTTGTATAGAATGCAATTCCCTTTGCAGCAATGGTAACAGTGGAATACACAGATGTGGGTCTGGCAGTAATATAAACAGATGATGCCCTCGCTACCCTCAATCTTCTTCCTCACTTTCATGTTTCACAGGTCTAGTCTTAACTTGTTTTCTGTTCTTCAATTTTCCCCTTATCTAACAGTTTATGTAATGTTTATACGCAGATTTTATCCATATTCTTTCCTTTTCCAGGGTTTGCAGAAAAGGCGTGCTTCTCAATTTCTCGCTCATTTGGAGATTCTTCCTCCTTGGTCTAATATAGTGGCTATGATTATTACTTAGCAAATTAAATTGCACTATAGCTTGCTATGAATTGTATAAACAAAGAGAAATTTGTTGTTACTAGACCTCGATTGCTATGTTAACTGTTACAAAATAGAATTAAAAAGTGAAAATAACAACTAAGCTTGATTTTATCAGGCTGAGTTTTCATTTGAAATTCAATCCATGATTCGTTGATCTCCGAATTTGTATTATGATTTTAATTTCCTGTCTTAAAAACATTCAAATGGTAGAATAGACAAGCTAGATTTAAGAAGATCAAGTAGTCAAGCTAAAACCTAGGGGCAAAAGATTCATCAACTTCTAATCCTCGTCAATTCCGTCTTTTCCGGCAATAGGAGGTCTTCTTCTTGCTCCGACTTGTATGTCGTCTAGAAAGTGGAATGTCCTCAAGGTAAAACACTATCAACCAGCTTGCTATAACGTGTTAGCATTGATCAAAGATGGTGCTTGGCAAAAGTCTGGGTTCGGGTCAAATTTGTACATTGAGCCCGTCCAAGTCAATTCAATATTTTCAAGTTGGGCCTTACATTGGGGCTTTTAAAAGTCTGGAATATTATTAATCAAATTTATTTTCTGATTGACTCGGATTTGACTTGAACTTGGGCCCAATCTTACCACACTTCTAATAAAAAAACTCAAGCCTAACCCACTTTATTTTTAA
Source organism: Azadirachta indica (assembly GCA_022749755.1). Classification (NCBI taxonomy): domain Eukaryota; kingdom Viridiplantae; phylum Streptophyta; class Magnoliopsida; order Sapindales; family Meliaceae; genus Azadirachta; species Azadirachta indica. The sequence goes on from CM040442.1 coordinate 18,282,393, forward strand.
AGTCAAGTTTAACCTAACCTCAAAATACAGGATTTTTCTTGAGCCAGGCTCGACTCATACTTTTTTACCAAGCCTAAAAGTCAAAGGCCATATATATATATATATGAATATCATACATCAGAATTTTTAATTTTTATGTAATATATTTCAAATTTATTGTTGTTAATTGAATGTATATATATTATTAAATTTCATTTTGTATAAGTAACATAGCAAAATTCATAAGAGGAAATTTTATCTTTTTAAATTTTAAATTCCATAATTTTGTAAAAAAAATTTTAAAATATTGTTTCCCAGTTTTAAAATTCTTATGTAATGTAAATTTCTTTTAATTTTTAATTTTAATTTTCTAAATTATATTTACTTTTAACAACTTTTATATTTTAATAAACGTTAACATATATGTATGAAACCCTCATCATAAGAGGATCTTCTCTTGTGAAAAATTTTTCATCTTTTTTGACTGTTGCATAGAATTCAAATTTTTTCATTTGTTTTTTTAGTGTTAGGTCGAATTGCTTATAAATTAAGATTATTTTCTACTCTTCATAGCTTCTATTTTCTTTTCTCTTGAGATGCTACCTTTTGAATTTTCTAGTTAATTTTTAATTGGATTAGCTAAATGCCATAAAAAATTATGCTTTTGGATTTTACATGTTTACTATTTGAATCCCTCTTTTTTCTTCAAATTATTCTTTTTTTAATATTTTCCTTTACAATATCATGATATTTTGATATTGTTACTTCTCAAGCAAGGGGTATTATTATACAGCTCTTCTGAGGTATCAAAAATTATCACTTAGATAAAAAATATTATCTTTTTTATCATATACCTCCCCTTAATTGTTACTTGACTAACACCAACATACAAAGTTACGAAAATGCCCTTAAGTCCATTAATTTATTTGTAAAGATAAGTTTATCCACACCCAACCTTATCACTTGCATGGTCTTTCATCATCCTCTCCACCATCATCGTCATTATCAGATTTATCCTTATTTGATCTCTTTCATTGACATGCCTCCACCTTCCCAACACCCTCATCATCATCTTCATCTTCATCTTCCTCTTCTTCACTGTTTTCCTTTGGTTCAAAGTCACTGGCATCTTCGTCTTCTGCAACTTTACCTACTGGCAAGACAAGATATTTGATTCCCTCCTCTTGTTCGTCATGATCTTCCTCGTCATCATGATCAGCTGACTGAATCGGAGGTTCGCCGGTAGAGTACAAGAACCGCACTTGAAACAGTGATTTTTTCCCTTCGTTGACAGAGTTATTCCCGCACTTGAAACCGGGCAATAGTGGGAATAGGCTTATCCTCAATTGGAATAGTTTTTATGTTGGCTGTGATTGAGGCGTTGGTGGTTGGAGCAATGTCGGTTTTGGCGAGATTCAATTTGGGAAGTATTGCCATTCACCATTAATTGAAGTTCGCTTTAATTAGAAAAATTACTAAACAATTAATGCTAATTAAAAAAATTAGCAAAAGGGAGCAAGTTTGCTTTTGGTTGGGTTGGTTAGTGGGACGAATACATTATGGTAATATAATATTAGGTGTTCATCTAACCAAAACCTAAACCTCCAATAGTACGCGTTGAAGCTGGCACCCTCTCAGTCTCTTAGTGAGAAAAGCCAACCTCTGACCACTTAAGCTTTGCTCAAGTAACGACGTCTTTTTAATAAAATGATATGTTTTTTGAACAAAAAATATTAAAAATAATAAATTCACTCTATTAAAAACTAATAAATTCGATTTAATTTTTTAGACTAAATCTAAAATCGAATTAAAAATTTTAAATTTTTATATTTGAGGACCGAAATTGAATCCATTTGCGTAAAGAATGAGACTAAACCTATCAATTTAGGTTTTTCCGCCCACCTTTAGTTATTAATTTAATAAAGATTAGGTTTACTTTTAGTTGGGCTGGTGAGAATATAACATAATTGTTAATTTAGCATAACTTTCATTATTTTACGAATATACCCTTTATACTCTAACGTATACTCCTATTAAATAATATCTTCCTTATTTTAATTTATTGCCCCTGCTTGATCAGTTAAATAGAAATTACATAAATCCTTAAAAGCCTACATCTTAAGAGCCCTGATATTATGTTTTTGATAATAAGACTAAGACAAAGCATTTAAAGAGATATATAGAAGACAATTTATGAAATGGATATATTATGAATTGATCATTGATTTTTATATTTTTTATATTAAACTTTTTCCTTAATCTTATTATCGGGTGAAAAGTCACCATCTATGAAGAATATGTGTGTCCTTCGTAACTATAACTTCATAAGATGTGGTATAGATAGATAATATTAGACATCGAGTGCAATTTTGGCTTTGTTTAATATTTGAACTTTCTTAAAAATTTTAGAGCATGTAAAAGTAGCTAGTCCATGTGTACATGAGGTGCTAATAGAAATTACATAGAAAGATGAAGAGTGAAATATATAAGATGTTTTCAGTCCTTGGAAACTTGGCAAGGATCTGCCTTCTAGTAAAATAACCTGATACTAAAGGAGCATGTAAAAGTTGTTCCAAGTTCAATATTTAATTTTCTTCACAACATTTATAATAGTTTTTATTTATTCATATTTTAAGCCGCTTGCTTTATATCCCTTGCATGCACAACATTTTGTGATTAGGCTTGTTAAATTGCTTAGAAAATTCATCAGAATTTTTCTGTCTTTTCTGTTGGCATTAATTCGCTGATTTGGCTTCACTTCAGGCACTTTTTAACCTCATTTTGATTTAATCAAGTGAAAATATAGATATATTTTGTAAAATTAACTTAAAAAATAAAAAAAAAATTCATAAAAATATTTTTTTATTATCTTCAACCATATTCATAAACATGTTTTTCCAAATCAACTACAAATCTATCAATTTTTACGAAAAATATTGAACACATTCTCAATTTGTTTTCCCTTTTCTAAATATCTTTTTTTGTAGTATTAATTACAATATTACAATCTATTAATATGTATATCAAGTGTATACAATATTATAATCTACTGATATGTATATCAGATATCTATTGGAAAGCTAAATCTAACGATTGTGATACTACTACTCAAACATTTCTTCATGGTATCTACCCTCACAATCCGAGGGACATCTATCCATGACTCAAACATAGTTTTTTCCTCTAGTCAAGTTTATTCACATACTTTTAAGGAAAATAATAAGATTGCATAAGATTATATTATTTTAAACGAAAAATACAAGTTAATAATGTTATAAATTTATGTAGTATTCCAAAATACTAAATCCCACATTGGCTAGTTAGAAGACTTTTAAAGAGTTTATATTTGAAAATAAATTAAGAGTAAATTAACAAGTTAACTGATGGGATTCTCACACCTACAAGGTAGGCTAGTTCAAGCCCGATCTTGGGATTTTGATTGGAAAGCGTTTAATGTGCATCGTCGCTTGGGGGATCCATTTTGTTAAAATATTGTGTTCATGAAAATTGAATTCAACAACAGATCCATTTTGTTTTTCTTGTCAAACCTCCTAAGAAATTAAGGTGGTTTCTTTTTTTTTTTTTTTTCCATTTATAATGACAACACAGCAAGCAGCTATGCACATTCAAAGTCGTTTTAAGAGATGAATATTATACTTCTTAAATTTTTAAATATTAATCATTTTATTAAGGAATTATAATATTATAACATAATTTATTTTGCTAAACAAGAAAGTAACTTTTAACATAGAAATTTCAGACGGAATGCTAAGGCATATTGGTTGCACGATTCAGCTACTCATTCTGAGTTCAAATTTGGATAAATTACCATACAAAAATAAAATGAGTGTATGTGCAAGTAGTCAATACGTGAACGCATCTTAAGTAGACTTCGGGAATCCAATCCTATTGATTTTTGCTTCAATGATATCAACACATAATAATACAAATAAAATAAAACAAAATAACATTATTATAGTATCATCCAAATAAATAATTTAAATAATATAACAAGCGAAATTATATTCATTATTAATAACAAAGTTTTACAACTTTAAAATTTATTTATTACAAATTTTTATTTATAACCTAGTACAGAGTTCAATCAATGTTACTAAAAAGTAAATTATTAGAAAGCGACAAAAAAGTCAAGTTGCTCAACTTACCCATGGAAGGAGGAATTGAGCCACTTAATTGATTTCTACCCCAGGATAAATTATGTAGAAATTTCAAGTTTCTTATTTCATTAGGAATACAACCAAAAAGCTTATTTTGACTGAGATATAAAATCTTTAAATTGCTGAGATTACCAATTGAAGGAAGAATAACGCCATTGAGATTATTCATGGACAAAGCTAGTGCAGGCAAAGATGTTAGATTTCCAATGTTCGGAGAAATAGAACCCGAAAGGGAATTATTAAAAAGATACAAAACAGATAATTTAACTAAGTTACATAAAGAAAGAGGGATCGAACCATTGAATTGATTTTCACTCAAGTCTAAATTGAAAAGAAATTTTAAGTTTCCTAACTTATTAGGAATGGGCCCAGAAAGCTCATTTTTATGCAGATATAATATCTTCAAATTACTTAAATTTCCAATTGAAGGAAGAATGACACCACTGATATGATTTGTTTACAATGATAGATAAATGAGAGATTTTAAATTTCCTACGTTTTGAGGAAGAAACTCGGAAAGGGAATTTTCAGAAATATATAGAATAGACAAGTTAATTAAGTTACATAAAAAAAGAGGGATCGAACCATTGAATTCATTTTCACTCAAGTTTAAATTGGAAAGAAACTTTAAATTCCCTATCTCATTAGGAATGTGACCAGAAAGCTTATTTTTATGTAAATATAATATCCTCAAATTGCTCATATTTCCAATTGAAGGACGAATGATACCACTGACATGATTTGTGTGCAATGATATATAAAGAAGAGACTTCAAATTTCCTATGCCTAGAGAAATAGAACAAGAAAGGGAATTATTAAAATGACACGGTGTCTCCAAAATTAGAAATTGATTTGTTGATAAATCAAGATATTTGAGCTTTGTCAAGTTAGCGACTTGAGGCGGAATGAACCCAAAAATTGAGTTCACACTAAGATCAAGATATGCAAGATGAGAAAACGATGAGAATGAGAATTCATAAAGCGTGCCTTTAAGATTTGTATTTGACAAGTAAATACCAAGAACTCTTCCAACACTATTGCAATGAATTCCAAACCAAGAACATGGGCTGATTTCTGATTTAGAGTGAAAAGAAATATTGGTAACATTAATAGGAAGAAGATTCCACGAAGAGACGGGAGAAAGGTTATGATTTTGATGAAGGCTTGCTTTCCAGTTGAGAAGAGTAGAAGCTTCTTTAGTAGAAGCAAAACACACATTAGTAAGTGAAAAATTCAAAATAAGAAATTGGATAAGAAAAACAAGTGGGAAAACTAGAATTTTATTATTAAATGATAATAACTCCATAGAGAAACAAAGATGGAAGCTGACGGTGAATTTGTGAAGGCAAAAGCTAAAATGATTATATGCTTCGAAAACAAGCAGATGGAGAGCCCAATTTATAGAAATCACACGAGCAAAGCACCGTATATATAAGATGTAAGAAAAATAAATAACATGTAGATTGCATAAGATTATTGTTTCAAATGAAAAATGTAAGTTAATAATTACTACTCGAATTCTTGTCAAATTACTTTCTCACCTCAATCAACAAATATCATCAATTCTACAAGTCTATGCGTTTAAGTCCAGAAAATAGGTAAACTATTAAAAGCTTTGTGTCCATACACCCAACATTGACGAAGAAATTTAATTAAGACAGGTTTATGTATATTTTAACCTCTATTATAAATCAACTAACAGAAAACCTTTAAACAACTCAAGAAAATTTCAAATTTCTATATATTATTGAAAAATAAATTATATATAATAAAAAAATTATTTTGCTTATGGAGATAAGAATTATATGTCAAAATCATTGAAGAAACACCTTTTAGAATATTGTAAAATTATATTTTTTAAAAAATCAATAATTACAAAAAAAAATATATTAACTTGTTGGAAACGGCATCAATTGAAACTTGATTTCACATTGACTGTATGATCAAAATCGTTGATTTCGCAAAGATTTTCCGGCAAGTCTACAAAGCAATTCATACTTTACAATAAAAAATTTGGTCAGAAATCATCATTGATTTCACATTGATTGTATGATCAATTGGATTTACCATAATTTTTTTTATTATATATTTTATTTATTTATAGCCTATATAAACTATCACTCAATGCTGTATTCAAAATCATTTAGAAATATAACTTATTTCTTGAATTCTCAAGGTACAAATGCAAGCTTATTTTTATTACACAATCTTGAGCTTTAGGGAGACTACTAATGTTAATAATGTAATTGATCAAGCAAATCCTTTAATTTACATAATTAGTAACTTTAATGTAACATTAATTTTATTTCTTAATTATATTTGATATTTTAGAGGTAATTTTATCTTGGTCCTTAACATTTCAAACAATGTGATTTTGGTTGACATGTTTCATATATTAGATAAAAAGGTTTCTAACTTTATTAAAAATCATCACTTTGGTCTAAATTATTTTGTCAATTTTAGCCAAGTCCCTTCCCTGAACTTTTAGCAATTTTCAACTGTTAGTGAGGTGGGATAATTTTTAATTTAATCCACATAATATTAATAATATTTAATTTAACCCTAAAATTTATAAAATTTATCATATCATCCACATGTTAACTTTCATTTTTATTTTTAACAAATAAAAAGATAAAATTATAATTTTATATTTCTTTCATCTTCATCTTTCTTCTCTATGTCTTTCCTTTCTTTCTTCTTCTTCTTCCCTATTTCTTCTTCTTCTCATTTCCTTTTTTTAATCAAGGAGAAATTGTAATGAGATTAAAACAAATTATGATTAGTTATTTGATAGTCTCAATTTAAACAAAAAAAAAATACAATAAAGTTAATTTATTCAAATCAAATTGATTTCATAATCTTATAAATCAAAATCAATTTCATAATCTTGGCAATTGAATCAATTAATTGAAAATTTGAAAAGCTAAATTCAAAAATTTTCACTCTATAAACAAACTCTAATTACAATTTCAGTATCTCTTAGATCCAAATAAAAAAATTGAGAAGAAAAGATAACACAAGAAGAAGTGGAGAAAGAAAAATAAAGAAGCAAAGTAGGAAGACAAGGAAGAAGAAAAATAAATTTTAAGGTTGAATTAAAAATTGTTAATATTAGGTGAGGTAGATTTCAATTATCCTGCCTTTCTAACGGTTGAATGCAGATAGAACTTTAGTCGAAGGATTTAAATAACATTGACCAAAATAATTCGACTTAAACGATGACTTTCAATAAAGTTAAGATTTTTTTATCTAAATGTGAAACATGCCAATCAAAGTGATATTTTTTAAAATATTGAGGACCAAAATAAAATTACACTTTTCATTTAGTAATAATTTTGTAAAACTTTCACATAAAAGCTTACTTTTGTATGAAAATTATTCAAACATACAATATTTATAACAGCCTTGTAGGAAGGATTGAGGAAGAAATTTATCTTCTCACTTTTATACAAAGAACTTAAGTGAGTTTGTTTCAATAAAGGGATGAGAATTATGTGGGTAAAAATTATAGTTGATATGTAATTTGTTTGTTATATATATATATATATATGTATATATATGTTAGAATCTACTAAATAAGGTCAACGGTCAATGCACAAGACCTCCAAGATAGACTTGTTAAGCCGAAGAAAATAGTAACGTGATTCATGATGCACATCATTTCAAGAATCACATTGTTTGAATATCTTCAGACCTCTGAATTCACGAATTCAACCGCAGCTTCATGTTCTCACAGTTGCTAGTTGTGTTTCAAGTGTGCTTCAATATGTTGTCATATTATAAATAGTTTGACAAAAAGAAAAAGTCTGAAAGGACAACAAATGTTACAGAAAAATTAATGAACCGGTGAAAGTGATGACAAATATTTTTCATTCAATTAATTTTTACTTCATATAAATACACTTAATTATTGTAATTATAGATTAATTATAATTAATATGGAGATTTTTTTTCTCAAAAGATTTACTTCGAACACATGCTCACTTGAGCATCAGAGCATCTTTCCACAAGCAATCATTGACAATTTGGAGATTAAGGAAAAATTGACAGAAATTTAGAAAAAAAAAATTAAGGTTTTAAATGTTATGTTGGACAAGTTTTATATTAAACACTTCAGATTTTAATAATTTAGAATTTTAAGGATACCAACGATTTTATTGATATTTTATATTTTGTTAAGCAAATTTAGTTTCGGTTTTTTGATAATTATTAATAGAACATATGATATCAAATAGCGAAATTACTCTTACAAAACAATGCTATATAAGATCAAAACTTAAGAATGAAATTCGGGTACGTCTGACAAATACGATTATAAGGCCAGACACCAAGTAAGCCTATAGGCAGAGATAGAGGCCGAGGCAATCGTAGCTACCACCTTCTTTTACTTGAAGCCTTTCTGAATGTTCCAAGCAATATTCTAACACCGCTGAACTTTTGATAACTGCAAGCAATTGGTGGGCTGAACTAAACCAGAAGCGGATCCATCAGCATGGCTACATGATGCTTCTGCTGGTTGATTCTTGTATGTGAGCTTTACATCCTCCAAGCTTATTCCAGAGCATGGATATTTTGAACTACAATCGAACTTTATACCAACTTCCGTTGCAATGTTCCATGAATATCTTAGTATGTCACATCTCTAATTTTCGCTAATTTTAACCCCTGAAGCCTGTAACGTAAAACAAAGTAAATGAGACATGGGATCTTGACTTTGATATACAGACTAAGAATGTGTTCCATGTATAAACTTGTGTGTATCCTACCTGACCAGGGCAATTCTTGTCTTCGAGGCAGTAATTTTGATTGATTACGATGGGATTTAGGACGTTGACCATAAGGGAATGTTGAAAAAGAATGTTCCTTGCAAAACCAGTGCTTGGTCTCCCCCAGGATTTAATACTCACTCCATTTTCAGTACCTGTAAATGTCACACTTTTTACTGTCATATTTTGTACTCCAGGCTCTTGCAGCTCCTTGCCTAAGCTACCAATACCGCACCCAAATCATAAAATTCCAATTTTAGTTAGCCCTAAATATAGCATAAAAAATACAACGAAAGAGAATGATGGATGTGTTTTCCCAATTTTTATTCTTATACCTGATGTCGTGGCCAGTGCTGCAAGCAATGTTGCCTATTGATACACAATCATCACCTGTTCCAATTCTAGAGTTCAGATTGTGACATCGATGGATGTTTGAAGGTGAATACCATCAGTGTTAGAGCTGTTACTGGAGGCGGAAACTCTCACCCCTTCCACTTTCACGTTGTGACAGTCATTGAAGACAATATGAAACGTATGGCTGTTTAGCGAAGTTAATCCGTTGATCACAATGTTGTTTGGGTTGCGAAATCCTAGTGTCTGCTCGTACACACAAGAAGAATCAGGAAAAAACAATTAATTAGAATTACTATCTAATAACAAAACAAAAGGCAGTATGCGGTGGCACCACTGGGACAACCATTTTTGCCTGACTTCTTACATGCCCACAAGCCAGCACCTTGGCCATCAAGAACTCCACCATAAATAGAAACTCCATTCACATGCTCAAAGAAAAGCCAGTTTCCGGAATTTCCAATAACAAGATAATCTGCCGGAGCGACTTAGAGTTCCATCAATACGTATGCTAATATCATTGTTCTTGCATTGACCTTGAAACACAACATTAATTTGGCAGCAAGAACCTCCCTGGCGGAACATGAATGGTTTTGGACGCTGTTGAGCTGTAAGCTTTTAGTCCATGCTGCGAGCAAGGCTCGCGTTGAGTCAGTTATGCCATCGGGTTTTGCTCCTAATTAAGCTGAGCACATTGTAATTCACAGGAATTGCTGAAGAAGAACTAAAGAAGAGAATTAAGAGAAGTACTGAAAGAGCAAGAGAATTCACTGCTTTTGCCATTTGTTTCAATACTTGATTGATAAGATTGAGAGTGGTGAAGCTGAGAAGATTTACGAGGGTATTTATAGGAGATAGCAAGCAAAATGAAGCAAGCTGAGACGAATTTTGAGCTTTTTCCCAGAAAAGCCCTTGCTTAAGACTTCAAGATTTGATGACAGAAGCTAAAAATGCAGACAAAGGACAAGCGCGAGTACATGGTCTCTTAAGATGAGAAATTTCAAATCTGTTCTTTTCCGGTGCTACATATGTTAGATAACGTCTTTATGTTTGCTTTAAGCACAAGTCAAGGGCCTCTTCAGTTCATCACGTCATTGTTTCAATTGCTAAATCATATTTTCTTGTCCTTAACTTGTTGCTTGAATTGGAATATGTCCTTTTTAGATTGCCTCATTTTGTCCAATATGTGCTATACGTTAAAATTGAAATATAACATAATCAAGGGAAAAAAAGGAGTAACATGCGATCTAAAAGGATGCCAAATATTTAATAACCACAAAATAACAAAAGTCTTGAGGATCGCTCGGTTTGTCTTGTTTGATGGGTTTTGTCTACATTCTTTTGATCAGTGTTTGGAGAACATAGCATGATGGGAAAAATTGTATTTTTTATATATGCTGCTTGTGAATTGCATTTAATTAAAGCAAAGAATATAACTGAGAATACAGGATTGGATAAACATGTTTGTGTATTATATAAATCCCATCACACATACATTTAAAAGTTAATTATGATAAATGAGAGAGATTTAAAAATATATATATATATATGACAATTTTATCAATAAACATAGTAATAAAATCTTTTTATTTAGTCGACCTTTTAGATAATTTCAAAAGCAATTTTTATTCAAATTGTATTAGATTCTTATCTAAAATTCTAAATTATTAGGAAAAGTAAAAAGGTGTTTGGTAACGTTGACTTCTAATGAAACGCTTATTCTTTTATTAGTATTTAATATCTATAAACATGTATCCTAGCTCGGCTATAATTTTTAAGACAAAGCACCTAAATATAACCAAACTAAGCCTTATAATATTTGTAAAAAGTATTTTCTTAAAATACTTTATTACGTGCTTCCTTTACTAGCTAGAGTTTTGCTTTCACGAGTTCTGGGCTTGAATTGAGGTGATCATCTCATGCTTCTAGACGGCTATCTGAGCCGAATGCACGCCCATGCAACGCGTATGTATTTTTATTTATCTTATTCTCTTAATAAATAACAAAAAGAATTAATGAGTATTTTATTTCTTTAATTCCACCAAGACAAACATATTTTCAAGCCCAATATTCAAGGCAACAATGTTAACACTGGAAAGACGTTATAAAACCTGCTTGTACTCAGTACATACATAAAGTCAGATTGCCTTGTTTCAAGCGATTTTTGTTTCTAAAGACGGAATTAATGCATGTGATTATCTGTTGACCAGAATAATTGTGTTCATTGCATTGAACCATACCAAATAAATCTCTTTGCTATGTGAACAGTATTAAATCTCGAGATTATGAGCATTACATACTCATGAAATTTCTGACATACATTTTTCACCAATGCCAATTAATAATTTTTTGTTTTTCAGACTCACATTAATTTGTTGAAGAGATCGCTTCCTATTTCCATTTATTTTTTCTATCAGAATAGAAATATCCAACTCTTTGTATTTGGCAAGCAAAACAAGATTATTAAAAACTTGGGGGAAAAAAAAAAGGTTAGAGACGATATCGAGTATAAGCTATGATTCAATATTATTGACGATAAATTTACAATATTTCGTGTCATTAATAGCATCAAGAAAGCCCGAAATGGGGATTGTTATTTTTAACAATAATTGTAATACCCTAAATTTTGCCATAACATGACAAAATTTGCAATGATACTCACTTCCCCAAAATTCAATCTATCTTTACATTACAAATCACAAATTCTCTCAAAATACAATATCAAACTTTAAAACATGTACAACAATATATTACTAAAATCCCAACTCAAATGTCACCTCAAAGAAGTTATTCCTTATAAATTAAGAACAAGAATAATTAATAGAGTTTATACTCTTTATTTACAATACCACATAAATGCAAAGTAATAAGAATAATACCGATTTATCTATAAAGAGCACATAAACTGCAATGCTAACTTCCAAAGCGAATCTCGCATCTCGCCACTTTAAGTACAAACTTGAAATATCAACTGGCGAGGAGTGAGCTGTCTACTCGGTAAATAAATTCATACACAACTTTTAATGTTTAAAAATCATTTAAACCACAAAACAATTATCTTTAAAAATTATTTAACAATAAACATTTACATATAAAATCAATACTCAAGGAAAAGCATTTGATAATATGTAAGCATAATCACAACTTTTAATAAAATTATTTTATATAAAGAAAAAGAAACATTTAACCGAATACTTAACAAAATTATTTATTCATATCTTGTAGTATTACTACTATTTCGGTGTCTCATTTATCGTAATACAGTACAATAGTACAACAAAAATCCGGTCATTAACGATCAGTAAATATACAATAGTAATCTAACTATCTAGTCGATAATGGTAATAGTAACAAAAACAATCATTACCGACAATGAGACGAAATAGTACAATTAACAAAATATGACATTTCAAGTAAGGCAAAACCGATAACATTTATTTTCCATATATATTTCACACAAAACATTCAATAATTTGATAAAAGATTTCTTCAAAATAACTATTTAATCATTAAAATCATTATTTATTTTATTATGAAATCCTCTCACGCTTACAATAGTTTTGAAAATTAACAGAAAATATGTCATACATAAATCTACTTACCTGAATTGAACCAAAACTTTCACGCTACTTCTAACATTCGAAGCTTTCAATCACCCTATTCGTAACAAAGTATAATTTAATCAAAACTATAATAATTTATTAATCTTAAACTATGGACATCTTATTTTTAAATCCTATTTTCTACGTAGAATTCCTTTAACTACGTATCAATAACTTTTATCACACTCTAAAATCCTTTAAATTACAACATCATAATTCTTATTCTTAGAACTCTTATACCTTCAATAATGAAAGTTTCAGCATTTACTTGAGTTCAAAATCATACATTATAAAACCTTAAACTTACATATTCATAATCTGTCTTTTTAATTTCTTACTAAATAACCTGAATTCAATAATTTTTAACTCTTAATCTATTGATTGGATTAGGCCAACTTTGTTACAGAATTGATGGTGACACATAAAAATATTTTTTTCAAAAATTTTATAACATTTGGACATCAAAAATATTTTCAAAATATTTTCCCCTTCGAGTATAGGTTAACTATATTGAAATTTTTAGATTTGAGGTTAAACAATTCAAAAATTCATCATAATTTTTATAAAAATCCAAAAATCACGAAACTTTGCAAAATATCATTAGACATGTATATAAAGCAAATGTCAAACATCAAAAATATTCCTTACGTACTAAAAGCTTTCGCTAATATCAAAATCATATACGTATATATATATATGTATCTTAGTCAACATTTAGAATCTAATAACAATGCAAATCTTGATGCCAAGTACTCCACAATTCTTGAATCAAATTCTTAAACAATGTGAAAGCGCTTCAAACCATATCCTTACACAAACCTTCTAAATTCTATTGAATCGCCAAACTATGGTAGGGAGCAATTAGTAAGCAAACTGTTTTTCAATCTTTTCAAAACAAAATCGCTTTTAATAAACGGTAAAATATGAATTATGAATATGCACAAGTATGATAAGCACATAACTTATTTGCTTCACTTTTCAAAAACATGGTTTTTATTTTTGCAAACATCTATTTTATTTTCATAAACCATTACTTAAGGGTTCTCCATAGCTATAAAGAGTCTGAACATTTATCTAAAACATATAGAAACATATCAATAAAATTCAATAATCCGGTTAAACAAAATTTTGAACTCAAGACTTTTCATCATAACAAAAATTTCTCAATTTTCATGCCCAAAACCATTTTGTGTATATGTCCCATGTCAATGCCCAAAAATAAAAACATGCTTGTTAAAGCATCTGGAATATTCAGAAAAAAAAAAATTCTTATACAAATACATTAAACATGTGCAAAATCACAAATATGTAAATTTCTTTTTTTTTTTTTAATTAAACTATCTCTAAGAGCATAATCTTAAAGAGAATTGCCAGTAATAATATGTAAATACAAATATGTATGTGCAAAGTACTTTTATAACAAAATACACATATTATACAGTTCATTTATAACAAAAATTCAGTTTGCTCACTTTGAAAGATCCTCAAATATCAATCACATAACAACATCCTTAACCAAAGATCACATCAATAGAACTTCTATAAATTGTAACATCCGAAGTCCTTAAATTTCCTTACGCTAGTAATTTCCAAATTTCATCTTGTAATATAAATAAACTAGATGCAAAACAGAAAAATCCTTAGTCTCCAATTTTTCTTAAATTATTCCCTTCACCAATTACTCTAAAATTTTACAGAGACTATGCTGACATATAGAGCTATTAACCATAAAATTTTCAAAGCTTTATAACTAAAGAATTATTAAGAACAATTTATATTTCAATACATGTTGAATCTGTAAAATAGTTTTCAACATTGAGCTTACTTACTTCAAAAATTGATAACCAATCATTCTCAATCCATAAAATGGTGAAGCTTTCCAGAATTAAACTAGACACATATCCAAAATATTATACCAAATTCATAATTTTCGGAAAGGTATAAATGTGTCAAATAATTTTGCAATCCATATGATCCGCTGAAAACAGAATAGTCTAGCATACTTGATTCCAATTTGAAAATTCATTAAAAATTGATTTCTTTCTTCGATTTGAACAAAATTGATTTTGAAATGTTCCTTTGGATGTCTAGTTTGATGTACCAATCCTTTAGATGCAAAATCAAAATAGATAATTTTCCATAACTTTTGTAATAAACTTTGTCAGCACAAATTTTTGTAAAATTCTAGTCTTCCAACATTCTAGCTTAAACTCCAATCGTGTACTTCTATTTTACTATAACAAAAATAATAGACAAATTCACTCCCTTGATCTTAAATTCCTCTTTGGGATCTTTTCCAATCTCCTCAAACTCTTCTCTCTTTAAGCAAAGATATACTATTACACTAGCTTGTGTATTGTTCAAGGAGTCATAATCTTTATATGATACATATGAGTCAATCCTTTTCAAATTCTTTAAATAAAAAATCCTTATTCCTTAGTGTAAATAAAACAACAGAATTATTGGGTTTCAAATCTTGCATACAAATCAAACTCATATAATAAACTCACACTTAAAAGTCACTTATTAAACCCAATAATATGGCATAGATAACACCTTTCACAAATATCCTCAAATTCATGTTCAGTATCAACAAATAAGTCCATAATAGAAATATTCTTAAATCAACAATATAACTTATATTGGGGCAATGCATTCTCCCATGCTTAAAAGAATTTTGCCTTTGAATTCATTATCACTTATAGCTTAACCAAAACAAACTATCTACTCACAATTCTCATTTATACTTCCATTGTTCTACTTTCAATGAAAAAATAAACCCTTAAACAATTACCTAAACAATAACTCACATGCCTTAATAACTCACATGTCTTAGACTTTCGTATAAATCTCTATTCTAATCACTAACACTTCATATAAAGTTTACAAAAACTCAAAATCATATCCTTTAGAGTCTACAGAATCATAACCTGATGCTCTGATACCAAAATTGTAACACTCTAAATTTTGCCATAACATCACAAGATTTGGAATGATACTCACATCCCCAAAATTCAATCTATCTCCATATTACAAATCACAAATTCTCCCAAAATACAATATCAAGCTTCAAAACATGTATAATCAACATATTACTAAAATCCCAACCCAAATGTCACTTTAAAGAAGGTATTCCTTATAAATTTAGCCCAAGAATACTTAATAGAGTTTAATTTTACTTATAATATCAAATAAATGCAAAGTAATAAGGACAGTACTAATTTATCTATAAAAAGCACATAAATTGCAGCGCTAACTTTCAAAGCAAATCCAGCATCTCAGCACCCTAAGCACAAACTTAATATGTAAAATATTAACTGACGACGAGTGAGCCACCTACTCGATAAGTAATTCATGCATAACTTTTAATGCCTAAAAATTATTTAAACTACAAAATAATTATCTTTAAGAATTATTTAACAATAAACATTTATATATGAAATCAATATTCAAAGAAAAGCATTTGATAATATATAAGTATGATCACAACTTTTAACAAAACTAATTTATAAAAAAAAAAGAAATATTTAACCGAATACTTAACAAAATCATTAACTCATGTCTTGTAATATTACCAGTATCTCAGTGTCTCATTTATCACAATACAGTATAATAGTACTCCAAAAATCTAATCATTAACAGTCAATAAGTGCACGATAGTAATCTAACTAGTCAGTCGATAACAGTAATAGTAACATAAAAAATCACTATAGACAATGAGCCAAAACAGTATAGTTAACAAAATATAACGTTTCATGTAAGGCAAAACTAGTAACATTTATTTTCCATGTATATTTCATACAAAACATTTAATAATTTGATAAAAGATTTCTTCAAAATAATTATTTAATCATTAAATTCATTATCCATTTTGTAATGAAATTCTCTAACGCTTACAATAGTTTTGAAAATTAACAGAAAATACGTTGTGCATAAATCTACTTACTTGAATCGAACCAAAACTTTCACGCTATTTCTAGCATTCAAAGCTTCCAATCTTCCTATTCATAAAAAAGTATAATTTAATCAAAATTATAGTAATTCATTAATTTTAAACTATGGATAACTTATTTCTAGATCCCATTTTCTACCTAGAATTCTTTCAACTATGTACTAATAACTTTTATCACATTCTGGAATCCTTTAAATTACAGCATCATAATTCTTGTTCTTAGAACTCTTTATACCTAAAATAATGAAAGTTTCAGTATTTACTTGAGTCCAAAACCAGACATTATAAATGCTGAGCTGTAAGATTGAGCCCATGCAGAGAGAATCGCCGTGGTTAAGTCCGTTGTGCCATCAGGTTTGGCCCTAAAATTTACAACATTGTAAGTACTACTTGGAGCTGTAGACAACAAAGTGAAGAGAAATAAGAGAAGAAGAAGATAAACCATTGTGTTGGCCATTGTTGTTTTGATTCAAAGAGAAAGTGAGATGTATGAGGAGTTAAAGAAGAAAAGAAATGGTGAAGATGGAGTTGAGACGATTGAAATGGAAGGCTATTTATAGAATTCCATAAAGGGTTTGGATATTGGATTTGCATGCATCAGAAGCAAGCTGCGCCGAACTTTGTGAGCAGTTCTTGCTTTTTAAAACTATTTTCATGTTTTTTTTTTTGCTTTTTAAACTATTTTTAGGTTGAGTTTACGAAAATAGCCTTGCTTGATTCTTGGGTTCCCTGCATTTATAGATTTTAGAGTATGTACTATGTCAGCTTACATTAACTTGGAAGAATATTCGTTCTATTGGCAGTGTAATGAATTTGAGCAAATAGGTTTGCATCACATTAAACGATATAATATTAATTAAAAGATATTGACACATGCTCTTGTAAAATTTGAAAAAAAAACAAACACATATGTCTAATGATTTTTTAGACACCCTACAGCAAATCGATGTATATTTTAATTTTAATCTTGTAATTTCATTAGCCTATTTATTTCTTCTTTATAAATTTGGTAAAACTTCCCACTGCATCAAAACTTTGCATTAATCAAGCATGAGATCTTGGGAAACAATTGAATTTGTTGTCCAAATAGCATGTGTTATGCAAACATATGTGGCTAGTTGGGCATTTTTCACATCTTGATATAAAAGTCAGAAAAATGTATCTTTAGACAAATGCGTGAATAATTAGGGTATGTTTTAGATAATTACTCCATGATGATTTTTAATTTATTATTGTAGTAACATAATAAAATGATTTCACTATTTCAATGAAAAACAAGCAAACGGCTTGACCTATAAATGTAACATACTAACATAGCAATCATGGCTAAAAAGGGTTCATTCTATCATGTTAATTAGTTAATAGTTTGGATATTCCCATTGCTTTATCCACAAGATTGACGAACACCTCTTATCCTTTCAATCTCTTCTTTTTATTTATTAATTAATTATATTTCCCTTCATCCGTTTTCTCCCTCCCTTTTCCTTTATTCTAACTACTTTTAGAATAGTTAGAAAAAAAAAACTTCAATTTTTTCAATATTACTTGAAATATGTACCTAAACTTAGAAATAAAATTTTAGGTGACATCATTCACATGGTGAATGGTGAAAATGGCAATAACTAATTGTGCATGTCTTGATTTAGGTGTTAGAAACCTATTGCTGTGTGGAAAATTGTGAAAAATTGGGAAAATCATGTTATAATGGGGAAGATTGTGAAAAAAATTGATAATCAGCTGATGGGCTCTCCATTTCGGAAAAACTCAAGAGTATGAACCATACTCTCGAGTTTGACAGCCTTGAGCACTCTCGAGCTGGCTGTGCTTAAGAGTTCTCGAGTTGGTGCTGTTGGAGGACTCTGGAGCACGTCCAGGTTGAGCACTCTCAAGCAGGATGTGCTCGAGAGTTCTTGAGTTGGTGTTACTCGAGGACTGTTAAATAGGTTCAACTTGAGCACTCCTTGAGCAGGTTCAGCTTCAGCACTCTTGAGCACAATGTGCTCGAGAGTATGGAAATGCATACTCTCGAGTTCTCCCGAATGCAGGACTTTTTTTTTTTAATTTCTTAATAGTGTGATTTGTTATTTTATTATTGTTATGTAGATTTATTTTGGATTGTACAATATGCTATATTTATCAATAGTTATGTGGAATAAAACATAATCATTATATATTGTCCTATGTTGATATAATTAGTTAATATCATTGTTGAGTTTGAAGTAAATTAATTCCAATGCTTGGAAATGCTTTTGATAACTATAATGCGCGGATGCGTAAATATATCAATTCCAATGATAACTATTATGCAAAGATGCGTAAATGGATGCATTCGGATGGTAAATTAAAAACTCCTTAAATTGTGGATGTTAAGTTTTTTATGTTATTGGTATCAATTTCACGTAAATTATCTTACTGCAAGAGATGAAGGTTACCATTGGGTCCCTGAAGATCAGTTTGGAGGATCATTTTTTCTTCGACGTTTCGTTGTCACACTTAAAAGGTCTACAGATTATATGTGATAAGTTGACAATTATACAGCATTTATTGTTTAGACAGACAAATTTAAGCCATTTTTTGGACATACAGGCTAGTTTAAATTTTTCTGGGAACTTAGTTCATATTATGCTACTTCATAAGGCTGACACCAACCATTGGGAGCAGGAGATGTGGTTTAAGACTGGGGACATGACATGTGGACCAAGTTTTCATGCATACAGTTTGGGTTTATGACAGGCATGAATTTTGGATCATTTTTGGATGTTGAGGTAAAGAGTAATTGGCTTAAAAACCTGTATTTTGGTGGGTAGGACAGTTATGATTTAGATACTGTTTACAAAGTCTACACTAGTATGGACTTGAGGACGATCGATGAGATGGATGCAGTGAAGTTTCATTATACTTTCTACTAGAGCATATCCTTATCAGCAGAGGATCCAGATGCTAGTTAAACACATGGATGTTAGAGATTGTTGATGACTTGGACGAGTTCAATCAATATCCATGGGTTTCTGCAACTTGGCAGTATACATATCATTCATTGAGTCGAGTGTTAGTCGGCTCGGCCGCACATTTTAAGGTAAAAGAAAAAAGGGCTAAAGCAAAGGGCAAAAATCATGTGAATAAGTATAATGTTGAAGGATTTCCCATAGCATTTCAGGTACAGAATAACACTTAAACATATGGATCTTCTACACCTTTTATCTTTGTTAACCCTAAATTTATGTTAACTTTCAACAGGTGTGGATTTATGAGGTTGTATCGACAACAACGTCTATGCTTCGACAGTGTACCAATGATCATTTGCCGTGCATGCTATGTTGGCAATCTTTGGCAAGGAATGCTAGATCCAAACTGTTGGATGCTTTGATCTTTAAAGCTGAGACTATATGCAATGTTTCATATGACAATTGATAATCAACTGATTGTGTGTCATTGTTTTATACTAAAAATTATATTAAGTTATGTTTTTTTTCTCTCTTACATCCACTAGTAGTGATACCATTTTCAAAGCCTATAAAGGAGGAGTTGCAACAACCTTACGCACTATAGCTTTTGGATATTGTTGGCCCTCCAGAGGGTGAATATAGAGGTCACGTGGCCATGGATGCCTTAATCACACATGATTCACATCGAACTCCTCTTGCATCACCAACTTCATATAAGATGCCAATGACTCCGAAGAGGCTGAATAGGGCACAACAATATATAGATATCTATATTTTCAATTTGCTAACTTTTTACTTCTTATGTAGCATTTATACTATATAAGGGATACAAATTCTTTCTAATATTCTTGTGTGACTTTTTATAGGGGAAACAGCCTTAGGGGAGCAACCACAAGCACAGTCCACGGGTGATAGAGGTGCCTACTGATCATATACCGATTCCACCATCTGATATCACCGATGTTTCACGCGAAATTTGAAAATTATGCGGTGAGTTCGAGGTATTTAGAAATAGGCAGGAGGCGATTGCTCCAAGTCATAAGGAAGCTTTGCACCGTTAGATAGAGTCCTTGTCGAGCTTCATGGATGAGTTTTGTGGACTGTTCCGCTTAGACCAACAGCTCATGGGTTGGTACTATTGAGTGTTTTTTTATTGCAAGTTTTTTTTAGCATACTGAAGGGTTATTAAGGCCCGGTTGTTTAAGTTGTGATGTGCTTTCTATTTTTTTATGGTTTTTGTCCTTGTTGTAGAAGATTGATGTCAGCAATGAAGGGGAGAAAGTGTGCGCGTCTTTTCATTCCACCAGCTTTAAATCTGCAAAGCCGATTTAAGCAAGCATACAAGAGGAGGCTAGCATTACGGAGCCCGTACGTTAACCCATTTAGTACATTAACCCTAAGGCCGTGAGCACAGTACAGGGTAGGATATGAGTTGCATCCTTGTACACTTGTCCTTGATGAATTGTATGCCAATTTCCAACAATAGTTAGCTATACTAGGGCAAAAAGAGAGGGTAAGATTGTTACAGTCACTCCTAATTAGGTTAGATTCATTCTTAGGCCAGGCGGTTGGCTAAAAGACTCAGTGTGTGATACTTTATTCGGTTGAGAATCAGTTTAATGTCTCAAATCACTGTGTACTTCACAGTTACTTACATATGTGCAGTTACTTGTTCATGTCTGCACACACCTGAAATTGTTCAAATGTTTTTGTGCAGCATATTACTGAGTACATGAACCTATTAACCCATCGTCAGATGGTGCTGAGAGAAATAATGCTCAGAATTGGACAGTCGCGTCCCCCTATCTATATGTAAGTACCTATCCAATAATGATCTGATGTATGTTCTTACTTGGTTCTTACGTTGGGCATTTGCCTACTCACGTGCACTTATTACCGAGTTGCAGGCGATGTTACATGTGGCATGGAATGGCTACAAGAAGAGGGAGCTTGCTCTTGGGCTATTTTACTTTATGAGTGACTTAGAGGGGTTTTGTTGGGGAGGAGGGGCTTAGTTCAGAGGAACTGAAGGTTTGTTGACATCGTGTACATTCCCATTAATGTGTTTATTGATCATTGGTGGTATGCGTTGTTGATTTAAAAGCCAAACAAATTATGCTGTGCAACTCAATGCCTAAAGCTTACGGGGATGATAAGATGGTTGATGCTATAACGCCGTTATGTGTCCTGCTACCATAAATGTTTCAACATACTGGCTTCTATAGGTATGGTACAAATGTTCCCACACATCTTTCTCTGTTCACGTATATCCTTATCCTTCATTAGGCTCCTAGTTCAGCCGATTATAGGATTTTTTTATGCATATTTATACATTATTTATCAGTAAGTCATATTTTTTATTTTGGCTCAAATGATGGATCCTTAATAAGGGTTGTAGTTGCTACAGACTTGTGAAGGGGTTAGTTATCTTAAGGAACTGTATTTTTATTATTTTTTATTATTTCTTGTCAACAAACGTTGCATAGTATTTTTTAATACCCAATACATGCAAACATGAAAATATCATAAAGACCTTGCAAATTTACAAATATAAGAACAAAAACATATGAGATATGACAAAAAGAATTTACACACATAACCATAAAAACATATCACGGAATGAGATAAATGAATTTGCGAATATAAGAATAAATATAGAAAAAAAATAAATGAGACACTGCATTGCTCGAAGCGTTAAAAAAAATAAAACAAAAAACTGTAATACACTCTGCCCTACTCAAGACCACAGTCTCGAGCAAGGCTTGCTTGAAACTCTTGAGCTCGATAGAATGCATGAATATAACATACATGCATGCATTTTGCCCCGATCGAGAGTGCAGTATTAAGCAAGGCTTGCTTGAGCGTGCACTCTCGAGTAAGGCAGAATGCATGCATGCATACTTGCTGAAGATACAGTCTCGAGCAGGGCAGAATGCATGCTTGCATGCTGTGTTTATGCATTCTTCCATTTAATTGTATATACAGAACATATGACATATTGACATAAAATATAAAATAATATATTCACATAGTAGACATGCCTGTGAAGTATGTGTAAAGGTATTATCAAGTATTGACCATTGGCATATGAAAAAGAAAACTAAACATATTCCACTTACAACAACCAAATAAACTTGTCTTATTAAAACCAATGAAATTTGAAGGTGATCTCATGTAAAGTTAATTTAAAATGTTAAACAAGTCATACATTACTAAACAAGTACATAACAATACTGAGTATCTTTGAACTTGTCTTACTGGCATATTTGAACTTATCCTTGATAATTTGTCTGGTGAGCCAAGTTGTTGCTTGTCAGTGTCTATCTTGTCATTCTTAATTGCCAGAATTCGCCATTTAAAACCCTCCACAATGCATTTTGCTTTAAATTTTTAGGTGGTTGACTTGGAAACTTTGAACTAAAAGTAGTTCTTCAATGCCATCAACCCTAATTTGTCTCGTAGCTCTTGTTTCGTTCTAAAAATATGGGCCACGCACACCGCGAGTGCTACACGATTATTCAATGAAGCATCGCCAACGAGTGTTGTGGGCGATGGGACTGGAGGCAAAAATTGAATGTAGTGATTTGATGATGATGGAGCTCTCATTTGGCTACTTTCGCCTACTAGATTAGGACATAAACAGCAGCAAAATCTGTTTCTTCGTCATTAGCAACACTTATAAATTCCTTATCAGTAGCAAAATCTATGCTAGTGAAGTCTAGTTGACAAGTATAATACTGTGGGAGTTGTATAACATTCGACAAGGTAAAGAAGTACCTCATTCGATGGTAGTTGCATTGTTGTTTTGGACATGTTGCTCATGTTGACCAATAAGCAAATCTATGTGTTCACCCAATGGTGGTTACTCTTCATTTTGCATTAATGGATGCAAATGTTCTATTTTGCTTGTACCAGTGTACTACAATTGCCTATTATGCTAGAATTGTGTTGGGATTAGACGAACTAGAATATTTGAATTATTACTTCCCCTTAATGATCTAAACGAGGGAATTGTTTCTCCCGGGGCTGTAAAATGATTGTCATTTTGTGGCCTTGCCTTTATGGTTTCTCCAATTCATTCCATGGTCAAATATAGTGTACAATATGCCTTTATACTCGATAAGTAGTCTAAAGTGTTAGAGTTCATAACTACTTTGAGCATGAATTCATTGTTAATATTTGCAGTAGTGGGGGGCACTCTCTACCCTTGTATAGTGTCAACAAAGATCGCTGTTGCCCTAATTTACACTCAGCATGATTAATCTCATGTCTTTGTACACAATTTGTATAAAATTTTCGAATATAATGTCCTAATCCGCACACAATGGCATACTCTCTCCACTAATATATACATCACCATCTTTCAAAGTCCATACCCATGATCTGCCAAATCGAGTGTTAATTATTAACTTTACAGCCATACCACACTTATGTCACAACATGTTAATTATCAGTAAAAAACAAAAAAAGGTAAATTCTACGTGACATTAAGTCTCGAGCAACCAAGAACTCTATCTTGCTCAAGACTCAAACCCCAAGCAAGCTCTCGAGACTTAACTCTCAAGTAAGATAGAAACTGTTATGTTCTAGTTTCTAGTTCATCAATGCAGTCTTCTTTAACCTGTGTATTTCTCCATTTTTCTCATATGTCTGTCAAAATCACAGCAAATCTACCAACTCTGACTATCACATTGTGCATTTTTACGTAAAATAACATAAAACAATACAGTTTTAACTAACTAAATTGAAAAGATAAAAAATCATATCTTACCTTTGCAATCAATTTTGGATTAGTTACAATTATTATTTGCTATAATGTATAATAATAACAAGGTTAATGGATGTTTTGGGTTGAGTGTTAGAAATTATGTTTTGTTTTGTTTTTACAGAGAAATTTGAGCGAATTGAGGAAGAGAAAAACAAAAAATAGAATGTAGACTTAAAGGAAGAAACACAGGTAATTTGGTCCAACAATAATGAGAGTAGTCAATTTTGAATGGAAATATTTTAGATGGTCAAATTTGATTTCAAGGAGGAAATGGTGGTCATTTTTTATTAAATCCTAAAAAATATGATACATTTGATTCCGCGGGGATTTATGTATACACTTCGAGCTCACATGGCTTGTGCTGATTGAATAACTTGCAAGACAACTCACAAATGCTGTTTTGCCACCTAGAAGCATAAGAAGCATCTCAATTCATGCTCTAAAATAGGATAAATTTAATTCATATCCTTTGTAAAAAACCTATTACAAAATTAGGTAAACTAAGGTCAAGAATCTTGGTAAATTCGTTAATCTTTAGAGGCAATGTGTTCGATTTCTACCGTTGCAGCTAGTAAGAATTCTCACATACTATGGGCCTTTCCTAGGAATTGTTGGGTAGAAAATTCTTCTCTAATAAAGGCAATCTCTTTAGATGCTAGGTGTACTACAACCACAGGTTATCTTCCTAGTAAAATTCCAATAGATCCTCGTTAAATTCTAGTAGATTTGTAATATTAAAAAATATGTATACATTATTCGCAAGCATTTTAGCTGTTAATATAAGGTATAAAAAAAACTATGATGCTAAAAGCACGTTCTTTACAAAAATAGAAAACACAACTATGTTTTTTGTTTCTAAAATGAAAAAAACACGATTGCATATTTATTATTAACCATTCTTTTTTAAAAATCTTCATCTTTCTTTTTTAATTGTGAAGTTTGATTTCTTATAAATTGAGTTATTTTCTACTCTTTATAACTTCCACTTTGTTTTCTCTCAAGATGCTATTATTTGAATTTTCTTCTTAATCTACCGTTTGGGTGGCTTCCTTCATCTGAACAGCTAAATAGAAAATTATGCTTTTGGATTTTACATGTTTAAAACCAGAATTAGACCAAACTGAATAAAAACTAAAATATAACCAAACCCCTCAGTTCTAGTCCGATTCAATTCAATTTTTTGAGTTTTAAGTTTTTTTGCTCGGCTCAAAAAAGGAACTCAAACACTAAAAGTCCGTTCTTTTCAAAAACAAAAAACACAATTTCGTTTTTGTTTTAAAAAATGAAAAAACTTGGTTGATATTTATTATGAACCATTAATGAAATAAGAATAAAATAAAATAAGAATTTTAAAAATATTCAATTACAATTTATATTTTTAAACTATCCAAAAATTTAGCAAATAGAAAATTTTACTCTCATCAAAACATCCCAATTCTTTTTTACCATTACCCAAATTTTTCTGAAACCAATTTTTTCTAAAATCCTAATTTTTTTCCCAAATCAACCTAAATTTTTCCCCAAATCAATTATCTTTCAAATGACTTATAATTGAAATTGTGTAAACCCTCAAGTCGATGACCATTAATTTTTATTATAATCCTGAATTTCTGAAAAGTTGTGGATGTAGGTAGAGATTAGATTGATTTTGGGTTGGTTTATGGAGTTTTGATTGAATAATTTGTTGGGGACTGAATAATATTTGACAAAAAGGCCACAAACCAGTCGATGTAGGCAAGCCAAAAAACACCCATTTTGCTTCTTTTTTTTTTTTCCATGAAATCTCCATAAAAAATTATCAATCCAAACCCCACCAACCACCAAGTCCACCAAACTTAAACCATATTACATTTTCTTCAACAATCCAAATATAAAATTCCATAACCAACCCACATCCAAATTCAACTCAAAAATTTGAAGATTAAAATCTAATTTAATGTAAAACCTAACCTACCTTCTCTTAACGCCCGTCAAAATGCATCATCACTATCATGAAGATGTGTCCGTATTGCCTAAAGTGTCATCACCATTGTGAATGAGTGAGAGGGTTTCCTCAATTTCAATTATGGTATTTTTGAAGAAAAATAATTAGGGTTGATGTTGAGGAAAATTGATTTAGAAGAAATAATTAGGGTTTTAGGAAAAATTGATTCAGAGAAAAATTTTGCATAAAAGGTAAAAGAGGTCAGGGATATTTCGATGAGGGGTAAAATTGTCTGTTTATTAAATTCTTGGATAGTTTTTAAAAGAGTTATTATTATCACATATCTCCCCTAAGATATAGTGTAATATCACCGACAAACTATCTTTCTAAAAATTATCATTGACCTCCCTTATTGTAACAAGTGGTTACAACCATTTGAAAGAAGTAAAGGGCAAAGACATAAGTTCATATATCATTTTAAATTCAAATTAAGGCAATAACATTTCCATCTCGAACTTTAGAAAACAACAATTTAAGATTTAATTTGTCTAATTTTAATAAGTCAATCCCTATTATTATACAAAAAAAGACAAAAATAAAAATTGATCCTAAAGATTTTATTTTTTTTCCTAGATTAATTTATAATATTAATAAATTAATTAAAAAATTAATGTCATCCTAAAATATGTATTTAATAATATAAAATTTTTTTAATTCAATAATTATAACAATTCATAAAATTGTAAAAACTTAATAAAAATAAAAAGTTCTTCCAATTAAAATAAAATATGAAAGTGTAAAGTTTAAAAATTTAATTAACAAGAAAATAAACAATACAAACTAAGTTTTTAAGCAAATAAATGTGATAAATTGTAACTTATGAATGATAATATGCACATATATACTTACAGTATTCTCAAAAATCAATTGACCTGATTAATTATTTTAAAAATTGAAGGTAAAATTTAATATGCCTCATATATATAATTTTCAAATTTAGAATTAATTAAAATTTTTTGATAGTGTTTCTGGCAATATTAAAATTTAGAATACATTACTTGGGCCTTAGAATAGAGATAGAAATTAATAATAAGATTAACACTTAAGACATGACTTAAAATTTATTATATTTTTATATTTATCATATCTTACATCAAAATAGAATACAAACGAATATTTTAAGTGAGTCTAGCAAATGTGCAATTGTATAGAATTTTATTAATAGTTTAAATAATAGTAGAGTTGGCAACAGGTCGGGGATTTCAATCCTTGACCTCGGCCCTGTCCCTACTTGGGCTAAGGCATCCTCATCGCTGATTTGGCCGAATTGAGGAAAATCTCCCGTGACTAGAATTAGAATTATACAATTCTCATTATAATATAAATTAAGACTTTATCTGTATTTAAAGATAAACGTTTTATCACTTAAGATAAAACTTATCTTTTAACTCCTTGTTTATCTATAAATAATTAATTAATTATCTTAGATAATTAACTTAATTATTTAGATAAATACAATAATATTTATTACATAAATAAGTATTACTCCAGTATAATTGAGCCAACTAGGTCAACCTATCATGGGCAGCCCATTGGGTCTAGTCCAAGTCCAATGAACAAAGATAATGCCAAAAGTTAATAAAACAATAAAAATAAAAAATCTTGTACGTAATATTAACAATCATCCAAATAATTCAAGTTTACAAAACCATTCTAACCTGCAATGCATAATAAGTGATTATGAGAAGAAATTGGAGAAATTGGAGTAGCTTATTTTGTTTTTAGATATAGGGTTTTCTCTTCATATATATTTACAAAATAATTATTATTAACTTAGATATAGGGTTTTTCTCTTTATAAATATTTATATTATAGTTAAAAATTTTGTTAAAATCAAATATCAAATTTGGTTGATACATTTATTATAATTTATTTATTAACCTATATAAATGAAAAAATACATAAGCGTAGTAGTAAATTTTGATTTGATTGTTAATAAAATCAACAAAATTAGAGAAAATTATTAAATTAATTTTAGAAATTTTTTATCTGATAAGTTTACAAAAAAAAATATTTTAAGGCCGATTGTGACAGAAGGTGAGGGGTTTTTTTAAGATATAGAATTTTCTTCTTTTGTATATATAATTAAGATTTTAAGATTTTAAAAAAAATAATCATATTATGTGAAAGACCTACTTGATTAAATTAAAAATTTATAAACCTTTTAAAAGAACTTGATTGACTAATACAAAAATATAAAACTTATACAATTATTTATTAAATAATAGAGATATAATTGTAATTTACCAAAACAAATTTCAAATTTTTTTCAGGATTCACAGACGGGTCAAGGAAAGGGGGCCATCCCTGTCCTCGACCCGTTTGCAAAATGGGGATGAAAAAAAATCCCTGAACCTGATTCCGCAGGAATTTTTGTCCTCTGTAAATAGTAGGGTTTAATTTGTTAAAATTGAACGAACTATGTACTAATTTGTTGCTTCTTCAAAATAGAGGGATTAAAATATTATTACACCATTTTAGTTGTTAGAGATAATTTTGTAATTACATAAATTTATGTTAAATGACAGTAACGGCTGTTGACAATGGGGAGGTTAGTGATACATTTTGGAAAGGTACTTTCTTAGGTAATATTATGCCAAACCTCAGGGGCCATATCTGATAAAGTTTTGAAAATTTTTTTTTGACCGTTAGAGCTAATTCCTTATAAATTGACATTGCTTTCCACTCTGTCACTTAGCTTTCTTTTGTCTCGAAACGCTGATATTTGAATTTTCTTGTTAATCTACCGGCCTGCGAACAGGTAAAATTATGCTTTTGGATTTTGCATTTTTATTATTTGAATCCTATGTTTCTTGAAATTGTTCTTTTCCTCAATATTTTCGTTTGCAATATC
Source organism: Azadirachta indica (assembly GCA_022749755.1). Classification (NCBI taxonomy): domain Eukaryota; kingdom Viridiplantae; phylum Streptophyta; class Magnoliopsida; order Sapindales; family Meliaceae; genus Azadirachta; species Azadirachta indica. The sequence goes on from CM040442.1 coordinate 18,311,772, forward strand.
AAGATAATATTGTTGTTTCTTCTCAAATAATCTCATCTTTTATGGGAACGGCAACACTCATTTTAATTTTATAATTTTGTAATCTCCGTTTCATGGCAACAATGAGGAGTTAATTTTCTTTTTTCTTTGAATTGTATAATTCTAATTTGTTTGAAACCTATTTCTCGCTTTTCTTGATTTTTTTTAATTTTAATTTATTTGAAATCCATTTCTCGTTTACATAATTTTGTCGGACTTTCTGGGTTTTCTTTTGATTGCGTAGCTGACGTTGATGAATTTGACGAAACTCCTCTTCATGGAAAACTGGCAAAAGTGGTTTCTTTTTTTTTTTTATTTGTTTGAAATCAATGTCTCGTTGAGATAATTCTGTTGAATTTTTTGGGTTTTATTGTGATTGAGAAGAAGAGTAATCTCCTCTTTATGGGAAACCGGAAAAATTAGGAATTTCTCTCTTTTTTTCTTTTAATTTTTATTTGCTTGAAATCAACTTCTTGTTGAGATAATTTTGATGAATTTTCTAGGTTTTTTTCCGAATACTTTATATGATTGAGAAGCCGTTGTTCATGAATTAGTCAAAATAGTAATTCCCTTTTATGGGAAATTGGCAACTGTGTGAAGTTGTTTCTAATTTTGTTATTTTTATTTTTCTGAAATCCATCTCTGTTGAGGTACTCTTTTGTTGAATTTTCTGAGTTTGTTTTCAATCCTTGTTTGATTGATAAGCTGTTGTGTGATAAATAAGGCAAAACAAAATAAATTGTTACTGTGTTGAAATTGTTTTATGAGAAATGGGGAGAGCTTTTATTTTAATTATGTAAGTTTTTGTTTATTTCAGACCCGGTGAACATATTTGCTGGTTGTTGTTGGAACATCATCATATCGTAATCGTAGCTATTTTTGTAATTTCCATTGTTTTTGATGGTTCTGATTTAAATGCATTCCACATTGCAAACATCATATATGAAATATTTTGTGCCTTTCTCTGGCCTGTCCTGCCCTGCAGGGTGTGGTTTACAGTGCGTTCAGTTGTTAGGTAACAGGGTTTGGACTATGTTTTCTTATTAGGTTATATTTGTTCACACATTTTGTTTGTTCTGCCAGTGTTAATGAAATTTCAGTACTTATATAATTTTTTTTTTTGAAATGTGGACCTAGAATTGCTTTGTAATTTTATATTTATTGTTCATAGCAGTTAATATAGTGTTTGGTTTCAATCGGTGATATTCAACTCTCTTTGATGTGTAGTGTATGGGGAATTGCCTTTTTCTCTTGTTCTGTCAACTCTGCTTTGTAGAACTCTTGACATTTAATTGAATTGGATGCTCTGCTTCTCAAGGTCAAGGTTTATGGAATAAAATAGAGAGCAAATTCATAAGAAAATTTAGGGCAATCATCTTACAGTTGTTCTAGTTGCTCCATGCATTTCATGAATGATTATTATTAAACTCTGTTGAGTTCAGTACACATCTTTTCCTTTTTCTTTTTTATGGCGAAAGATTCAATACGGAATCCCAACTTCTATTTCTGATCCCAACTGTAAGTGTTCACTAGTTACAGTTTTTTGGTTCAGGTTACATGAGATCTGGGATAATTATGATGCTTTCTGTACAAGAATTGTTAATGCTCGTATCAGCATTTTTCGGCTTGGTTAGAGAAACTCTAATGAGCAATAATTGGTTTTGTAGGATGCGTGCAATCTTTGACTTCTGGTCAAGGAGTTAGATATGATTGTCACTGGTTTTAATTTATCTAATCTACTGCTATTATCTTTTATAGTTTAATATATAGCCTGTGGATTTGATGAACTGCATTCTCAAGAGTGGTTTCCAGTAGTGGTGTTTGGATGATACAAGAAGTTTCATGTGTTGTGCAGATCTGTGATAATCATAGCAAATAGATTATACTTCCTATTATGAATATCATATAATTATTGCTTATTGATTTTGAGTTATCTAATATAGCCTGGTGGATTTGATGAACTGCATTCTCAAGAGTGGTAGTTTAGATGTTACAGTGAAGTTTCCTGTGTTGTCCAAGTCCGTGATAATCAGGATTATAAAAGAAATGTTGGAACTTAAGCAAATAGCTGGGATATATCGCATTTAAATTATATATACATGTGTATTCTGCTATGATGGATTGTGTTTGCATGTGCTTGTTGTGTTTAACTTCTTTGGGCATATTTTCTGTAACTAGTGGACAGTTTGGAAATCTGAAGTTTTTAGATTATCACTGAATTACATATCGCATTACATACCCTTAGCTTGCTTTTATTACTTTCTGCATTATATTTGTATGTAAAATAAATTATATTATGATTGGATTATTTGTGAAAGTCCTTTAGCTTTAACTTCTTTGGACATGTTCTCTGTGCTTTGGGAAATCTGATGTCGCTACCGTGATTCCTGGGCCTTTCCAGTATGTAATTTATGTTTGTCTTTTTCTTTTCTTGCTTTCATGTAGCTTTTATGCATTATCTTTTTTTTTCTACTTAATTTCTAGTTGTTCTGTAACTTCTTGGGCATGCATGCTCTTCGTAACTAGTGAAAAGTTCCAAAATCTGAAGTTTGCTTATCGTGGTGCCAGTATCTGAAATTGTGTAATGGGGTGCCAGCGTCTGAAATTGTGCGAATGTTAGAAGAATGTTTTTAGATTATCACTGAAACCTATACGTCTACTTATAATATCATCATCCAGTTGGGTGGTTATCACCTTTTGTGGCAACTTTTTGGCTAAGTTGACCCTTTTCTAGGATGTTATTTGCCTTGCATTTTCTAAATAGTTTTGTTCTTGGTTGCCAAGCAATTGCATTTGAAAATGGGTATCAAGGTACTAGTTGAAAAATGTATATTATTATTTACACTAATCTTACATATTTGAAAAATGTTTGTGATATGTGAAGTGCATTCATTATTATTTATCCTTAGCTTGCAGTTTAAAAAATGTTGTGATTGGTTGCCAAAGAATTGCCTGGTTCATAGCGTGAAAATGGGGTATAAGAGCTGATGGTTGTAAAATGTGAAGAACATTTACCCTTTGGCTTGTGTTTTTGAAATATGTTTGTGATTGTTGTGAAGTGATTGCCTAGCTCATCATGTGAAAATGAGGGCACGAACTGAGTACCTAAAAAATGTGAAGTGCATTCATAATTTTATCTATTTAACTTTGGCTTGTTTTTTAACAGATTGTTAGATTGGCTGCCCCCTAAATTTGTGTTGCTCTAAGATGTTGTTTATAGAATTCTTCTGCATCATGAGAAATGTTAGAAGAGTATTTTCAGTCAAAGTCGTTCTTACTATTCCTTTGGTTGACTTTTCCCTGCATGTCCTGCCTTGCAGGATTTGGTTTACAGTACTTCTGATTATTAGGTAACAGAGTTCGGACTATGTTCATACTTTTTGTTTTCTCTGCCAGTGTGAATGAATTTTCGGGACTTGTACAACTGTTTAATGTGGACTTAGAATTGGTTGTTTTGGTTTCAGTTGGTGATATTCTTCAACTCTGTTGAGGTAGTGTGTGGGGAATTCCCTTTTCTCTGTCAGACGTTTTAATCTGGTGGGGATTGTTCTTTTGTTTTATTCTTTGATGTTTCCAACTGATTGAATGTAGATGACGCTGCTATAGGCAGCCAGCAATAAATAAATATACTTTAAGTCAGTCGTACTTGTTCCCATGATGGCATATATACATATATATACATGTATATATATATGTATACATATATATATATATATATATATTATATTAGCAGTATACTCTTCCTGGAGTCCAGGTGCCTCCTCCTTTCAGGAATTGGGATGAGGAATTCCCTTGCCTGTCAGCTATTAACAGTCTCTTATAGTTAGTTTTAATACAGCCTGGTAGATTTGATGAACTACTTATATTGTCAAGGGTGCTTTCTACTAGCAGTGTTTATATGATACATACAGTGAAGTGTTTCTCTTCCTGTGTTGTTCTCCAAGTCCGTGATAATCATAGTTATTATAAAAGAAAGATATGTTTATGGGGATTTTAATTAAGCAAGTAGCTGGGATACGATAGGATGGATTGTGCTCATAAAAGTGCTGGTTGGGATATGATGGATTGTGCTTGTAAAAGTGTTTCTTGTGTTGTGTTCAACTTCTCCAGGCATGCATGTTTTCTGTAACTAGTGAATAGTTTGGAAATCTGATGTTTTGTGTGTGTAATTTCTATCTGTTATTGAATTATGAATTGATGAGACGTTATTTGGATTGTTCTTGCAAGTCCTTTCTAGCTTTTAACTTCTTCTAATTCGGACATTTTCCTCTGTGATCTTGGAAATGTGATTATGTATGCGTGTCTTTTTTCTTTTCTTTGTTTACTTATTACGCATAGCTTTTGTGTGCTTTTTTTCTTTCTTTGTTTACTTAGTTTGTAGTTGTTGTTTCTCATGTGTGTTGATTTTGAATATTTGGCTTTATTTGTTTATTTATTTATTTATTTATATTAATTAATTATGTTTTCTGGATTTGGATTTATATTTTATTTTTATTTAATACTTCTTCTTACTGGGTAAGCATTTTCTTTTCTCCTGGGCATGCTTGAAATACTCATCCATCTTCCCACAACAGCAATAGAATGTTCGATGATAATATAATATTATAATAATGCATGAACGTGCTGATTAATTAATAATAATTAATATTTAAATTTCTTGATTTTGGAAATTTCCATTTCGCGTAGCAAAATATTCACAACATGTTCAACGAACACAGAGACAATTAATTAATTGACCTTGTAAAATATTCTTAATGCAAATTTTTTTTCTCTTCTCTCTCTTTTTTACAAGTTGGCTAATTTAATACTATGTTCAACAGATTCGGGTTATTTAATTTATTTTAATTATGAGATTTAAGTGCAACACTTCTGTAATTTTGATAATCCTTCAGAAAATAATTTTGATTAACAATAATTTAGCTTAACGTATATAATTTTGATTAACAGTATATGTGGATTGTATGATTTTATAACAAAATTGACTTGATGATCATATCGTCGACATAGATCTCTATAGTCTTATTGATTTATTCTTTGAAGAGTTTATTTACCAAGCGTTGATATGTGACCCTTGCATTCTTCAAGTCAAAGGATATTACCGTGTAGCAGTAAAGTCTCTTAATTTATTACCTTGCATATATTTGTAAAAATGAATGATTTCATAAACCCAAGTTAGCATTAAAAAAAAGAACTTATCTATTAATATTTGTTAACGATGATTTATATCTTTAATTTTTATAAATATTATAGTATAATTGTAAATGGAAGTTTTTTTTCTAATATAATATTAATTTACTGGTTTCTTTTTGAAAAAAAAACTAATTTTTAAATAACTTACACGTAAATCATTAAATTTTTATATATTTAATGTTGGACTTATTAAATATTAATAGATAACTCTTAAAATGAATGATTTCATAAACCCTAGTTAGCATTAAAAAAAAGAACTTATCTATTAATATTTGAAAATAGATAAAGTAAAACTTATAAATCAACATTTATATTTTATAAATCTTAACAAAAATAATTAAAATTTTACAAGTAAGTATATAATATAATATTTTTTAAAATAAAATTAAAAAATAATAAATCAAAAGTGTGAAAATGAGTTGATATGCCACATAAAAAATGTAAAGTTAAATTAATTAATAATATCAATATCATGTTTTAATAGAACTAAAAGATATATAAATCATAAAATAATATTCTACTTAGAAATTTTGTCATAAAAAAATTAAATTACAATAAAAAATTGCATGTACAAGTTTCTCATTGTCAAAGTGTACAGAAAGACTGTCAATTTCATAAACCTAAAATCTAAAATATAAATGTATGAATTAAAAGAATTAGAAACGAATTTATATGTGCACAATGTTATAAAAATTAAAAAGGAATATATACCAATTTAAAAAATCCTTAACATCAATTGTCGAGATATTATATTTGTGGACAAAATTAAAATATTTTTAAACCTTGATATAAAATAATTTAAAGATTAGAAATTTCTTAAAACTACATATTTTCTTATTTATTGTCAATCATGATCAATTTAATTATCATAATTAATATTTTATGTCTTAGCTTTTAATTTTAAAGGGCCAAAATAAGTGCACTAATATACTAGAATATTTTTTCATCTCAATATCATAAAATTTTTTGTATTGACTTTTTTTTAAAAAAAAAAATTCACATAGTCGAAATAATAGATCTAAAGATGCAACTTATAAATAACAGATATAAATGACAAATATTAATTATATTTGTAAATAGAAGATACAGTTTATAAATCAACTTCACAATTTATAATCTTAAAAAAAAAATTAAAAAATAATAAATTAACATTAAAGTGTGAAAATAAGCATTTGTGTGCCACATAAAAAATATAATGAATAATATAGCATTTGTTAAAGTGTGAAAAATTAGTTTGATATTACTTATGAGTTAATATTAAATTAAATTAGTGTGAAAATTAGTTTGTCATAAAAAATATTAAATTGCAATGTAAAAAAAGATTGTATGTAAAATGTAAATTATAAAAATTAAAATTTAATAATAAATCATGGTCAAAGTATAAATTTAATGTCAAAATTTAACATAAGTTTGATAATAATATAAAAAAATTTTATATGTTATCAATGTTTATAAAATTAAAAAAATAAAAATAAGTACTAATTTCATAATTCCTTGATATCAATCATATAAAAAAATGTAAAGATATATAAATGCAAGTTAATATCAAATTGAGAACTAAAATGTGAGTGTTTGAGGTTAGGTAAAGGAATATACCCGAAGTAAATACGATGATTCAGCTCATCTGAAAAAGGAGGTCAGGTCACAAATTAATACATAAGTATAAATATTTTCTAAAAGCTAAAAAAATAAAACTAAAAAAAATATAAATCAAAAGTGTGAAAAAAGACAATTAGTTAAACGCCACATAAAAATGTAACCATATTATTTATATCAATATCATATTAATATTCCACTTATAAATTTTGTCATAAAAAATTAAATTACAATGTAAAAAATTGCATGTAAAAATATAAGTTCATAAAAGGGATAATGCCCATTACCTTCCTGATTTTTGAGTTAATGTCTCATTATTCTCTTATTTTTTTGTAATATCTCATCACTTTTTGAGTTTCGATGTTACTTTTTAATATTTCAAATATTTTCAATTTTATCATTTTTATAAATCAATTGAATTGAAAGGCAAAACTAGAAGAAAAAGAGTTATACGGTTGATGGGGTACTAGAACAAATATAAAGAGATAATGAGATATTGGTTAAAAAATCAGGGGGGCAATGGACATTCTCCCTTTATAAATTCATTGTCAAAGTATACAGAAAATATCAATTTTATAAAATCTAACATTAAAAATATAAATGTAGAAATTAAAACTGACAATATTATATTTGTTGATATGGAAAAATAATAACCCTGGTTAGGTGAGATATATACTAGGTGAGCTAGTATTCGAACTAGAGATGGATGCCCAGTCAACAGTCTAAACTCAACTTTTTGCACCCATTTTGGCTTTGCTTCGATCCCAAGGAGTCTTTCTTAGTTGGTATTCCATGTTCCTTTGATTCACGAGCCAAGCTTCCACAAACTGCCCTCACCTCGCATCCTCGATGATCTTTGTTCCAAATCGATCAAACCTTCCTACAACAAAGAACACGGTCAAAGTGGGGACGTCGGAGGTTTTTCGGCTAGCCCACTCCAGCGCTCAAGTCAGTACTTTGAGGGAGTGAATTTAAAGCTCGACTTTTGTAGCTTAAAATGGCGTACAAAAAACAACTCCATATAGGAAGGATGAAACCAACAAAAAGCACACCAAAGACCCAAATGTGGGGGTAGTTGAGGCTCTTTTATAACCCACACAATAACACCTAGAATAAGTATTTTGAGGTTGTGTTGAGTGAAACCTACAAATAAACAAAGTCTCCTTCTTGTCTTCTAGAGTGAGAAAATATATAGTAACTTATGTCTTTAATGAGAGAGTAAAAACAAATGAGCTAAAACTAGGAGAAGACCCCTTTTAGCTTACTTCCACCCTATCTGGGCTGGTAATTACTAAAGGCTTTAAACTCAAATTTCAATGCATAACTTACTTCCACACTATCTGGGCTGGTAATTACTATCCCATCTCCACTCCACTATGAGTTAAATGACTCGCCCACGCTATCCATGGTGAGGTGATCTAAATTTTTTCGTCCTTACTTGGGTTAATGTCCTTATTCAAGCTCTCCAAGTCAGGAGTGAATTCAGCCATAAAGGCAGCCATGACATGTTCCTTAATTGTACTCTATGGACGGTAATGAATGTTGAACTCGCTGAGCTGCATACACCACTTCATGAGCCTTCCAGAACTCTCTGGCTTGTGTAGGATTTGTCTAAGAGGGAAATTGATTATCACACTGAACGGGTGGGCTTGAAAGTACAACCTCAGTTTATGCAATGACACAACTAATGCCAATGCAAGTTGTTCTTGTTTGGGACATCTCTTTTCCACATTAGTCAGTAAGGCACTGACCGACACAACTAATGCCAATGCAAGCTACTCTTGTTTGGGATATCTCTTTTCCACATCAGTTAATACCTTATTGGTGTAGTACACTGATTTTTGCAACCCTTCTTCCTTTTCTTGGATGAGAAACAAGCTCACTGCGGTTACAGACATTGCCAGATACTGAAAAGCAACTTCATAATCTTCACTCCATTGTCGCCCTTTAGCCTTTTTTATGGCCTGCAGAAAAAAATGACATCGATTCGTGCACTTAGACACGAACTAGCTTAGTGTGGCAATTCTCCCTACTAAGCTCTATATTTCCTTGGTTGTGTGAGGTGATCTCATATCCAAGATGGCTTGGATCTTTTCTGAATTATACTCTATACCCCTCTGATGGACCAAGTAGCCCAGAAATTTTCTAGTAGCTGCTTCAAAGGCACACTTTTCCAGGTTTAAGTTTCATACCATACTTTCTCAATATGTCAAACGTCTCCCTTAGATGGGATATGTGGTCAGTTGTCCTTATCGACTTGATGATCATGTCGTCGACATAGATCTCTATGGTTTTATTGATTTATTCTTTGAAGAGCCTATTTACCAAGCGTTGATATGTGGCCTTCGCATTCTTCAAGTTGAAGGATATTACCGTGTAGCAGTAAAGTCTCTTGTTCGTGATGAAGGAGGTTCCCTCCTCATTAAGGGCATACATCTTCACCTGGTTATAAGCAGAAAAGGCATTCATAAAACTAAGCAATTCATGACTAGCTGTGGCATTAACTAGCTGAACACAATGTTGGAAAATTGGTAAAATCGATGCACATGCGCCATTTCTCGTTTGGTTTCTTTACCAACATAATGTTGGAAACCTATTCCAAATATTTGGCTTCACATCTTCACCTGGTTATAAGCAGAAAAGGCATTCATAAAACTAAGCAATTCATGACTAGCTGTGGCATTAACTAGCTGAACACAATGTTGGAAAATTGGTAAAATCGACGCACATGCGCCATTTCTCGTTTGGTTTCTTTACCAACATAATGTTGGAAACCTATTCCAAATATTTGGCTTCACGGATGACCCGGTTTGTAGTAGTTTGTCAACTTCTTCTTTAATTGTGTCATAGCGTTCTTGGTTAAAAGCTCATCGCTTTTTGCGAATTGGTCAACAAACGGGGTCTATATTGAGTCGGTGAGAGATGATTGTGGGATCAATACCCCGACTTGGTCACCTACGGGAAACTTCGGCTTTAGGTGGTATGTGGAGATGACTCGTTTAGTTGTCATAAGAAATGGTCTTCCCAAGATTACACTGTAGGAGTTTGGGCGGTCAACAACTATGAAATCAACCATGGTGATTAGCTGAGCAGGGTTTTCTCCAATAGTTACTAGTAATGCGATGCTGCCACATGGCATCAACTAGTCTTCAGTGAACTTGCTCAGAGGGGTTATAACCTACTGCATCCTTGCTGAACTCAAGGCCAGCTTGTTGAACTCTTCTTTGAACAATATATCCACCGAGCTCCGGGTATCGATAAGGATGTGAGTTATGTCCTTACTAGCAGTCCTCATCATGGTGACCAGGGTGTCATCATGAGGGTACATCACACCTTGAGTGTCCTTTTCAGTGAACATGATAAGTGCGGAGGCCACTCTAGGCAGCTTTAAAGTTCTCATCGTGAAATAAACTTCTTGATGGTGTTGGGCCTAAGTAGAACTTCTAGCATAAGCTTTATTTACCCAATTGGAGTCCCCTGGTAAGGTGGGTCTTCCTGAGATCGTGTTGAAAAAATCTTGACCTTTGGTCACCTGAGGTCTTGACTATTCTCAATCCCCTCCTGAGCTTTCTTTTATCTGCCTGACCCTTTGATCTTTCCCTCTTACCTCAAGTAAGAATTCTTTCAAATATCCATTGTTGATCAAATTCTGAATCTACTCTCTTAGATCAAAACAATATGCTCTATTGTATCCATAATCTTCATGAAAGTCACAATACTTCTTAGAATTCCTTTTAAAAGGTGGGGTGGTCAACTTGGGCAATTTTGTCAAGAGGCCTTTACTCTTTATGGTGTAAAACACTTATTCTTTAGACACATTCAAAGGATGGTAGGTTTGTACAATGGCGGATACTCTTCTTGGCTGATAAGTCACTTCCCTTGGTGATGGCAGAGGCAAAGGCCGTACTACCTTTGGTTTTGATTAAGGTGGGTGCTTGTAAGACAAAGGCGCCCTGTAGCTTTCTTACTGATGCGGGACGGATCCTTGCTGAGATAGGATGGGCTTGGGGGCCTAACATCTTGCTTCTTCTTCTCTTTCCCTTTTTCACTAAGATCCTTAGTCTTTTCTCTCTCTCTTTTTATGTTGCGCTCCTTTTCAATGGCTATTTGCTTTATGTCACAATCATAGGCTTCCTGATATGAAGCGAGTGGTCTCTCCTTAAAGGATATCCACAAAGGGCCGTTATGGAGGTAGTACCAAAAGTTCCTCAGAGTTTTCGGTTCTTCGTAAACACCCATTTGCATCACCTCATCATGGTAACGCTTCACGTACTCATGTAACGACTCTTGCCCCTTTTGTTTAATGTATTGGAGAGAGGAGGGATTCTTGGTCGGCGGTTTGGCCCCTTAGAAATAGCTAACAAACTTACTGGTGAAGGTAACAAAGTCTCTTATACTCCATGATGGAAGCTTCTTGTACCACGTTTTTGCCAGCCTACTTAAGATAGTCGGAAACACCTTGCACATTATCTCATTGGGCACTCCTTGAACCAACATCAAATTTTGAAAAATTTCTACATGGGCTACTGGTCGAACTGCCCACTATAAGTGTGTCAAGCTGTAACATCTTGAACTTCCCAGACAAGGTAGCATTTTTCACTTGGTCAGCAAAGGGTGCACTGAAGTTGCCTAGAATATCGAATGAACTGGGCTCCCCCCTACTTGCTTTTAGCTCCCTCATTTTTTCCTGCATGACAAGCAATTGCTTTTGCAAACATTCCACATAAGAGGGTTTAGGGTTATTACCTTCTCTTTGGTATCTCGCCATCAAGAAGAACCTTAAGTCACCATGCACAAGTCTTTCAAGCTGGTTCCTTACTTCTTTAGGCCAGTTGCTGACCATCGTTCGACGGTCACTACGTTGACTTCTAGGTGGTTCTCAGACACTAGTCCTCAATTGGGATGGTCGTGGTAGAGCGCCCTACTGGCTATGTGTGGTCAGTTCCACTTGATTAGGGTTGCTCCTAGGCTGACTCCCCAATCGGTTTACTAAATTTCGAGATGGTGGTGGTGGTATACCCAAGCAATTGCACACATACTTCATTAGGTACTGGAAATGTGACCGATTTTAACCAACTCTTTCACTTCGTTAGGTTTCTCGACCTCTAAATCTCGGTTGGTTTCGGCATTCTCTTTTCCCTTTCTGCTAGGACTAGGTTTGGTGCTCTTTCATTTCGACTTTCTACAAACTCTTTCTGAGCTTGGCAATGAGGCAGATGACTGATTTGACGTGGCTCTCGCGTGACCTCTCTTCCAGCTCTTCTTGGGGCTTCGGAGTTCGGCATTTGACTCTTTTGACGGGTGCTCAAGTTATAACAGGACCTTTCATTTTGCATTCCCATAGATGGTGCTACTATTGATACGGAAAAATATCGACCCTGGTGAGGTGGGATACTAGGTGAGCTAGTATCCGAGTTAAAGATAGATGTCTAGTCAACAGTCTGAACTTAGCTTTTCGCACTTGGGTCCTAAGGAGTTCTTCTAAGATGGTATTCCACACGCCTTTGATTCACAAGCTAAGTTGCCATGAACTGCCCTTACATCGCATCCTCGATGATCTTGGCTCCAAATTGATTGAACCTTCTTACAACAAAGAACACAATCAAAAAGGAGACACTAAAAGTTTTTCGACGAGTGTACTTTGACGCTCAAGTCAGTACCTTGAGTGAGTGAATTTAAGGCTTTACTTTTGTAGCTAAAAAATAGCATACACAAAACAACTCCATGTAGAAAGGAGGAAACCAACAAAAATGCACACAAAAGACCTAAATGTGAGATAGTTGTGGCTCTTTTATAAGACAATAACAATGAATAACTCACAAAATAACACCTACAATAAGTGTTTTAAGGTTGTGTTGAGTGAAACCTATGAACAAACAAAGTCTCCTTCTTATCTTCTAGAGTGAGAAAATGTATAGTAGCTTATGTCTTTAGTGAGAGAGTAGAAAAATATGAGCCAAAACTAGGAGAAGACCCCCTTTACCTTGAGTTAAGTGCTTTTATATATCTCACATTTCTTGACTTGTAATTGGTTGAAAAGTGTTGCCTTAGTTTCCCATGTTTTTGCCTTCCCATGTTTTTATTACTTGAAACTTTATCTTGAAGCCAAAAGTTATGGACACATAGTGAGCTGAGATTGGCCTTCACGATCTTATTTAAGATTGCATGCCACGTGGCATAATTTTATTCAAGTAGGAGATTACCTTATCTTTTAAGTACACATGGCGAGATCTCATTTGCTTTTATTTGTGGTCCCTTAAGTACTAATAGCGTCAGGTGGGGCTTATTCTTTAGCCTCATAAGAGCTAAATTGTCTCCCTCGTTAGGTCGCTGTGTCAAGCGGCGTCAAGTGGTCCCTTCCAGGTGACCTGGAAACATAGGAAACCTTCTTCACATTTTTGGAGACTGGATCCCTTAACTTTTGGGAATATTTTAAAGTGTGGTCCATTTTTTTGTTTTCTTTTTGTTGACTATTAGTTATAGGCCATATGTCACCTTTCATGTGAACACCCTTTAAACTACTTGAGGTTGTTTTCTTAATTAGTAGGGATCCCTTGTGAGGTGCGTTTCAGCATCAGTGAAACGTTTTATGGGTGCCAGCTATAATGTTGTGGGTTTGTGTACTGCCACGTGTCTAACCTATTCTTACCCTATAACAAAGGCCCTCCAAAGGAGACAGGAGGTGTGATGGAAGGAGAAGAAAACGAGAGCTAGGGTAAATGTGGTCCCAAAATGAGAAAAAAGGGATTTTTATATTTCTTTTGACCTATGGGCCCCATATAAAAATAATAATAAACAAGTGAAAGGGGGAAATATACAAATGTGAAAGGGCATAACCGTTCCTTTGCGCTAAATGGGCACGAGCCAAATTTTTGGCTATGGTGGGTTCCCATAAGTAAGAGACAAAAGGGGAAAGAAGGAAGTTATAAAAAGAAGACGTGCTTTAGGGAAATAGATAGGAAATTTTTGAATTGGTCCTTACCATATTTCAACTATGCCCTTACCAAATATTTGTCAGCCTCTAGTTTCATTCTATTGGTCCCGTTTTATTACATTTAACCCCCTTATGTTCAAACCAAAAAAAAGGAGGGAAAGTTGAATAAAGAAAATGGTACCTTTAAGGACCCGAAGGTCACAGGTGGGAACCGTGTCCCATAATTATCCTTCATTAATGCTTAACGTTCCAAGGACTGCACATCTTAAAAGAAATAAGAGGAAATTCAAATTATGGGGCCCACTATCACAGTACGAGAGATTGCATACTAGCGCTTACCCTCAACATGGGGGTCTATGAGAGTGCTGCACGTGCTGCTTTGCTGAGCACGTGACACCACGCACTGATGAAGCTCTTATACGCGCCTCTTTGGTATTTCAATCTGAGTTGAGGACAAATAGATTCCCAACTCACAAGGGATCATTGACTAACCCTGCCCCAGATCAGATGGAAGTTTCATCAAGCTCTACCCAAGTAAAAAGGGAGCAAGACAAGTAGAAAGAGCTGTTAGCCATAAACATCTGTTCTCCACTATGTCGAATCACCCTGAGTAGGTGTCAGGATATGCATATACCCCAAGGTGGCAAGGGTAAGACCACCAAAGAGGAGGGAACATGGTGTGACGTAGGTAAGGAACATTTAGAAGCTTCCAATGCTTTTGCCATCCCTTCAGCCATTAGAAGTTAAGGGACCTCTGTTTTGGGGTAAGAATAGGATGGACACGTGGCGATACGTGAGCCCACAACGTTCTTGCCAGCACTTATAGGACGATCTACTTATGTTGAAACCCACCTCGCGAGGGATCCCTGCTAACTAGAGAAACAACCTCAAGTAGTTTAAAGGGTGTTCACATGAAAGATGCCACGTGGCTTATATAATCAATAGTCCACAAAAAGAAAACAAAAGAGTAAACCTCACTCTGAAATAATCCCAAAAGTTAAGGGATCCGGTCTCCAAAAATGTGAAAAATGTTTCTTATGTTTTCAGATTACCTAAGAGGGATCACTTGACGTCGCTCGACATAGCCACTAACTAAGGAGATAGTTTAGCTACTAGGAGGCTGAAGAATGAGCCCCACCTAATGCTGTCAGTACTTAGGGAACCATAGATAAAAGCAAATAAGATCTCACCACGTGTACTTGAAAGATAAGGTAAATCTCCTACTCGAATAAAATCATGCCACGTGGCATGCAATCTTGGATGAGATCATGAAGTCCAATCTGATTTCACCAAGTGTCCATAACTTTTGGCTCTAAAATAAAGTTTCAAATGGTAAAAATGTGGGAAGGCAAAACCATGGGAAACTAGGGCAACACTTTTCAACCAATTACAAGTCAAGAAATGTGAGATATATAAAGGCACTTATCTCAAGGTAAAAGGGGTCTTCTCCTATTTTTGCCTCCTTTTTTTTTACTCTCTCACTAAAGACATAAGCTACTATACATTTTCTCTCTCTAGAAGATAAGGAGGAGACTTTGTTTGTTCATAGGTTTCACTCAACACAATCTTAAAACACTTATTGTAAGTGTTATTTTGTGAATTCACTGTTCTTGTCTCATAAAAAGGCTACAACTACCCTACATTGGGATCTGTTGTGTGCATTTTTGTTGATTTCATCCTTCCTACATAGAGTTATTTTGTGTACGTCATTTAACCTACAAAAGTTCAGTCTTAAATTCACTCCCTCAAGGTACTGACTTGAGCGTCGGAGTGGGCTCACTGAAAAACTTTCGACGTCCCCCCTTTGACCATGTTCTTTGTTGTAGGAAGGTTCGATTGATTTGGAATCAAGATCATTGAGGACATGATGTGAGGGTGGTTCATGACAACTTGGCTCATGAATCAAAGGCACGTGGAATACTAGCTCAGAAGGACTCCTTAAGACCTAAGCATAGCTAGAACGAGTGTGAAAAGCTGAACTCAAACTGTTGACTGGGCATTTATCTCCAGCTCAGATACTAGCTCACCCAATATCCTATCTCACCAGGGTTAATATTTTCCGTATTAACAATATTTATAAAAGAAATTGATAAAAAAAAACACTGTAACATAAACCTTACTATAAAATATTAAATTATTATCTAAAATTTATATGTGCACAATGTTATATAAAAATTAAAAAAAGTAAAAATAAATTACCAATTTCATAAATCCCTAATATCAATGTGAAGATAATATTATAAGTGTAAGTTAATATCGACAAAATAATAATATTATATTGATGAAAAAAATTAAAAAACATATAAAATATAACATAAAAATTTAATCATATTACCATTTTTAAATCTTGAAATAAAATGATTTACAGATTAAAAATTTTTTATTAAATATTTTGATTATAAATTGATAATAGTATATTTGTAAATAAAACTTACAACTTATAAATTCAACTTTACATTTGTAATATTAACAACAATAATTAAAAGGCTAAAAAAATTTAAAAATAATAAATTGAAAGGGTGAAAAATGAGCATTTGCGCCACATAAAAAATTGCAAAACCTATAAATTTTGCCATAAAATATTACAATGTGAAAAAAAACTTGCAGGTAAGATACAAATTATAAAAATTAAAATTTATATAAAATATAAATTATAAAAATTATAAAAATCAAAATTTAAAAAATAAATTTAAATAAATCACGGTCAAAGTACATTAGTAGCCATCAGTTTCATAAAACCTAACATCGAAAATCTAAATTTGTCAATACAAGTATAAATTAAAAATGAAAATAATACTATAAAAGGCATTTAAACAGAAAAAAAAGTAAAATAAAAGTTGTATATCAATATTGTATTTATAAATCTTGCTATAAAATATTAAAAGCTCATAATATAAAATCTACAAGTAAAACACAATTTTGGTATAAATTAAAAATAACATAAACCATATATTAAATTTATATATGTTTTTGTATGACGGTTGATTTTCGAAACATAGATTATGAATCAATTCTTATACAAAATTTGTAAGTAAAAAGTATATTATTTGTAAAAACTAAAAAATAAATTAAATTTACAAATCAATACTAAGAGTAAAAAAAGGAATATTAATTTAATAAATCCAACATCAATATTAAAGTATAAAATTTAATGGTTTAAGCTAATCAAACTAGTAAATAAAAAGTATTAATAAAAAAACTTCAACTACAAAAATATATTATAAAAAAATTATATTATAATGTAAAAATATAATATTTAATAAAAATTAAGAATATAAAAAATACTCTTAAACTGAAAATGAACGATTTCATAAACCCAAGATTAAATATGATGATACAATTGTAAAATTAACATCAAATTTATATTCTCAAGATTACAAAATATATAAAATATTTATATATTTATTTTATATATTTTATAAAATATATAATAATAATATAAAGTAAAACAACATTACACTTTGTAAATCTTAACAAAAATAATTAAATTATAATGTAATAATAAATCAAAAATGTGAAAATGAACATTAGTTAAAAAATCCTACATAAAAAATGTCAATATCGTGTTGTTAATAGAACTATAATATAAAAATCATAAATTAATATTATTGCACTTGTAAATTTTAACATAAAAAAATTAAATTACAATTCACTTGAGATCCAAGTGTACGAGGTCGGAGTATAATTCACCTAAGGTTGGGTGAAGGAATATACCAAGTTGAATCAACATCATAGCCTGACGATTCAGCTCATCTCATTCTGAAACAAAAGGTTAGGCAAGAAATACAATTAGGTTGGGAAAAAGAAACAACGATCGATGGATAACCACCTATCACCCCACCTCTTATAGGACTCTACCACGGATGATTGTGGCCCAAAATCGGCTCAAGATGGTTTTCATTTGGATTATAAAATGCTAGCAATTAAAGAAGACAAGTATCAGACAAAATTTTTAATATTAACAGTTAGCACTATCTATGTGAAATGAATAAAAATTCACTTTTTCATTCGAATAATCCAAGACAATTATGGTAGCGAAAGGCAAGAATTATCCCACAAGGCAATAACTAGTAGAAAGAAGTTGCCAGAAAAGAGAGTTCGGGGACTCTCATCTGAACGTTGTGGATCATTTGGAATCTTCAAATCAAGAGGACTCGAATTCAAGGACGAATTCAGATCCATAGCCGCACAGTCAAGCTACGATTCGACTACATACTGGAGAAGCGGCTTGGTTGTGAAGGGAGTTGGAAAAGGGTAGGAGATTGCACGTGGAGAAAGATAAGAAAGTGAAGATGCTAAAGAATAGATCATCTATAAATGTAGCTTGAAGAAGTTAAGAAGATGCTTTAGCAGAATCTAGAAAGAACGCAAGTGCAAGGGGTGACAGCACAGTATTAGCCGAAGAAGAGTCACACTTCAAAAGTTACAGTTGGAATTAGAGGTGACAATCAGCAAAGAACAGTCTCTAGAGGAAGGTCGGGTGTAAGTCGATTACTAGAAAATGATTCTTCATGCAGAAAGAGATATACTGTAGCTCAAAACGGGAAGATGAAAGTCACTGAACATTATACAAGAGAAGAGTAACGTATTATCAACCCAAGTATACCAATTGCAATCCAAGATGGCCCAACACAAAGGCCATCATGTAGAGCAAAGTAGTCGAGAGAATAACTCAAAGCGCACGGCAGAACAGAGTGTGCATGCATATGATATGCGATCATACCTAAAGAGAAAGAGGTTTCCATGCAAGCAGATATACGTATGGATGCTCAGGCTGCGATGTCTGAAGAAATTCAAGGAGAAAATAATGCTACTCAGTGGTAAGCAGACATGAAATGAAGGAATGTATTAAAGAGTTGGTGGAGGAATACAAAGCAAAAAGGAAATAAGACCAACTGCAACAGGGAAAATCGATAGGCCTTAAATTGGTTGTTGAATCCTTTTTAACTAACGAGATTCAATATTTAATCCTTCCTAGAAAATTTAAGATGCCTCAGATCACGCCTTGTACAGGAAAAACTAGCCAACCTCACATGTCGACTTTTTGGAAAAGATGATGCTGATTCAATGTCTATTTGAACTTCAGATGTACCGCCTTTTTCCATTGGCACTAGAATGATAAGCCAAGAAATGGTATTGAAGTCTAAAGCTAGGAACTCGATTATGTGATACATTTATAAACAAATTCATAGGAGTGGCCTTGACTAACAAAAACATGAGCTCGTTGTTGCTGTTTAAAGCAAGCCATTCAGGAAAAAGGAAAATGTGTCTAGGTTATGCATAGAATGTTACAGAATCCAGGAGCATAACAAATATTTTGTGAGATTTAAGCAAAACAGTTGAGTTAATTAGAAACTTGAAGAAAATAGAAGGAAAAGGAATTACCAGGTGAAGATTTTCTTTGATGAAACAAAGAATCTATAGTGAAAAGTGACTTGATGAGCTTTATTGATAAAGCTAAGATTGAAAAAGAGTTCGATTTTTTGAATGCTTTGACAAAAATGTGCAAGTGTAGAAAAATGCCGAATTTATGCTCATCTGGGTGTTTGATGTAGTCCATCCAAAGTGGAGGGTCCAGATGCATCCTTAAGTGTCTTAAATGCGATGAGTTTATTGAGATAGATATTAATCTACATGGGCCAACAAAATTTCACCATTTGGCGAATGATTAGAGGTTGAGGACAATCATAACGAGGTTGAGACGATTTAGCTCATCTCATTCTAAAACAAGAGCTCGTGCAAGAAATATGGTCCAGGTCGAGAAAAAGAAATAATGACTGACCAAAAGCACAGTCAAGTAATTGAAAATTCTTGGATAACCACCCACTATTGCACCTTTCATTGGACTCTTGCCATGGATGATTGTGGCCCAAAATTTACTCAAGATGGTTTTCATTTAGATTATAAAATGCTAGCACTTAAAGGAGACATGTATCAGACTTCTAATCTTATTGAAACTCTGCTAAATTTTTGTCTTATAAAATTTTCTCTTAAAAACTTTTTTGACTTAAGCATTAGAGGATTTTTGCCAAGAGCATAGCCTTCCTTTGGCTACTGTGCTATTTTGCAGATTAATTAGCGATCAAAGAGAAGGGATCGTTGTTTATTATTGAAGTCCCTCAAAATTTTTGGTATCAACAATATTTTTAAACAAAATTAAAACATATAAATGTGACATAAAATTTGTAAATCAACATTAATTACATTTTTAAATTTTGACTTAAAAATAATTTAAAGATTAAAAATTTCTTATTGAACTTCATATAGTTGTCAATCATGTAAATTTAATTGTTGTAACTAATAGATATTGGGATTTTCATCCCAATATCATAAAATTTTTCATATTGTTTTTTTTTTTAAATTTCACGTTATCAAATAATACCTTAAAAACTTTAAACCCTAAATTTAAAACATATTTATATTACATGTATATAGCTAAGCAGTTTAAACAATCATGTTATAAATATGTCATGATTTAGAAATCCTTGAGAAAAAAAAATAAAAAGATATTGTACTTTATCCCATATATTTTAGGAAAAAAGTAATTTATCCCCCTAAATTTATAATAAATCAAGATAACCCCTTGACTTTAAAGAAAATGTTAAGATACCCCCTAACAGTTCGACACTACCGCTTTTACTTTAAATTGATTATTTTATCTTTTAACTATTAAAAAAATATAAAAATAACTATATTATGCTTAATTTTGTTTTATAATAACTAATATAATTTTATTCTAATATTTAAAATTAAAAGTAATAATAATATTTTGATCCATAATTATTTTTCTTCTTTCAAATATGCTCTCAAATTTTTTGACAACATTAATTATTTTCAAAAATATTTGAACGATAGTAAAAATTATGATAATAATAACATTCTTATTTTATTTTAAAAATATTAATTTTTCTTATTTTCATATTATAAAATATACATAATTTTTAAAATAAAACTATTTTAAATAAATGATGTATTTTAAAAATTATATATAACTAACATATAAACAAAAATTTGATACGAAATTTGGGAGGAGAAAAATAATTAAAGATCAAAATATTTTTAATACTTTAAATTTAAATATTAAAATAAAATTACATTGGTTATTACAAAATAAAATAAAGATAATATGGTTATTTTATATTTTTTAATAATTGAAGAGTAAAATAGTCAATTTAAGATAAGACTATTAGTGTCAAAGGATATTTTAATATTTCTATAAAATCTAAAGGGGTATCTGGACTTACTAAGAACTCAAGGGGATGTATTGCTTTTTCCTAAAACAAAAGAGGTAAAGTACAATATTACAATAATAAATTATGAAATATATATACATAACTTTTTATATTCATCATATTCAAGTTTATTATCAATTTTCATTTTTATATTAGAAAACTTCATTGAGAAAACTAATTAAAGAACATAAAGAGCTCAACTTCATTACTATTTCCATCCACAAAGAGAGAAATGGAAAAGAGAAACTAATACAAGCATGTTGTAACATTCATAGCCATAGTTGCAAGAGAGTGCTCCAATGTAGGATTAAGCTCTCTGTTGATGCAGAAAAATTCCCTAGTTACAACAAGGTGGGATTTGGGACGGCTTTTATCGCCATCCCCAAGAAAGCAAGAGTAAGACAACATAGGAGGAAAAGAGCATGTCATGAACAAGCTAAGGAGTTATATATAGCTTATAATGCTTTCAGTTTTGCCTTAATTAGCCATTATAAGTTAAAGGACCTCTGTTACTAGAAAAATTCAAGTTGGACACGTGGCAAATAGTAAATCCATGGAAGGCTTGTCCAACACTTTATGGATTGATTCACTTCTCAACTACCTCGCTAGAAATTGAGTAGAGAGCACCACCATCGCCTGATACAATATCGCCCACCTCAAATTGAACTCCCGACCACTTATCGCCAAGATAGCCATGTTGTGAAGTCACGTACACTGGCTCATACAAACAAGGCCAAGTCCATAGACCAATTACTCCTGTACATCTGGAAATATGTGCCTATACTCTTGGTACCACCTCATAAGACCATGACCTTGGTCCAAACAAGTAGGATCGAGGTAGGCACCCTGGTATCTGGTGCACCTAGAATCACCCCAGTGTGGCCCTGGTAATTGCTGCCTTTGCTTCTTGACAAAGAAATATAAAAGGGACTAGCTGATAGTGAACAGACAATCCTTAAAAAGGGTAGAGGATATGTTACCAACAGGATCTGTTGGTAGTATAATCCTGATAGGCTTTTATAGAGTCTAGGTGAGGATCGTGTGTTAGCAGGGACCAACGAGATTGCAACACCTGGCCATCACGAGACATAGTGATCCTTGCGGCCAACAAAGGATAGGCATGTGAAGATGATGTTTGGATAAGGAGAAACTCTCCAATCATAGCCAGCCACGTGTTATGTTAACATGGCGTCACCAAGAGCAAATCAAAGAAGGACATGTGTAAAGGTAAAAATTAAGGTTAAGGCAACCCAGTTTAGCCAATCAAATTTAAGTATTCATTTAATGTATAAATACATTTTTCTAAGAGTTTAGGACAACCAATATTCTTAGGACAAAAGAGAGGAAATATTCCCAAAAAAGAATTTTTTCTCTTCCTCCATGACCTATATATACATGCCTAGGAATCAACCATTAATATGTAGAAATACATCTCACTAACTACTGTTTTGATTTTATTGACCCTTTGATTAGTATGTTGTGTTAACCATTTCCTAAAACCTCCGACCCGTTTGATATTTTCTTCATGTATTGTTCAAGAGGGTGTTCCTTGAACCTCATCTCTTCTTCTTTGCTCAAGTACTAACCTAGGCATTGGAGAGGGGTTGTTGAAGAGGCAACTCTTTTTTAATCCCTATTTTGTTTGCAGGTGGGGAGATACTTGTGTCGAGAGATAGTTCGACCATTGAGGGGAAACTGAGTAAAGTAGCAGTAATTGGGAGAAGAGTGTGTTATACAACATTTTAGAGGGTAATCGGAGAGCAAATATGTAGTGTGGGTTTGGACCAACTTATCTACTGAGGAAAGATGCAAATTTGGTGCGGACTAATTGACCACCTCAAAGTGCCCAAACCCATGTTTAACCTAAGAGCTGGTCAGCAAATTTCCCGCATTAACAATAACACCATTTGTAGGGAATGAGATCAAAAAGCCTTCTTATAACCTGTGTGTTCATCCGAGGACGAAGTTCCTATGTTTAAAGTCACGAGGAGAGGTGGTAGGGAACTTATTAAGGAATCCATTCACAATAACCACCCCTCAAAGAGTCAAGCCCACCATGAATACAGTGAAAGTAAGGATGTAGGTGAACGGGATAAAGCCGCAATAATGCAAGATATAGAAGCGGAAAGAAATTGGCCAAGACTAAGGGCCTCTTCGAGTACATGACGTCCTATTTGTACACTAATCTAGGCATCCCTTTACCACTTATGTAAACCAGAGGACCATCTGGAAAGTCATCTTCAGCTTACCCTTACTCGAGCTGACCAACATCAGTCTAGATAGCATAGCTAGCAATCAGAGGCCGCCAAGCAGAGGTAGTCCACGCAGAAGTAGCCAGGAGAAACCATAGCAGCTATACATCGACAACCAGTAACAAGGTTGAAGGGCCAAAGGACCAGGGAGATAGACTAGGTTATGGAGATTAAGATGCTCGTTGATGGCATGATGCCATATAGAGGCCAAAAGAGCCTGAAGAGATAATTATTAAAGATCTAAGCCCCAGTAAGAAAGCTTAGGGCAAGCAAGAGAGAGCCTAACCCTACCAACTTGCTCGGGCACTTTAGCATGCAGCTTTTAGACCAGGTCAAGAAAGCTTGCCTCCTGAAGAAGTTTAATAGAATATTCTTTATCTTGAGCCGTACTAGGGCTAAACAAACCATGTAGTTCATGTTGAGACATCCCAAGACCTGATGTTGGTGCAAGAAATTCTTAAGGAGGTGATGTGTAAAATGTTCTTTACCTCTTTAATCAGGCCAGTGAGGACCTGGTATCCAAGAATTTACCGCTTTTGCCAACAAATTTATTTACAGTTTCCAAGGAGCTAAACTACTTAGGAATGATCCCACCACTTTGCAATACATTAAGCAAAGCGACAAGAATCTTTGAAAGATTTTGTGAAGTGTTATCATGATGAGCTAATGCAGATGGGTGTATATGTAAAGATGGAAATCTTATGGAACTTATGGTACAACTTGCATGCAGGTCTCTTGTGGTCATCATATGAAGAGAGGCCACCTGCCTTTAATCAAAAGGCATACAACTGCGCCATCAAGCCAATTGCCATTAATGAGAAGCACAACATTATGCGAGAACGCGATAAAGCGGAAGACCTCAATGAAAGAAGTAGGGGAAAGAAGAAAACTAACACCCGATCATCTTGAGGTGGGCATGATCTCAAGGAGGCCTTCCGTCCTAGTATGGATGTCTATTAGAACCATTACCTTTCAAGCACTACTCCCTGCCTATGCCAGAAGTGTAGCGAATTCCACCTTCGTTGAGGATAAAGCTTATTCATGCTATAAAGGGAAAGGAAGGCTTCGAGCCTTTTCCAGTGCAACACTTTTTGGATACGGTGCAAGAGCACATATTTTATGCTATAAGGCATAAAGGGCTCTTAGTGACGTCTCCCAAGCAAACAGGTCGACTTGAAAGTAGGAATCTAAAGAAGTATTATGATTTTCACGAAAACCATTAGCACAACACTACTGATTGTTTCAGCTAGAGAGAGCATATTTAAAACCTCATTAAGAACGGTTATTTAAAGGAATTTTTGCTTGAAGTTTGGGAAAACATCTAGGAAGAGAGAAAGCAAGGTGAAACATCAAGAAGGGATGACGCGAGCAGGGCAAAAGTTGGCAAAAGTTTAGGCATTGACTTCAGTAGCATAATTGATGGGAGACCCACCTTAGTGAGCACTCTAACAGATACCAAAAAGCCTACTATCGCAACCCAACTTTGACCTACAGTAAGCATAAAGTGAACCTTGCAACAAGGGCATCTAAAGTAGCTGGATGACCTCAACTTTAATTATGTTCACTAAGAAGGATACGTGAGACGTGGCATATCTACTTGATCATGCCTTGGTCATAATCTTGATGGTAGCCAACAAGGATGTTGCAAGGATCTTAGTGGACATCGGGATTTTAGTGGATATTCTGTTCAAGGATGTCTTCGACAAGCTAAGGTTGGCGGCAATGCAAACACGGAGAGTAATGACGCCACTTAGTGGTTTCATCAAAGACCAGGTGATGTCATAAAAGAGCATCATGTTGCCAGTGACAATAGGAAAAAAGCGAGCCCAACTGATGATTGTGGTAAACTTTATCATTGTAGAAAAACCCAACCCATACAACATAATTCTAGGGCACCCGTTCCTCATGTCACCATGTCTCAACTTTAGATCCCTAAGCATTAGAGTTAAAGTAGTATGGAGAGCTAGTAGGAGACTTAGAACCCATCTTGATCAGTAAGGACGACCCTACTCGGGTAATCAAGGTAGGATTCAGGTTGAGCCTCGAGGTCGTTGTTTCCTTGGTTAGATTTTTCAAAAGTGCTTAAACATCTTCACCTGCCACAACGTGCCTAATATTGATATGAAGGTCTTTTTTCACTGCCACTATTCTTTAGCATTTGGTGCAAAAGTTGAGATTCTAGTTAAGGTAAGATTGCCAACATTCTAGACACTTCACTTTGACAAGGTCAAGAATATGACCTAGCTTAACCTGTCCTTAGACCTTCTTGAAGAGAAGAGAGAACAAACCTATGTTACAATGACGAAGTACCAGTAGAGGATTGTCGGGTATTACAATACTATGGTCAAGCCTAGAACGTTGCAAGAAGGTGATGCAATCTTAAGGAAGATTGTTCTCGAACTTAACGATGGATGATCCACTAAGCTCATCGAGACCTAAGAGAGGCTATATAAAATCAAGAGGGTCATCAAAGCTGGGTGTATAGCTTAGCTCACCCAAATGGACATGGGATCAAGCATCCTCAAAATACTAATTGACTCACAGAATACTTCCACTTACCAGGTCGAATAGGGATTATTAGCACTATGCTATCACCTTTTTTTGTTATTCCACCAAAGTTGATGGCTATGAACTTCGTTTCTCTGTTTTCTGTGTAAGTGCAGCTACATGTACCTAGGAAGAGTGTCTCCTTGTACGATTTTCACCAAGTACCCACTTATGTTATCCCTTATAAGGTAACACTTAAGCTTATGATTAATAAATGTTGTTTTTTGCCTCATTTATGTTAATTTGTCTCTATGATTTTTGTTAATGTTGAATTTTTGACAACTCGATATTAAACAACAAGTTCTCTAGCATGTTATAGATGAACTTACAAAAGGAAAAACAATTAAAGGAAAGTCGATTTCTCGGTAAAAACTCTCTGATGCTTAAGTCAGATATTTTCTTTTTAGAAAAGAAACTAATGAGATTCAATATATCTGTCAACATATCTATTTGGTTAAGTGTAAGGAGATTCAACATATCTGACTTCTTGATTTTTCACCTTTTATATGTTTATTCTGAATCCACTCACGTCAAATTCGAATAAGGAGCTAAACTAGTGAGATTTTCACGAAAAGTAGGATTTTAGGCGGCTGTTCTACAAGATTCTCGACATTCTATTACAATTGGGTCTTTTCTAAAAAATCTCCTGAGGTGGGATTATGTCTTTTCCTCCAAGCCTATACCTTTTGCTTGTTAAAGACCAAAGATTCTTTTAGGATATTCGAGTATTGGTTGATTACAGTAAGAGTTTTTAGGAGAAGTTGTCCATATCATCCAAATAGCGAATAACCATAAGATGGATTTTAAGGGAAGTGGGCTATTATCCCTATGATCTCCCCCTAAGTTTGTCGTTGGCAATTATTCTCATGAATACTCGAGATGGAAGCCATCCTCTCTCCACCCGATATCTAGAACTCAGCTGGTCCAACCATATAGTGTCAACAAAAATTTGCCTCAGGGTATTACATGGGTTGCCTGGAGGTGAACCATATCATTACTTGGCCTCTTCAGTTAAATTAAAACAACCCCAGTATTCATTGGCATTAGGTATCACTAACCTTAGGATATTTCTTCCTAAACAATTTTTATTTCCATAACTATGTATCCACGATTATTTCTCTTTGATTATGTTTTCGTGATTATTTCTTTGCGATTATGTCTCCGTGATTATATCTCCAATGTAGTTATATGTCCACAATCTTATGTCCATGGTTATGTTTCTGCGATTGTGTCTTTATGGTTATGTTTTTGTTGTTATATCACTTCTTATTACAATAGTTTACTTGCACACTTTGGGCTTGAAAATATTTGGGCTCGCATGAAGCTGGCCTGGGCCACGCTTGGACAAGGCAAGAACCACCTCAAATTAATGGTAATTGTTGGGAAGAAGTCTTAGCTAGAGAATTATGTCATGCCAAAGTCAATTAATTAAAATTAAAATCAAAATCAGGCGTCATATATGTATAAACATGTATCAGCCGGCTTAATCAAAGATCGACCTGGTTCATCTACATACATATATATATATATATATATATATACTGTACAAGGTAGGATGTGGCATGGACAAGGCACTATAAGCAAGTTAAAGAACTTAAAGACTACCTTAATACACAGCAAGTTTTACTATAATAAACACAGTCCATAAGTACAAAAGGTAGAGCTTGGCGTTAGAGCCGCCCCATTTATCATCTAGTTTAATAAACCACAAATATTAAACAAGTCCGTAAGTTTTGTCAAGTTTGCATAAATGAACAGCAGTAGAAGTCAAAAGAAAAGCAACAAGTTATCGCAACAGGTAACTAAAAATAGTTTAGAAGAAGAGTTGAAGCAAGTCTTGAGGCAAGGTCACGCATCAACTTTGGAGCCATCCTTCTCCTTATCATTGTCAAGGTTTCCTTCAATAGGTGTGAGGGTGGTGAAGGAATCAACTAGTTCCAATGGTTGAGTAGTAACAAGCATCGAAGGAAGTGCCTCAAAGGCTGAGTTCCTAATTTCTTGAACATAACCAATATCCCATTTTAGTCAAAACCAAACTTCATAAATTCCAAGCTTAAGGGAGGATGCAACTTGTATACCTCATATTTCGCTAATTGGTAGCCATCTTTGTAGTTCAAAGTCAGCACTACTTCATGTTGGGCCACTTTCACTTTACTCTGGCCCACCTCTTCTTAGAGTCGAGCAAAAGCTGAGTCAATCATTTTTTGGGCTCCCATGAGCTCTGTAATCAAGTGGCAAACTGTGGCATCCTTTTCTTCAACCTCCTTTTTAAAGGCGCATGACCTAAGCTCTAGCTTTCTTTAGGCATTCAGACGAGAAGGCATCCTCTTTAAGTTGTGCACCATGCAAAGACATGAGCAGAGTACCTTGCAAAGAATATAAGAAAGAGAATGCTAGAAAAGCAAGAACAAAGGAAAAATTTTGTGCTTAGTTGGAATATAACTAAAGGCAACCTATTTGGAGATATAGTTAGGGTTCTAGCTTTAAGACCTTATGAGACCCTAAATTGGTTAGCTCATTAACCTTATTGGCACCAATAGACTCGTATGCAGACTGTAGCAAAGGCAGAATTGATGTAGCATCAAGAAGATAGCCACCGAGTCGAGAAATCACTATTTGAGTGTCTACCCAATGTGGACTCACCAAAACCTTGCACGCCCTAAGTCTGAGTATGTGTCTAGGCCTTTAACATTGCACTTTTTACCCTATCAATGAGCGTTGTTTTCTTGCTAGCACCAGTGGCCTCAGTTTTTTCACTACCCAGAGATCAAGTAATGCATATGAGGAAATCAACCTCGTCAATAAACATAAGAAAGGGCAAGAAAAAATTGTTTCACATGACTATGATCCTCCCTTACCTCTCTTTTGGCCAACAGCAGGGCCAAACTCAACCATGTCTCATCTATTGCATCAATAGCTTTGAGATTAGCCTTTAGGTACTTCAAAACTTTCTTTACAGCTTTGCCATTGGTTGTACACCAGTCTCACATTCACTGAAACAATGAATTGGGTGAAACCCTGATACCACATTAGGCAAATAAAAAAAAGAGAGAAAATAGAAAGATTAAACTCACCATTAGCCTAGAATTTGGTCGAGATAACATATTTAGTGTTCTTTTTTACATGAATATGGCCCCATTCGCTATCAACAATAAACCATATATCATCCCAAACCATATCAATACAAGAAGATCTACTAGGTAAGATAACATGGGAAAATTGGGTCATTTATGAAAGTACTATCCCTATAATGTTTAAATAAGCTCGCATATCATCGGAGTCGAGATCCTTCCCAACACCCTCTCTCTATACAGTATACAGCTAAATGAGGTTTGTCTAAAGATGAAGTGTTAAGCTATATAATGGTAAGGCCAGCATCGTTCAAAACCTTTGCGAAACATGGTTGGATAGGCAACTACAAACTGAGCTCAAGATACTTCCTTGAAATAATAACCTGGCCACCATCATGGTTATTAGGTCTGAAGCCCGACTCAAGAAGGAAAAGATTGACTGAAGATAAAATGTTGAAATCACTTCATATTTTGACCATGTTAGCCTTGGTTAAAGCAGTAAGGTGGCGGTCTAGAAAAAAGTAAATGACCTGGGCCAGCTTGGGTAAAGAGTCGTCCTTTTCTTCCTTACTTGAATCATCACTATCAAAAGTCATCACTGTCAAAATCATCACTACTAAGACCCTCACCATTGGAGTCCTGACTATTTAGGAGAATGGCTTGAGACTTGAGGAGGTTAGTAGGCTGTACACTAGTAACCCCATATATCTATTCAACTTGACTAAAAGAGGATCCTGGTTAGAACATGTCTGGTCAAGAAATTTGGGCTAACGTGCCAAGTTTAGGGAAATCGTTTTGGTGTTTAGGAAAGTGACCTTGGGCCCATAAAGCGAATGAGTTTTGTGTTAATTGGCTTAATGCTAAGGCAGTTTCGATATGTCTTTTTCAGTTCAACTTAGAAAGGATTTTGGTCCAGCATCACGCAAGTGAATCTGATCAGAAAGTAAGACTGTCACTCTAATGCTTTGTCGACTTTATTGCAACCATCCCAAGGGCAAGTAACAATGCATAAAGGAGACGTAGATGTAATTCGACTTACACAACAGTTACGAGAGATCGAGTGGAGCTACTTGGAGAAAGTTAGATAGGTAAGGGCTTTGGAAAATAAAACGGAAATAATGGAGCAAGAGATCGAGAACCTAAAGAAGATAATTCAAGAAGATGTCATCAACAAGCGAAACCCGGCGAAGTAAGAATAACTGAGCAACAAAGAAAGCGTTACCTCACCAAGAGTTCGTCACAAAGAATTATCTCCTAGGAGATTGGAGAATAAGTTGCGGGAACAAGATAAAGAGAAGTAGGAGAAGACTCAAGGGGAGAACCTAGGGTGTAGAGGTCGCGATGAAGAAACTACCTTCTGTATTGCATGAAGGCTAATCAAAGAACAGCCCTTGATCGTAATGAACAAAGTCAAGGTAAAAAAAGTCCCGAGCACGGTATGAGTTCGATCAACATAAGAACCTACTTGAATCAAAAGTACAAGAAGGATGGAGAAAAGATTGTTGCAAGAAAAATGCCAAGGTAGGCAAGGCCTATTACCGACCTGGTAGTTAGTAGGAGAGAGATGGGGGAAAGGATTTGGGAGCTTATCAAAGAACTACAGGCCCAAAGAGAAAAGGAATGACAGTTAGATGGAAACATGGGGGATAGATCAATACTTTTGTTGAAGTCCCCCTTTTTAAAGGAAATACAAAATCTAGTTCTTGCCCAAAATTTAAGATACCTTAAATCCGGCCATTTACGGGAAAGACAGACCCAACGTTGTACATCAACCTTTTTAGGGAGATGATGATGATACAAGGCTTAATGGAACTACAAATATGCCGCCCATTTTCCCTGACCCTGGAAAGATAATTGAGACGATGGTATAAAAATTTGAGGCTGGAAAAAGTGAAGAGCTTCGACTAGCTTTGCGAGCAACTCGTCAATGAGTTAAGAGAAGTGATGGCCGTAGAAATTAATCCTATCTCATTACTACTATTAAAGCATAAACGGGATGAAACATTAAAAAGTTTCATAAAAAAGTACCACAAGGAGGTTATAAAGGCTAGAGCCTTCTCATATCTCTTGGCATTGGAAAGGCTTAAAAGGGGGCTAAGAATGGACAAGGATGGTTTGTTGTGCACAAATAAATAGTAACTATGTATGAATAGGCTCATCAAAGTAATTGAAATAAAAGATTGCATATTGCTGAAGAAGAATGAAGAGAAGTTAGAGGAATTTGGGATGGGGGTGAAGACTGAGACCCGAAGATAAGAACAATGGAAGAGGCCAATCGCGACTTGATCCTATACTCCTTACAAAAAGAAGAGGGAAGATTTTCAATGACCACGGTACGATGCTAGATCTGAGTAGAGGTCATGGATTTCACACCCCCATATACGAAGAAGGAACAAAACCTTGAAAGGAGTTGCCTCTTCCACCGAGGGAAAGAATTAAGAAAGTTGCCTTAGTGCAAGATAAAAGAAAGTTCATAAAGCTAAACATGCCTTTGTCGATGATATATGAAGAGATTAAAGATTTGGGTTTATTACATGCCCCTTGTCCTTTGAGGTTAGCCTTAAATGTCCGAGATAAGGAAAGAAGATGTGCGTTTCACCAAAACCACGGGCACATGATGAATCAGTGTCTGGATTTGAGGGAGCAAGTAGAAATCCTTATACGGAATAATCACTTGGATCAATACAGAGTAAGAACATACGAAGTAGGGGAAGGCTTCGAACACGAGAAAGTAAAATTAAGTTCGGTCCTCAAAAGCATGGTGATTTCAAGGGACTCATGTTGGTGGGTAACTCTAGCAATACAAGGAAAAATTACTCGAAATACTCATTACCGAACACTCCTATGGGCCAATGCGTAATGAGTGTTAGAGTCGAGAAAAAACGTTGTTTGATGTCGATTTTGATCATATTCACTGATGAGGATGAGGCAAGAGTTAGCTACCGCTATGATGATGCTTTAGTGGTAACTATGGAAGTTGACTCAGCTAAGGTTAAAAGAATTCTAGTGAATACGGGAAGCTTAGCCGACATAATATTTGAGGGGACTTTGAACTCTTTGAGAATTGAGAATCTAAAGATATGAGCTGCAGACACGACTTTGTATGAATTTCTGAACTTGTATATTCTTTTGTTGGGCTCAGTTCAAGTACTACTCTCAATGCAGGATATACCGTATCAAAAAACCATGATGATAGAATTCTAAGTTATGGATTTAAAAATGTCGTACGCCATAATCTTAGGAAGACCTTTCTTGAGAAAAATGAGAGCAATAAATAGTATACACTACTTGAAGCTTAAATTTAGGGCAGGAGAAGAAATTAGCATCGTATGAGAAGACTAAAAGGTCGCCTAAACGTGTTCTGCGGCCTCCTTAAAAATGTTCTATTTATAACTACGAAACCTGTAAAAGGACTGAACGAGGAGGACATTGAATAATGAAAAGTGATGGATAAGTTATAGAAGAAAGTGGGGCAAAAAGGGATGAGGCCAATGGCCAAGCCAGTAAAGAAGTTGGAAACAGTGTCCCTTGACCCATTAAGGCTTAAGTGGGTAACAAAGATTGGCTCTTAGTTACTTGTGAAAGAAAAGGAGAGGTTAATTACCTTCTTAAGAGAACATGCAGACATGTTTGCCTGGACCTACAAAGACATGTCAGCGATCAACCCTAAGGTCATTTCGCATCACTTGGCAGTTAATCCAACGATTAAATTTGTTAAGCATCATTTCGCATCACTTGGCAGTTAATCCAACGATTAAATTTGTTAAGCATAATTGAAAAACATTTAATTAGGAAAGAACGGAGGCGATTAAATAAGAGGTGGATAAACTGATCACGGTGGGGTTCGTAAGAGAAGTGTACTATCTCGATTGGGTGGCCAATATAGTGATGGTCAAGAAAGTAAATGGAAAATGCAGAATATATGTTGACTTCACCAATTTGAACAAGGCTTGCCCAAAGGATAGGTTTCCACTTCCACAGAAAGATCAGTTGGTAGACTCAACAACTGGGCATAGCTTGCTAAGTTTCATGGATGCATTTTCAAGATACAACCAAATTCAGATGCACAAAGCCGATTAAGAGAAAATGGTGTTCATGACTAGTCAATGAAGGTATACATAGATCACATGATCACCAAGTCGCTTACGGTCGAAGATCACGTTTAGCATTTAGGGGAAACAATCTCCCTACTCGAGAAAAACAACGTGAAGCTAAATCCTAGGAAATGTGCATTCAAAGTCCTCTGAAAAATTGTTAGGGTTCATAGTTAGCGAGGGCGAGATAGAAGCAAATCCTCAAGAGGTCTAGACAATACTGAATATGAAATCCCCATCCACATTGAAGGAAGTGTAAAGTTTAATAGGGAGGCTAACCGCACTAAACAGATTTTATCTCTAAAACTACTAACAGATCTTTCCATTTTTCTAGGCCATAAAGAAAGGAAAGAACATGAAATGGACAATGAAGTGCGAGGCAAGTTTTCAGGAGT
Source organism: Azadirachta indica (assembly GCA_022749755.1). Taxonomy (NCBI): domain Eukaryota; kingdom Viridiplantae; phylum Streptophyta; class Magnoliopsida; order Sapindales; family Meliaceae; genus Azadirachta; species Azadirachta indica. The sequence goes on from CM040442.1 coordinate 18,345,101, forward strand.
TAAAAATTTATTTAGCGAACCCACTTCATCTGCTAAACTCACTGATAGAGGATACGTTATACTTATATTTGGCTGTAATTGATCATGCAGTGAGTTCGGTGTTGGTGAGAGAAGATGGTAGAATTTACCAACCAATCTATTATACAAGCAAATTGTTGCTGGATACAGAGAAAAAATATCCACCACTAGAAAAGTTGGCTTTTGCGTTAGTGGTCGCAACACAAAAGTTACGGCCATACTTTCAAGCACACACAATAGTGGTCCTCACCGATTATCCTTTGTGACAAATATTACATAAGCCAGATTTCTAGGAAAAACTGGTCAAGTGGTCAATTGAGATTAGCAATTTTGATATAGAATACCAACTCCGAGAGGTAGCTGGACAAACAATGTCCTAGGGGACTGAAAACACTGAATCAAAGGAGAAACCTGTTCAAGGCCATGCAGCAAGAACAGGGAATAATGGTGTCCAATTTTCTAGCGAGACAATTAAATAAACAATGGGAAAGGAGCAAGGAGAATCAAGACTATGGCATTTGTACATGGATAGGGCGTTAAACTCATAGGGTAGAAGAGCTGGCATAATCTTGTTTGGACTAGAGAATAAGTTAGCTTACGCCCTGCAGTTTAACTTTAAAGTAATAAACAATAAAGCAGAATACGAAGCCTTATTGGCCAACTTGGTTTGGCATTGTCAATTGGAGTGGATTGCCTCAAAATTAAAAGGGATTCGCAATTAGTAGTGAACCAAGTTTCCAGCCAATTTGAAGTAAGAGGTGGAAATATGCACACCTACTTAAATAAGGTTATAGAATTGATGAAGCATTTGAAAAAAGTAGTAATAATGTAAATCCCACGGTCAAAAAACACCAAGGTGGATACCTTAGCCAAATTAGCTTCAACACTACAGGGGAAATTCTTGACAACAATCCATGTGGAAATGCTATACCAAAAGAGTGTGGGATAATCAAGGATAAAATCTAAACAGGTCAACATTGCATACCAAGTCCTAACATGAATGGATCCAATCCAAGAATACATTCTTAAGGGTAAATTACCAGAAGATAAGGAAGAAGCCAGAAAAATTAAGAACAGATCCTCACGATATTCAATGATTGATGGGGTATTGTATAAGCGGGGATTTGGGTTGCCATACTTGCATTACCTAGGTGAAAAAGAGGCAGATTTTGTACTTAAAGAGGTTCATATGGGCAGCTGTTGTGATTATGGAAGAGGCAGGTCATTGGCATACCGCATTTTGTGCCAGGGTATTACTAGCCGATGCTACACCAAGACAAAATAAAAGTGATGTAATCTTGTCCAGGCTATTAGTTTTATAGAGATATTCCAAAACAACCCTTTAAACTCACCTTTTTGCTCAATCCATGGCCTTTTGCTCGGTGGGGGCTAGAATTGATCAGCCTACTGCTAGCAGGACATGCCCAGCTGAAGTATGCAATTCTCGTTGTTGATTATTTTATAAAATGGGTGGAAGCTAAGCTATTGGCTACCATAACTGAGAAGAAAACTACCGCTTTTGTAGAGGGGAACATAATCTATCGGTTTGGAATCCCCTCATATTAACAGTAAACAATGGCAAGCAGTTTGATAATATGAGCTTCAGAGAGTTTTGTGCTAACTTAAGTATCTACCTTAGATTCGTCTCCAACCCATCCTAAGGCAAGTGGACAGGTCAAAGCAATAAACAAGACTATTAAAAAGGCTCTGAAGAAACAGCTTAATGATAAAAAGAGAAGATGGGTTTGATTAATTACCTCAAGTATTTTGGGCTTATAGAATAACAACAAGAATTGGGATTGGCGAAATAGCCTATTCTTTAACTTTTAATTTCGAAGCAGTAATACCAATGGAAGTTGGGGCACTTTCATTATGAGTACGGCATTTTGACGAGCTTAAGAATGACAAGTTGATAGAGCTAGGTTTGAATCTATTAAAAGAGAAACGAGATCAAGTACTTATCAAGATGCTTGCCTATTAACAGCATGTGTCTAAGTACTATAACAAAAGAGTTTGATCAAGAGCCTTTTACAAAGGAGATTTATTTCTGCGATGAGTTACACAAAATACTAAAGTGCCTGGTGAAAAAGTCTTGGGAGCTAATTGGGAAGGGCAATATAAGGTGACCAGGATTGTTAAACCAAGAGTTTATAAGCTACAACATTTAGATGGAAGGGAGGTCATGAAGCTATGGAATGCAGAGATGCTAAAAGTATTTTCCTTGAAGACTTGAAAAATTGTTGTTTAAAAAGATCTGATTTCAGTTCATATCAGACAACAGTGACTAAGAAATTGACAAGTTTCATTTTACTTGAAAAATGGTTGTAAAAAGATTTGATCTAGTTCAAATCAAACAACAAATGTTGAGAAGGTAATGAGTATCGTTTTACTTAAAGAATTGTCGTAAAAAAAAATCTAACCTTAGTTTGGATCAAATAGTTGAACAATCGCAAAATTAATGAATCGATTCCAAGAACTATCACAAAATAGATTTGACCTCAACTCAGATCAAATAGAAGATTATTATTAGAACATCGAATCTCATTTAAAAGAATTGTTGTAAAAAAATCTGACCATAGTTAAGATCAAACAACGATGAACAAACAAATTAATAGGTTTCGTTCCATTTTGAAAGATTATTGACTTGACCTTAATTCAGGTCTCATAACAATGAACAATAAGCCAACAAGTCTCGTGTTCACTTAAGAAAATCATGATGCATAATTCTCTTTCTTGTTATCCAATTTGAAAGAAAGTCTAAAGGTAAATTTAAGAATTTGTTTGATTGAGACAACGTAGCAAAGAAATTCAAAGAAAATGTCAAGTATTTTAGCCAACCATGAGTAGAGAAGCACAAATAACAGTCGTCAAAGCTTTCCTTTGAATAAGCAATAAAGGTTTGATCATTTACAAATTGATTAAATTTTACAAAGTAGAAGTAAAATAAAGATTAAGTCTTAGGGGAAGGCGTGGTCTACTTGGTCCAAAAGGGGACAAAGTCTTAGGCGAGCTACTCAACAGCTGCTTTCTCTTGATCTTTGACTTCTTGAGTAGGTTGAAAGACTTTGAGCCTGTCAAAAAGCCAACCCAAATCGAACTCTTTATATTCTTTTTGAAAGTTCTTGCAAGCTAACTCCAAAACCTCTTTAGCAAAATCATCGCATTGCCGCTCGACTTTCGCTTTAGAAATAGTAAGTTCGTCTTCTTGATCTTTATTAGTATGGGCGAGGTCAGCCATATGTGAGTTGAGCTAGGACATTTGGGCCTCAAGATTGGCAACTTTATCTTCGAGCCTACTATGCTCTCCTGCCCACTTTTTCCTCTCCCCACTTAACTGAGCCTCCAGGCTTTTATCCCCTTTTTTCAATTCCTTCAATTTTTGATTCAGTATGTCCTCTCTGAAGATAATTGATCTATGGACTTATATAAATTTACATTCGCAATAGAATGTTCCTTCACGCTTTTGATCTGCTTGGTGAGAAAGTGATACGCCTGCATAAGTCAAATAATTAATCAGTAAATCTGATCATAATCAAGCAACAACGAGAAAATTAGGAAATAGTTACCCTACCCAATTGTTCGTGAATCTTGTCCAGCACAACGTTAGTACTGTCAACCTCCATCTTCGAAGACAAAGATAAGTCAATTATTCCAGCTAGATGATTGATTAAATGAAGAAGGTACTTAAAGAGATCCTTCTTCTCCTCAAGGATGTCTGTCTAGTAGAAATTGTTAACCTCAACAATCTCTTCTCCTTACTCGGTATATTGCTTCTTGGTCAGTCTCTTTTCAGCACCTTTTGAAACCTCCGACGAGCGTTTTCCTTTGTCTTTGGGTAGGTTCTTTTTATCCTTTTTAATACCCTGGTTAGCCCTCTTTCCTTTAACCTTGGAATTGACCGCCTTCTTCTTGGGCAGCTTGTTCTTGTCTTGCTCAGGCTTCTAGGAAGTTTCTTGCTTGTTCCTTGCTGAGGCCTCAAGATGGGATTCCAGAGAAGAGAAGATAGAACTTAGAGAGCTCAAAAGCTTTCCCTTACCTCTCTTTGGAGCCATCTTCTTTATAAAATATCAAAGAAAAGGGATAAGAATTCATGCAAACAAAGGAAATCACAAAAGGAGGAATAGGTGAAATATTACTCACTTTGACCCGTGTTGAAGGTATCTTGATTAGTCCCTAACAAAAGCCCTATTTTCACTCTAAAAATTGTGTTGAGTTCTTAGTTCCTCATAGATGGGAGCGACCTCAACTAAACCAAAGCCTATTAACTAATTAAGTAAGAGCAGGGTCTTTTAATTGACTTGCTTCACACGACTAGCATTAATCTTCAATAGGAGAGAAGTGGCTAAATTAGGCTTTGAACCCTAAGCAGCTGTATAAGCAAAGAAGATTGTTAAAGGTCACGTTCGACACGAAAAACCAAACACATCATTTTGACTTTAAAGGATGCACTTATAGAGAACAGGTTTAAATGCATAGGGCATGGGTTCATGTTCATCTCAGCCAGAGAGCAATGGCACCAATCCCCGCCCGTATAAAATCATTTATCTTTCAAGTCCTTTTTGCAAGAAGGGTTGCCCGTAACCAATTTATCGGCCTTAGTGTGGGCTCAGAGATAATAGAAACCTGAGTGTTTCTTCAACCCTTTCTTGAGTAAAAACAAGTGTTTGATCTCATTGATGGTTGATGGGATTGTTTCGACATGGCCCAGATCATATATAATTCGGTAATAGTCCTCAAATCGTTTAGGTTTAGCTGGCAAAGGGGAATCCTAAAACTATGAAATAAGGTGGCAAAATAAGGCTGTAGTGGTAACCTTGCCCCAAAGAGGAGAAACTCCTTGTTGAAAGCCACCTCGTCCCTTCTGAGGTGGCTTGGGAACTCAATGGCCTATGAAACTCTAAAAGAGACGAATTTGGGGATAAGATAAAATCTTATAAAAAATATAAGATCGGCCTCGGTGATACTAAAAGGGAATTTGTCAACTTCAAATAGGCTATTTTCTCTTGTCAAGTCAGGGGAAGGGTATTGGACTATAGGTTGATGACTAATGTTGGTATGAGGATTCTCATTGGTGTTGACTTATCCCAGTCATCTTCAGGGCCGCTATCTTTTTCTTCATCATTGACCCATACGTTCCTATCTCTTTGTTCCCTCTGCATTAAGGGTACCTCGGATATATTTTTCCAAGGTACCAATCCATGATTACTCAATTCAAAGACTGGATTTGAAGTTGTGGGTTGCTCAAATTGTTGGGTGACTTTATCTACAAGACTTTAGAGAACTTCTTGGTCTCCCTTGTTGGTTTATTTAGGGTCCATTTCTACTTCCATATGGTCAGAAGAACCGTTAGACAAGATCACTACTTCAGGTTTTATATGGAAATACTTGAGGCTGTTTGATCTAGGGTCTAAGATGGTTAGAGGGATTTCAACGTCAGGGTTGAAAATAGATAAAGGTTGAGCTCTCCTTAAGGGAATGGTTCCATATTTCTAAGAAGCTTAGCTTTAATCCTACGAGGAAGTCGGTTCTAGGCTTCGTAATTCATCTTAGATGAACTTATTGAAAATGTGTCAAATCTGCTCCCTGAGCTACTTGAAATGTCCCTCAGATCAAGTTTCTTAAGTTTTACCATAGATAACTTAAGCAAACACCAGTACCAGTTGGTCAGTTTATAATTTGCTCTAGGATAGAACTATAGTTAAGTGACAATTCTGTTCAAATGAATTCATAATTACCTATAAGAGGGATGTTTCCCTCTAGTCAAAGTACTCAACTCTAAGGGTTCCTATGAGGTCCTTGCGTTATGATCTGAACATGGGCAAATCACTGCTCGAATAAGAGAAACCTAAACGTCTGAGTCTAGTTTTGGAATACTTTTTACCCATTACTTCGACTTCTAGATCTATTCAAATGTCTTAAAGCATTAGAGTAAGTTTAAGTTACAGGAAATGTTACAAACATTAATCAAGGGATTGCAACATTTTTCTCACATGATGCAACAAGTTTGCATCTCAGTAATATAAAAAGTGCACGCAACAATGGAACATAAAGGAAAAGCAATTTACCTGAGTGAAGAAGTTTGCCAAAGCTTGACACAACTTGTTCACGTATGGAGGACAAAGCCTGCAACGAACAAAAAGAATCTTCAGAACTTTGTGGAAAACGTGAGATGGAAAGTGGTGAAAGAGGAAAGGTTAAAATTTATACCCATTTCACCTTTTTTCGATCCGCATTTTAACAAAGATGATCGGTTCTAATGATGCCACGAGATCATCAGCTGGGGTGACAATTTTGCAAATAGGATGATCCAATGGCATAGAGGCACATGGAAGTATATCAAAGGGTTTAGAGGTGGTAACAATTGTAGTATTTATGCATATCAATTCTCAGCGAGAGAATCAAGGTGAGGAGTAGGCATATTTTCGTGCCATTGACATTTCGTTTAGATTTCAAAAGGCGTTATTGTATTTGGTGTTTAGCTACCAAGTAGGCTATGATTCTTGTCAGTTATGAGGAAGATTTGATGTTCAAAAAGTGGTGGGGGTGCCAACTAAGGAGGAAGGGGAGTCTGCAGACCATACCTGATTTATTCAATTCAATGTTGTCTGAAAATAATTAAGGCCATCCCAAAATAAAAGTTTCTAGTGAAAATGCCTAGTTTTACTGAAAATTGGGGAGCTTAATTTTTGGGAGAATGGCCTAAAGCCAAAGGAGGTTAGTAAGCTGCATGCTAGTAAGCCTATATATTTGTTCAGTTTGACCAAAGAAGGATCTTGGTTAGACCATATTTGATTAGGAGAATCTGGCTAATGTGTCAAGCTTAGAGAAATCATTTTGGTGTTTAAGGAAACAACTTTGGGCCCATGGAACGAATGGGTTTCGTGTTAACTAGCTTGATGTTTAGGCAGTTCTAGTATGTCTTGTTCGAATCAATTTAAGAAGAATTTTGGTCGAACGTCACGCAAGTGAATTTGATTAGAAAGTAAAACTATCACTTGAAGGAAATCCTTATGAAAAGAGAAATTGGATCTGAAAGTCCTAATTTAAGGTAAGTTAGGATTCTATAAGATACATTCCAGATTCTATTAGACTTCCTAATGTTACTAAAACAAGGCAATTAGCACTTATATATATATATATATATATGGCATTCTCTTCATGTAAAAAGCATTCATGAATTTTTTTGAAATAAGCAATAAAAGTAATTTTTTCTTTTGAGTGAAGAAGTGAGAAGAATTCAATCTGTATTGCATGGTATCGAAGCTGCAAATTTCTTTATCAATACTCACTATTAGAATCCTCATTGCCCTGGTCCTTTTTAGAGGTGGCAAAAGCCTTTCCTTTCCCGTTGCTCTCCTCACCAGGTTTCACCTTAGATTTTGCAAGGACGGCCTTGTGATTCTTCTTCGAAATGGGATTTTTCTTCGAGGTCGTCTTGTGGCCCTTTGATCATTGAATAGGTGAAGAATTCTTCTCTACATCTACATCGCTTACAACATCGATGGAATTAGGCACCAGAGAGGAGTCGCTGAAGAGGAGACTCCTATCTAAGCCTTTTTTTGTCCGTAGGTAGGAGGTACATGTATCAAGAGATACTATTGAAGGGAGACTAAGCAGAGTCATAGCTATTGGGAAGAAAGCATATTCAACAGCATTTAGAGGGTTACCAAAAAGCAAATCCATAATGTGGCTTTGACTACCTCATTTACTAAGTAAGGATGTAGACTAGGTGTGGACCTCCTGACCACCTCAGAATGCCTAGACCCATGTTTGGCCTAAGAGTTAGTCAGCAAATTTCTCGCATCAAGAGACCTCGATTGACTTCTTGGTTAAAAAATAAATAAATAAAATTTTACAATTTTAGAACTTGAACACCACATTTAAGGCAATTATGTAACACTTTATCATTACACCACTTATATTCATTAGTTAAAATATGTAAATAAAAATATTTAACTAAAAAATATTTAATTTATATTTTTTAAAACATTATTTTAAAAATTATTATATTAATGTAATAATTTTATAACACAAGACAATTCAAATTCAATAATTATAACTATTATTATCATTAATAATAATTTAACAATAACTTTATTTTGAACAGTTATTAAAAAATAAGTTTATTACTACTACTTTTTATAATTATTTGAAGAAACAATAACTATTTAAAATATATATACTTAAATTTTAATAAAATAAATTTGACTACAAATATAATTATTTTTAAAAAATTAATTTTAAAAATTTTCAAAAAATACATTTAATTGATACATATAATTATTATTTAACAATAATTCACTAAATTAAATTATATATGGGTAATATTAATAATCATTCAAGTAATTTAGTTTTGTAAAAACCATTTTTACATGTAATCGACGACTCTTATAAAAAGAAAATGGAGAGATGGGATCGACTTATTTAAAAATTTGCAAAAATATATAATAATTTAATTTTATAATGGTTTACTAGTATGAAACTTAGTATAAATTTTTAAAAATATTAAATCTATTGAATTGAATATATATTTAAAATATTTAATAGAAATTGACTCCTGCAATTATTAATTTTTTAATTATTATTAAAAAATATATCATCAATTTTTTATTTTTCATCAAATCTCATAATATAAAATAAAATTTTTATATCTTTTTAATAATAGTAAATTAATTTTTCATAAGTGGAGTTATCATTTCACGTATCATAAAAAATAATATAATGAAAATAGATATTTAATTTTCATAATTATTGAAAATAAAGTAATTAGTAAAAATCATTAATTTCATTGATACAATTAATATAAATATTACAGTTTATAATATTTTATTAGAATAAAATATTAAATTTAATTTACTTTAATTTTTTAATTAAACCTATGTAAATTAGAAATAAATAAACGTGATAATAATTTATGATTTAATTTTAATTAATTGATGAAAATTTAGAGAAAATATATTAAATTAATCTTAAAGTTTAATGTGTCCTACTTTTTTGATAATTTTGTAAAAAAAATATTTTCTTCGACAAAAAAATTAAAATATGAAAAGAAAAATAAAATATTTGATAATTTCTCATTTTATAAATCTTATAATATTATGTTGAAATGAATTAATTCATTAATTATAAGTTAATTTTCTTTTTACATCAATTAATTATTTTTATTTTTTCAAAATTTATTGTTATAATCTAATTATTAAAGTTATTAAATATTTTTAGTTGTTGATTAATTTAGGCGTTAGGTCTAATTCCTTACAAATTGACATTGGTTTCCACTTTTCATCACTTCGCTTTCTTTTGTCTAATCCCTATTAAGACGCCGATATTTGAATTTTCTTGTTAATCTAGGCGAACAGGTAAATAAAAAAATTATGCTTTTGGATTATGCATGTTTACTATTTGAATCTCATGTTTCTTCAAATTGTTCTTTTTCTTAATATTTTCGTTTGCATTATCATCTTTTATGGGAAAAGGTAACATTCATTTTTAATTTTCTAATTTTGTAATCTCCGTTTAATGGCAACGGTGAGGAGTTCATTTTCTTTGTTCTTTGAATTTTGTAATTGTAATTTATTTGAAGCCCATTTCTCTCTTTTGTTGAATTTAATTTTAATTTATTTGAAATCCATTTCTCATTGACATAATTTTGTCGGATTTTCTGGGTATCTTTTGATTGAGTAGCTGATGTTGATGAATTTGAAATCAATTTCTCGTTGAGATAATTTTGTTGAATTTTCTGGGTTTTATTATGATTGAAAGAAGAGTACTCTCTTGTTTATGGGAAACTGGAAAAATGAGGAATTTCTCTCTTTTTTCCTTTAATTTTTATTTGTTTGAAATCAGTTTGTCGTTGAGATAATTTTGTTGAATTTTCCGGTTTAATTATGATTTAGAAGAAGAGCAACTGGCACATTGAGGAGTTTCTCTCTCACTTTCTTGTTGAGATAATTTTGTTGAATTTTCTGGGTTTTTTTCAGATAATTTATATGATTGAGAAGCCATTGTTCATGAATTAGGCAAAACAGTAATTCTTTTCATGCAAAATTGGCAACTGTGAGAAGTTGTTTCTAATTTTGTTATTTTTGTTTATTTGAAATCCATCTCCGTTGAGATACATTTTTGTTGAATTTTCTGAGTTTTCTTTGATACTTGTTTGATTGAGCAATTATGTTGAGGTACTTTTCTGTTCAATTTTCTGAGTTTTGTTTTCAATACTTGTTTGATTGATAAGGTGTTCTGTGGTATACTAGGCAAAAAAAAAAAAAAGAAATTGTTATTGTGTTGAAATTGTTTTATGAGAAACGGGGAAGAGTTTTTGTTTAATTGTGTAGTTTTTGTTTATTTCAGATCCGTGAACAAATTTGCCGGTTGTTGTAAACATCAATATGTTAATCATAGCTATTTTTTATAATTTCCATTGTTTTTTATGTTTCTGATTTAAATGCATTCCGAATTGCAAACATCATATATGAAATATTTTTTGCCTTTTTTTTCAGGCATGTCCTGCCTTTCAGGGTTTGGTTTACAGTACGTTCAATTATTAGGTAACAGGGTTTGGACTATGTCTTCTTATTAGGTTATATATGTTCATGCCTTTTGTTTGTTCTGCCTGTGATAATGAAACTTCAGTATTTGTATAATTTTTTTTTTTTGAAATTTGGACGTGGAATTGCTTGGTAATTTTATATTTATTGTTTATAGCAGTCAATATAGTGTATGGTTTCAGTCGGTGATATTTGACTCTCTTTGTTGTGTAGTGTATGGGGAATTCCCTTTTTCTTTTGTTTTGTCAACTCTGCGTTGTAGGACTCTTAACGTGTAATTAAAATTGGATGTTCTGTTTCTCATCTTCAAGGTTTTATGGAATAGAATAGAGAGCAAAGGCCTCCGTAGGAAAATTTAGTGCAATAATCTTAAAGTTGTTCTAGTTGCTCCATGCATTTCATGAATGATGATTAAACTCTGTTGAGTTCAGTATGCATCTTTGCCTTTTTCTTTTTTGTGCCAAAAGACTCATTATGGAATCCCAACTCCTAGTTCTGATCTCAACCGTAACTGTTCACTAATTATGGTTTTTTGGTTCAGGTTACATGAGATAATATCTTGGATAATTATGATGCTTTCTGCACCAGAATTGTTAATGTTCGTATCAGGATTTTTAGGCTTGGTGGGAGAAACTCTAATGAGCAATAATTGGTTGTGTACGATGCATGCAATTGTTGACTCTGGTCCAAGAGTTACATATAATTGTCACTGATTTTAATTTATCTAATCTACTGCCATTATCTGTTATGGTTTAATATATATAGCCTGTGGATTTGATGAACTGCATTCTCAAGGTTTGTGATAATTATAGCAAATAGATTATGCTTGCTACTATGAATATCATATAATTATTGCTTATTGATTTTGAGTTATCTATTATAGCTTGGTGGATTTGATGAAATGCATTCTCAAGAGTGGTAGTTTAGACGTTACAGTGAAGTTCCATGTGTTGTCCAAGTCCATGATAATCATCGTTATAAAAGAAATGTTTTTTCTTTCTCCCGTGTTCTTTTAGTAATATTTATGGGAACTAAAGAAAATAGCTGGGATATGTTGCATTTACATTATACATACACGTGTATTCTGTTATGATGGATTGTGCTTGCAAGGGCTTGTTGTGTTTAACTTCTTTGGGCATGTTTTCTGTAACTAGTGGACAGTTTAGAAATCTGATCTTTGTGTAATAACTGCTTTTATTTACTTGCTGCATTATATTTACGTGTAAAGTAGTAAATTATGTTATGATTGGATTGTTTGTGCAAGTCCTTTAGCTTTAACTTCTTCGGACATGTCCTCTGTGATTTTGGAAATCTGATGTTGCTACTGTGTTTCCTGAGCCTTTCCAGTATGTAATTTATGTTTGTCCTTTCTTTTCTTGCTTACACAAGATAATTATGATGGTTCTTGTTTTAGAATCCTGAATATATCAGGATTTTTCTGCGGTAAGATAATTGGTTGTGTATGATGCGTGCAATTAGTTTAATATGTATAGCCTGGTAGATTTGATGAACTACTTCTGAATTGTCAAGAGTGCTTGCACGCATCATACAGTGAAGTGTTTATGCAATACATACAGTGAAGTGTTTCTTTCATGTTTATGGGGATTTTAAGCAAATAGCTGGGATATATTATTATTGCATTTACACGTGAATTCTGTTACGATGGATTGTGCTGGTAAGTGTGTGCTTGGTTGTGTTCAACTTCTCTCCAGGCATGCATGTTTTCTGTAACTAGTGAACAGTGTGGAAATCTGATGTTTGTGTAGTAATTTTTCTATCTGTTATTATATTCTTTGTGGTTTTTAACTTATTGAATTATGAAATGATGTTATATTATTATGATTGGATTGTTCTTGCTTTAACTTCTTCTAATTTCGGACATCTGCTCTGTGGTGTATGTGTGTGTTTCTTTTGTTTACTTATTGTAGCTTTGTTTACTTAATTTGTAGTTGTAGTTTCTCATGTAGGTGATTTTGATTTGGCTATCTGGGTGCGGTGGGTTGGTTCTCAATTTGTCTTTATTTATTTATTATTAATTATTATGTTTTCTGGATTTGGATTTAGTAGTAGTGGTTTCTTCTTATATTTTTATTTAGTATACTTACTACTGGGTAAGCATTTCTTTTCTTTCTGGGCATACTTGAAATAACAACGTGCCATCTACCTTCCCACAAAAGCAGTAGAAATTATAATCTTTACAATTAATTTAATAATAATAATGTAAGTAACTCTTTTAAAATGTTGGATAAATTATAACTTATGCACATAGATATATACAATATTGCACGTAAATCAATGTTGTAACATAAAAAATTGATTGTTGTAAAATCAATGCTGCACTTAAATCTTACTATATAAATATTAGATTATTACATAAAATTTATATGTACAAAATGTTATAAAAACTAAAAAAAATAAAAATAAATATTAATTTCATAAATCCTTAAATATCAATGTGAAGATAATAAATAAATGTAAAAGTTAATACTGACAAAATGATGATATTAATATTTGTGAACAAAATTAAAATATATAAATGTAACATAAAGTTTGTAAATTATATTATATTTTTAAACCTTGATATAAAATAATTTAAAGATAAAAATTTTTTTATTATACTTTTATTTTAGGAAATATTAATTATTGTAATTTATTGATGTCTTAGTTTTAATTTTAAAGGGTTATAATGAATAAATGAGCTAATATGTTGGAATATTTGATTCCAGTATCATAAAATTTTTTATATGTATTATTTTTAGATATTTCACGTAGTCAAAATAATAGATATAAATAACAAATATTATATTTGTGAGTAGAACTTATAAAACTTGTAAATAAACTTCACATTTATAATCTTTGTTGTGGGAATATCTTTTTAATGGCTGGCTACGTGGTATCTACAATCTTAAAAGTGAATACTAGCATGGTAGAGGATGAGATATACAATTGAGACACATTAGGGGCACGTGGACTAAAAAGTGACCACCTCATAGGCATGCTTGAGCCACCATGATATCACCATGGCACAATTCGTATCATGGGTTGTAAGCGTAAAGTTAAAACATGCATTCTTATCCTATTATGTGACAGTAGTTTGATGGATAGGTCTTGCAGCACCTAATTTGCAGCCATGGGATCAACAGCTAAAAGGTCTTAATTATTACCTAGAATAGGTCATTACAAGAGAAGACGAAAGTAAGGCCACTTGAGTCTTCATCCAACAATAACCAATGAGCAAGTGACACTTGGGATGAAGAATAATAGAGATTTTGTGTTCTTGACATAGAATTAGTGCATAAAGATAAAAGTCTGATTGACGGTTGACATAAAATTAGTACATAAAGATAAAAGTCTGATTGACAGTTGATATAGAATTAGTGCATAAAGATAAAAGTCTGATTGACAGTGCAGTCTTGATGATGGTTAGTATAATGGTTGCGTAAAGGGGATGTTTGGAGGGAAATTCATCTCTTTCTATACCTATATATATCTCAAGCTTCTTTTGGTAAATAATTAGATAATTTATATTTACGTTTTCTTATTATTTGAGATATATACATGTTTATTTGTGTTCTTAGCTTATTATTTTTCTCATATACGTTTGTTTGACTTGAGTGTTGCAAGGGGTCTGTTGGAAACATTGCGGGCGTTCATTAACTTTTCTATCTTATATGTCACGACTTTATTATCTTCACCCGCTTCGACCGTGCAGCGTTTAGCAATTCTGCTTGCTAAGCAAGTTTTCGACACTCGCAATGCGCTAAATCAGAAGTTTTATATAAAAGAGAGAAGAGAGAGCACAAAGAGTTTGAGCGAAGAGAACTTACACAATTCAAATTTATTACTTGATTGTTCGGTTTGGTCAAATGAGGTTTTACCTATTTATAGGAAAGTTTACATACCATGGACGGCCAACATTGCACTTTATAATGCACTTTCGAGGGTTTGGATTGGCTTTTTAGAAAGGTTTTAAAAAATATTTATATAATAGTAAAAAATGTAGTGTTATCCTTACAATTTTAAAATTTGGACAAATTGAGTCATCATTCTAAAAGTTGGGCTAATTAGGCTAATATTGGGTTTTATGTACAATTATGCTAATAAGGAAGAATACATAGATTTTTGACCTAAATGTTTCGTTGCCCACTCAATTCGGTCTGTTAAGGAGTCATCTTGTCAAAACTCGTACGCTCGCTTGTTTTGAATTTTTTCTCGTGCAAGTGTTGACAGCATAAAGTCTCGGCCACAGGTTACTATTTATGAATACTGTTCATGTTGGGCGTGACATCCTCCCCCACCTAAATGTGCAACGTCCTTGTTGCATCTTTCTCACGGAACCTCTTTATATGCTCTTGGAATTGCCATTGCGCATCTTCATGTTCCCACGTAACCTTGCTCTCGGGCAATCCTTTCCGCTTGACGAAGTATTCTGTATAGTTGGACACGCCTTGTTTTCAAACTCGTTGGCCAGCAAGGATGCACTCAACCTTTTTTTCGAAAAAGGTTACTACAGTAGTTGGAGCCCGTTTTAACTCCCCTTAACTTGGGTCTTCCTTGTCCCCATGATAAGGTTTCAACATGCTTGCATGGAAGACGAGGTGGATCTTCAACTTTGGAGAAAGTAGAACTCGATATGACACCTTGCCCACTTTCTGCACAATCAAGAATGGCCCCTCACAACGTTGAACCAGTCTTTTGTGTAGCCTTTGTAATGTCTTGAATTGTTAAAGCAAGAGTTTCACCATGCCTAGATCTCCCTTTTGGAATTCTACGTCCCTTCACTTCTTGTCCGTCACCCACTTCTTCATCTTCTTAACTGCCTTATTTAGATGTGCCCTAGCTAAATCGGCTTGTTCATGTCATGTTTTGGTGAATTTGAAGACCCTCAGACTTTTTCCATTATAACCCGAAGCTAATATATGCGGAGTTGTCGGTTGTCGGCCTAACATAATCTCGAACGGACTTTTATTAGTTGCTTCACTCCGCTGCAAGTTGTAAGAGAATTGAGCCACATCTAGCAACTTAGTTCAGTCTTTATGGTTGGCACTCATATAGTGCTTCAAGTATAGCTCAAACAGTGCATTGATATGCTTGGTTTGTCTGTCGCTTTGAGGATGAAAGTTTGTAAAAAAATTAAGGTCGATTCCAAGTAACTTGAACAACTCGGACTAAAATTTGTTAGTAAACCATGGGTCACGGTCGCTCAAAATATTGTTTTGCACTTCTTAAGTGAATAGTGATCCGTGGCTGAAACTTTGTGCGAGCAGCACTTGCGAAAAAAAGTTCAAAACAAGCAAGTGTGCGAGCTTTGACAAGATGACTCCTTTGCAGACTGGATTGAGTGGGTAATGAAGCATTTGAGCCAAGGATTTATGCATTCTTTCTTATTAGCATAGTTGTACATAAAGCCAAATATTAGTTGAATTAGCCCAACTTTTAGAATGATGACCCAATTGCTCCAAGTTCTAAAATTGTAAGGATAGCACTACATGTTTTACTGTTGTATAAATATTTTCTATGACTTTTTTAGAAGGCCAATCCTAACCCTGGAAATTGCATTGTGAGGTGCAATTTTGACCATTCATTGTATGTAAACGTTCCTATAAATAGGTGAAGTCTTATTTGACCAAATCAAACAATCAAGCAATAAACTTGAGTTGTGTAAGTCCTCTTAACTCAAATTCTTTGTGCTCTTTCTTCTCTTTTTTATATAAAATTTTCGATTTAGCGCATTGCGAGTGTCGAAGGCTTGCTTAGCAAGCGGAGTTGGTAAACGCTGCACGGTCGAAGCGGGTGAAGATAATGAGGCCGTGACATATAAGACAGAAAAGTTAATGAACGCCCGTAATGTTTCCAACAGACCCTTTGCAACACTCAAGTCAAACAAACGTATATGAGAAAAATAATAAGCTAAGAACACAAATGAACATGTATATATCTCAAATAATAAGAAAGCGTAAATATAAATTATCTAACTATTTACCAAAAGAAACTTGAGATATATATAGGTGTAGAAAGAGATAGATTTCCCTCCAAACATCCCCTTTACGCAATCATTATACTAACCATTATAAAATTTCTGATTTAGCGTATTATGAGTGTTGAAGGCTTGCTTAGCGAGTAGAGTTTGTTAAGCGCCGCACGGTCGAAACAAATAAAGAGAATGAGGCTGTAACATATAGCTATATACAGAGGTGGGAGCTCAAAATCATTCAAGGCTCTTGCATTATCAAATCCGAATTACTTGCCAAGGTGACACCAACATCCCATCCTGGACGTGCTTTCCTGTGAGTATAAATAGTTTTTGTTGATTGGAGTTTGTCTTATGTGAATTACGCATAACAACGAGTCAAATGTCAACATTATGTTTAACAAAATTCAAAAATTTAACATAAAAATCGTAAATTAATATTGAACCTGTAAATTTTGTCATAAAAAATAAATTACAAAGTATAAAAAAAAACCTATATATAAAATATAATTATAGGAATTAAAATTTATGTAAAATATGTAAAATATAAGTTATAAAAATTGAAATTTATGTAATATATACATTATAAAAATTAAAATTTAAAAATAAAATTGATAAATCATGGTCAAAGTGTATAGGTAGCCACCGATTTTATAAACCTAACATTGAAAATGTAAATGTGTCAATACAAGTATAAATTAAAAATGACAATATTATCCACATTGTACTTATAAATCTTGTTATAAAATATTAAATAATAATATAAAATTTTATATGTGAAACACAATGTTTATAAATTAAAAAAATAAAAATAAATACAATTTCATAAATCCTTGATATCAACCATATATAACATGCAAAGATATATGAAATTGACAAATGATTATATTATATTTTTGTTTAGGAAAATTCTTGAGATTTGAGTGTTTGAGGTCAATGTATAATTCACTTGAGGTTAGGTAAAGGAATAGTTAAGGTGAATCAACATTAGAGCCAGACGATTAAGCTAATCTCATTTTGAAATGGAGGTCAAGCAAGAAATACAAAGTAGGTCAGGAAGGAAAAATAATGACCGACCAAGAGCACTGTCAAGTAACTGAAACTTTGTGGATAACCACACACTATCCCACCACACACTATTCCACCCCTTATAGGAATCTTGCCACAGATGATTGTGGCCCAAATTTGCTCAAGGTGGTTTTTGTTTGGATTATAAAATGCTAGCAATTAAAGAAGACAAGTATCAAACTTTTAATTTTTTGAAACTCTACCATGATTTTGTTTCGCAAAATTTTTTGTGAAAAATAAATTTTTTGACTTAAGCATTAGAGGGTTTTTGCAGGGAAACTAGCCTTCCTTTGACTAATGTTATTTTGTAGGTTAATTAGTGATCAAAGACAAAGGATTATTGTTTGGTATTGAAGGGCCTTAAAAAATATTCGGTATCAATAATTGACACTGTTTATGAAGAACAAATTAAAAAGTCATTTTCCTATTCAAATAGTGCAAGACAATTATAGTGACGAAAGGCAAGAATTATCCTGAAAAATGATAGTCGATGGAAAGAAGCCGTCAGAAAAGGGAGTTTGAGGATTCTCAACTAACTCTAAATCAAGAGGAGTCGGATTCAAATATGAATTCAGATCGATAGTTGCATAGTCAAGCCACGATTTGAGTAGATACTAGACGAATGGCTTGCTTATGAAAAGAGTTGGAAGAGAGGAGGAGATTGCACATGGAGAAAGACAAGAAAGTGAGGACTCTAGAGAATAGAACATATTTTCTCTAAAGAAAGCTTGAAGAAGTTAAGAAGATGCTCCAACAGAATCTAGTAAAAACACAAAGTTCAAGGGGTGACAACACAATGTGAGTTGAAGTCTTACTCGAGAAGTGATGGGTGGAATAGAGGTGACCAATAAGAATGCAGAATGCCATATTTCTCCCTTAATTTTTAGTCCTTTGTACTTATTTAGTTCCCAAATGTACTCATTATTCTCATATTTTGATTTAGGATGCAAATGGAGACATTAAGTGCAAAATGAAGCTGATTGCAGGATTTTGGACAATTTTGACATCGCTTCATAATCTGAGCATAACTATCTCATCCAAGCTCGAATTGAGTGATTCAAGATTCTGTACAACTTCTATGTTTTGAGTTTTGAGAGATTCAGGCTGCATCAAGGTCGAAATTGGGCTTGAAGTTGTTGCACCTATGTTGATGACACTCTGGAACGTTCCTTAGCCTACAATTTTAATACACAGATTTAATGTAGTTTATTTTTGGAAGTTTCCAGATCTGGTTCTTGAAAATTACAGCTAAAATCATGACCTTCCTATTTACATTAAGATGTTATTAATATTTTCCTTAATTAGTCATATTTGAATATTGTTATTTTAGGAGATTTGGTAGAATTTTAGTAGGTGAATTAATGTGTATAAAAAGGAGGAGAAATCTTGAGACTAGGGGTTCCCTCTCTCTTCTCTTCTCTAATTTCTCTTTTGAGTTTTCTTTACGGTCCTGCACGGTTAAACTTTTATAATTGATCGAAGGAAACAGAAGCCTTGAAACCAATAAAACTGTGAGATTTAATTTGTTTCTTATTATTTAATTTATGCTTTGAGTAACGAATGTTCTTCTGTGCCTATTTTTATGATTGTCTCAATTAATTATTAGGAGGCCTACTAGTTTATTATTCGTTGAAATCTATTATCAGGTCAGATACCAAATCTGTAATTGTTTGATTCCTCTAATTTGTAAAGCAACTATGATTTAATGGTTTGTTGCGTCTGAAATTATTAGATCTCAAGAACAATTTTCAACCAAACTAAATGCAATCGCTTGTGCTTGCGTTGTTTAGTTGAATTGGTCTCTTTGAATCTTAAAGCTAGTACTAAATTAAACTTTTAGGACTTTTCTTAGGTTATTTAGTAGTTAGAGTTGATTAGATCGCTTATTATCTAATTAACTCTAACTAAAGAAACATAGGAAAAATAGTTCCAACAGTCAATATTCAAAATGTAAATTGATAGATTGCAGTATTGATGATCAGTTATAAAATTTTGATGGTGGATATTGACTTAAACCAAGTTTTGTTCTTGTGATTGATTTTATATTTCAATTTGAATTGTTCATTAGTTGTTATCTTAAAATTGTTTTCTTTATATTCAAAACTCCCCCCTCCATCCTTGGTCACATAGCCATAAAATTGGGCTTGATACTTTCTGTGGAAACGATCCTTACTCGCACTATTACATGTATCTTGCTTAGAAGTTTAAATTTTATTTTTAGTTGCCTACGATAGCATACCAATGACAATATTCAATAAAGAGTAGTCTCTAAAGGAAGGTCAGGAGTAAGTTGATTATCACAAAATGATCCTTCACGCAGAAAGAGATATACTGCGGCTCAAAAAAAGAAGACGAAAGTCATTGAACATCAAACAAGAGAGGAGCCAAATATTATTTACCTAAATGCACTAATTGTGATCAAAGATGGCCCAACACAAAGGCCGTCACATGAGCAATTTAGTTGCGAGAATAACTTAAAGTGCATAGTTAAGCACAATGTGGATTTATATGATACACGATCATACCTAAACCAAAAATGCCAGAAAGAGAGAGAGGTTTCTGTGCAAGTAGATATACATGCAGATGCTCAAGCTGCAATGTCTAAAGAAATTCAAGGAGAACATAATGCTGCTTAAACGGTACGTAAATGTGAAATAAAGGAATGATTAAGAAGTTGGTTGAGGAATACGAAGCAAAAAAGAAACAAGACTAAGCGTAGAAGGGAAAATCAGCAAGTCTTAAATTGGTCGTTGAATCCTCTTTTATTAAGGAGATCCAAGATGTAATCCTTCCTAGGAAATTCAAGATGCATTAGATCATACTTTATACTGGAAAAATTGACCCGACCTCATATATCTACTTTTTTAAGGAGATGATGCTGATTCAGGTGTATTTGAACATTATATGTGCTGCTGTTTTTTGTTGATTCTAGAATGACAAGCTAGGAAATGGTATTGGAGTCTGAAACTAGGTGCTATTAGAAGCTTCGCTTAGTTACGTGAAGCATTTATAAACGAGTTTAAAGGAGCAACCTTGACCAACAAAAGCATGAGCTTGTTATTGCTGTTAAATCAAACCATTCAGAAAAAAGGAAAATGTGTATGGGTTGTGTATTGAATGTTACAAAATCTAGGAGCATAACAATGATTATGTGAGATTCAAGCAAAGATAGTCGAGTTAATCCAAAATTCAAAGACTATCAAAGAAAGAGGAAATATTAGGTGAAGATTTTCTTTGATGAAATGAAGAATCTATTGTGAAAAGTGACTTGATGAGCACTGTTGATGAAGCTAAGCATGAAAAAGAGTTTGAGTTTTTGAATGCTTTTGGTAGAAATGTGCAAGTGTAGAAAAATGTTGAATTTATACTCACTAGGGTATTTGATCTAGTCCATCCAAAATAGAAGGTCCAAATGCATCATCTAATGCTTTAAATGTGAAGGGATTATTGAGATGGATATTAATCTACAAGGCCCAACCAAATTCCAGCATTTGGCGAGTGATTAGAGGGTAAGGACAATTATAATGAGGTTCATTGTCTGCAACCGCCCTGTGATTTATGAAGTGGCATTTGCAGACCTTGATAAATATAACAATGAAAAGAAGCTATCATTTTTCAAAATATAAAAAAGCTCCAATCATATCAAGTATATTACATCTCGAGCTAGTGTTGACAAATTGTTTCCAGTAAAATACTATTCTACTAAAAATTAGGAGACTTGATATTTGGGAAAATACTTGAAATCTAAGTGTTTCAGGTAGTAGTATAATTCACAGAGGTTGAATAAAGGAATATACCTGAGGTGAATCAACATTAGAGCCAAATGGTTTAGCTCATCTCAATTATGAAATAGGAGGTCAAGCAAGAAATATAGTATAGGTTAGGAAAGAGAAATAACCAGCGATGAATAGCACAATTAAGTAATTGAAACATTGTAGATAACCACCCACTATCCCACCTCCCATAGCACTCTTACTATGGATGATTGTGGCTCAAAATATGCTCAAGATGGTTTTTGTTTGGATTATAAGATGCTAGTAGTTAAAGGAAACATGTATTAGACTTATAATCTTATTAAACTCTGTCAAAATTCTATCTTACAAGATTTTCTCTCAAAAATACCTTATTTGACTTATTTATTGGAAGGTTTTCGTCGAAAAACTGGCTTTCCTTTGACTAGTGTTCTTTTGCAGGTTAACTAGTGATCGAAGAGAAGGGATCATTGTTAAATATGGAAGGCCGACAAAATTTTTGGTATAAATAATATTTGTAAACAAATTTTGTAAATGTGGCATAAAATTTGTAAATCAATATTAATTATATTTTTAAATTTTGACATAAAATAATTTAAAGATCAAAATTCTCTTATTGAACTTCATATAGCTGTTAATCATATAAATTGAATTATCGTAATTATTAGATTTATATCTTAGTTTGTAATATAAAGGGTCATAATAAGTAAGCTATAAATACTGGAATTTTAATCTCAATATCATAAAATTTTTTCAAATTAATTTTTTTATTCAAATTTTACATTGCCAAGATAATAAGTTAAACTTGACATTCATCAAGATTTAAGTTGATTAACAATTTTCATTTTTATATTGGAAATAAAGTTTGTTGGGAAAACTAATTAAAGAGCATGAAAAGATCAATCTCATTACTATTTCCATTGACAAAGAGATAAATAGAAAGGAGAAAATGATATAAGCATGTTGTAGTATTCACAGCCATCACTGTAGTAAAGTCCTCGAATATAGGATTTGGAATAGGTTAACAGTAAGGGTGTCAATCAACTCATGGTCAATGTCTTTAACCTAGCAATTAGAGCTCCAACTAGGCCTTTGGGTGATATTGTACGTGCTCTCCCAACTCCAAACCAAGCAAAACAATAAGCGTAACCCGAATTCAAAAAACCTCTTTCTCACTTACAATTGGAATGTCTCGCAATAGAAACTACACCCAAAATAGGGTCGCTGAACACTATTGGGTGAACCAACTTTACTGCATAAGTCGACACACTTTGTAGTTCAAATAGTTCGCCCTTCTACACTATAAAGGAGAAGTCATAAGGGATAAGTTAGGAGAGGACAAACAAAATAAACTACATAAGAAAAATGCCACCAAAAAAGGTTGGTGAAAAGAGTAATAATAAAGGTGTATGTAAAGGAGTAATAATGTAAAGACAATGATGGGGAATAAAGAATAACCATAGAGTACCAAAAAGACCACAAGAGAATATAACGATTTTTGTGAAAAGATTGAAGAAGACACTTTAAACCCTTAGAGAAAAGTATGCTTTTATATGATGTCTTTTCTTGGTTGTCATTAGCCAACACCAAGTTGCCATAATGTTCCTTTAAATTTTGATCTTAGCTTTCCCCCTTAGATGGGTTAATAGCCCTAGGATTCGTGGCAAATAAGAGATCAGCCTTATTGCTTTATTCAAGATTGTTCACCATGTATTGCACTTGCATTCGCTCATGGGATTACCTTATCCTATGTTGGACATATGTTGCAACACCATTTGCGCTTTATTGTGGTCTTAAACTATTGCCAAATTCAAATTGTCCCATTTGCCGACCACTTGGGTGCCACCAGGATCAAACTGTCCTTATTGTTGTTAGATTGCATTTTTGTAAATGGTTATCAAGGTAAAATGGCCTTACTCGCCAACCAATTAACTAGGAATATTTTATATTAAAATATAAGTGCTATCTTATAGCATTATCCCTTAACTCTTAGATTGGTTTTCATATGGGGATCCTCTACTTTGTCCCTTCCTTACTAATTAAGACCTATTTTTTCCCAACTTGACTTCCAAGTAGGTACCTTCCTACTGATAAGTAAGGGTCCTAACTCCATTCCTAAAAAAGTATCTCACAAGGTGGATTGTTCTTTAAGGTGCCAATTGTAACCTTGTGGGCTTACTTATTGTTAGGTGTCCAACTAATTTTTTTTCCCATAAGACACTTTATTTGAGGCAACCAATTTCAAAGGAATGAGCTACCATGCCTTCATCGTCTACTCTTTTGCTATTGCCACTTTTGTTTGCCTCTATTTGCCGTTCATTTTTCCTAGGTCTCTTTGTCTATCAATTGACCTTCCTCATTGTCAAGTTATCTATGTATGTGTTGTGATAAGAATTGTAACAACTCAGATAGGCAGTCCAGGTTTGTCAACATTAAAGAAAGAATTTGGCGCACGTGCAACATTAGCACCAAACATGTGCTTCTAATTGCTACAAAGTTACCATAACAGTAGCACTAAGAGAAAGCCTACCAACATGATGTTATTGGTGTTGCAGTGGTATGTAAAGGTAAATGGGTCATAGAGGCCCTTAACCAGGCCTAAAATATACCAATGATATGTATCTAGCATTTGGGAAAGTGGCACCCAATCGAACAGGGATTTTAGGGGAGCCGATGGCTATAAAGAAGGCAATAATTATTAGCCACATTATATAGCTTAGATAACATGTCCAGCAAACTTCAACTTGCATATTGTATTCAACATATTCTCCAAAAATTGCCACATAAAAATGTTAGGGTGCTTGTAATATGAGTCGAATTTGATAGTAAGTTTCTTTAGTATGATTGTAGAAGTACCACTAAACTTCTCTTTAAGGGCAAGCTATATATCTCTTGAGTAATCTCACATTGCTCATACTCATGTAAGAGGTTATCAAGCATATTGCTTAGCAACACTATGTGATTATTGCTATTCACAGTTTTTAAAGCATTACATGCTTCCATATCCCTCCTATTTTGAGTAGTGTTACCTTTTGGTGGTTGAACCATCATATTGTTTAAAGCTTCAAGAGATTCTTGTTCTTCTAAGACATTGAATCGTACGGTGCTATATGTCATAGTTGTCACTGTTAAGTTTCTCTCTCTTGTTTAACTCAGCCATAATATTCTTAGAAGCCATCTTAAAAACAATACTACACAAAGGCATATATATATTGTAAGCATATTTATCAAATACATATATTATATATACAACAACTTAAATGATAAAAGAATAATAAAAAATATATTCTAAAAGTTGTCGATGCTTCTAAACATTTTTTGCTCTTGGCTGTTTGCTTGAAAGTTGATCTAATAACTTCTAAACTATTCATGCTATTTCACTTTGTTTGTTGGATATAACTAGACATGACATTTTCCTATTTAGTGTGTCTAAACTAAATTGTTTTTTATTTCTTAATGTTTACAACAATTAAGGATGGAAAAGGTCACCCTTAAAAGTAGCAGCAGCTAGGCTAAAATGCTGGGTACCATTATCTCAACATTAAGAGCATTTATAGTGACTCTCTATAAGGGCCCATCAATGTAAGGCTGCCATCATCTTTAACCTTATATATATATATATATATATTTATATATACACATTCGCCTTTCTATCTCACAAAACTCAAGAAAAAATTGGGCTTTTGGAGGCCTTTTTTGCAATTACTTGGTTCTCGTCTACAACAAGAAAAATTTTTCCAAGTACGATTCTTATTCTTTGCATGTTGTGTCCAATGTAAATATTCAAGCAATTTATATGTTGATATCATATTTCTTCACCTAATATCAACAGTAAATTTGTTTGTATATGTAAAACTACTGTTTTCTTTTCTTTCCTTTCCTTATGTACCCATTAATTCCTTATGTTATTTGAAAAATTAATCCTAATAGTATTCTAATTAGAGATAATCAAGAATTTAGTGGAATTCTAATTGGAGATGATTCATGACTTTGGATGTTGGAAAAGTAAACTAACATGAAGTCCCCTAATTTTGAAAGTAAGATGTTACTATTTAAAACTAATGAAAAGCTCAGGAGTTCGATATTTTTACCAAATTTTCTAGGATCCCTTACTCTCTTTTATATGATAATCTCAAATGAAGTAGCTGACATTTTGTTATGCATTTATCTTGCTCAAATGTTGGAGTACTTTGTTCTAATCTTTTTTTTTTTTTAATTCAAGATGCTGGTGTTATGTGAATATAGCTTTCGTTCCTTAGGAATTTTAAGGTTGGTATAGCGGAGCTATAATATTTGGCCCTTGTTGATATTGTAGTTGGTACCACAAAGATACCTTATTAGATCTATGGACATTGAAGTTGATACTGTAGAGGTGTTAGCCCCTTCTTGGCATTGAAATTAGTACCGTAAAGGTATAATATTTGGCCCTTATAGAGATTAAAGTTAGTGCCACGGTGGTATAATATTTGGCTCTTTTGAGCGTTGATGTCAGTATCATGGAGGTATATTATGTCTATCTTTCTAGACTTTGTATTTTGACACTACAGAGGTGGATAATTTTTTGCTCTTATAAACATGAGAGAATTCGGTACTACAAAAGCTACATATATTGTTTTACCATATGGACTTGTATTTTGGCATGCGAATAGGCATGATTTGGGCTTATCTAAGCATGTGAAGTCTATGCCTGAAGGCACAAATCTTTATTCTTATAAACTTTATAGTTTTGAAAGCACGGAGCTATAATATTTGGTCTTTCTGGGCAAGATGTTGATATTGCAAGAGTATAACCTCGGGAATTTATAGTTTTGGCAGCTTGGTTTAGCCCTCTTTTGCGCAAGATGTCAATATCACAGAGGTATAATGTTTTGGCCCTCGCGGGGCATTGAAGCTAGCACCACAGAGATGTATTGTTTAGAGCTCGTGAGGCATTGAAGTTGGCAACATGGAGATACATTATTTTAGCTCTTGTGGAGTGTTGAAGCTAGCATTGTACAAGTTATTACTTTGGCCTTCATGAGGCATTAAAGCATTGCCCTTGTAAGGCATTGAAATTGGCATAGCCAAGGTGCATTATTTTGGCCATTGTGAGGCATTGAAACTAGTACTATAGAGAGGCATTTTTTTGGTCCTCATGAGACATTGATGCTGCTAATGTGAAGGTAAATTGTTTTATCTCTTGTGAGGCATCGAAGTTGGTACCATAGAGGTGCATTGTTTTGGCCCTCGTGAGGTATTAAAGCTTCGCCCTAGTGAGGCATTAAAAATGGCACTATGAAGGTGAATTGTTTTAGTCCTCGTGAGGCATTAAAGTTGGCACCACAGAAGTACATTATTTTGGCCCTTATAGGGCATGGAATCTTACACCATAGAGGTACATTGTTTTAATGCTCACAAGTCATTAAAGTTGACATAGCACAGGTGCATTTTTTTAGCCTTTGAGAGGCAATGAAGCTTGGCCCTTATTAGGCATTAAAGCTAGCAAGGCGAAGGTCCATTATTTTGACCTTTGTGGGCTATTGAAGCTAGCACTACATAGGTACATTGTTTTATCCCTCATGAGGCATTGAAGCTTGGCTCTCATAAGTCATTGAAGCTACCATTATGAAGGTGGATTATATTCGCCTCGTGGGGCATTGAAACTAGCACGAGAGAGATATATTGTTTTGGCCATCGTGAGGCATTGAAACTGGCACTGTGGAGGTGCATTGTTTTAACGCTCATAAGGCATTGAAGCTGGTACTATAAAGGTGCATTGTTTTGGCCATTGTGGGGCATTGAAGTTGGCACTGCGGAGGATGGCACCACAAAAGTGTATTGTTTTTGCCCTTCTAGGACATTTCAGCTAGCATTGTATAGCGTGATATTTTCATCTAGTATGTACACGATACCTGCAAGTGCACAAGATCGTAACAAGTAATACAATAATAGGAGGATGTCAATCTCACAAGAATATTAATTTATTAAGTATCGAAGGTAATTAATTTCTTACTAATCTGAAGAGAATGTTTGTCAAATTAAGTGAAAACTTAAAACAATTAAAATAACTACCTTACAACTAAAATGATTTTATCTAATTAGTCACCTCCATTTCTTCGACTTATATTACTATGATTTAATACCTTGTTGTCAGTTAATTATCCTATCCTATTTAATAATCTTTCTTGAGATCAATCGAGACTACTTTGCACCTAAAAATTTACTATATCTCTATGTGAATTTAATTAAATGGAAGTACAATACGATTAGTGATAATTTTAAATAAAACTGCATAAATCATAATAGTACATCTTTGTCTAATATGCAATTTACATCATTTATCACACGGTCTAGATATGATATTCACTTATCAATTTATATCAGTTCACAGTTATTTAAATATTGGCTAAATATTTAAAAGCGTTAAACATTATGATAAATACTCAACACTATATATTAAATAAAAAAGCATAATATCAGAAAATAAATAATGTTTTTGATAGATTAAATCATTATCCTAAAAAATAAGTTTAAGGAACATGAAATAGAGTTTAAGTTTAATTATCAAAAATTTAATAATCCAACAAATAGTTCTAATTAAAACTATATTGTCAAATTCAAGACGAAAATAAATAGAAAAGGAAAAGAATTAAAACTAGATAAGGAAAGCTTGAATCTACAAGGCTTGATGAGAATCTTTTAATCTCTTGATGAGATTTCATTTTTCACTTCTCTTTTTAGCCAAATTCTTCTCTTTTACTTGTTTCTTTGTCTAAACTCTCTTTTCCACATTGGCTAAGGTGGCTAATCATTGGAAAAACATTAAAACTTAAGACCTTACTAAATCTGACCATTCATGAGAGATTTAAGGATAAAAGTTGGGATAAAATCAAATAATATTAGTACTTGGGATTCGCGTGATGCTTGTTTACAAGGGCATGGCACACATGCGCCATGCTCTTGGCCAAAATGGCATGGTGCCACTTTGTATGTTGCAATTACATTTAGGTCCTCTCTACTTTAATTCTTTTGAATTTTGGTCCCTATTTTGATGCTCTTGCTTTTTAGTCCCCATTTTCATGCATTTTGGTCCCCCAAAAAAGAAAAGCTTTGTGGTTTTCCTTTAATGCTTGCGTTTGATATCCACGAGGGCTAGTGGACACAGGTTTATGCTTCATTTTCATGTCTTTGTGTTTAAAATAATTCAACACCTCCAAAATAAAAATAAAATACTTAAAAAGAAAAATAAATACTCAGAATGGACTACATAATGCAAAGTATATTACTTCATGATAGATAAACTAAGTATAATCATATGGCAAAAATGAAGACATCAACGTAGAGGTGCATTGCTTTGGCTAATGTGAGATATTAAAGCTCCACCCTTTTGAGGCATTAAAACTGGCACTGCCGAGGTTCATCGTTTTAGTCCCCATGATGCATTGAAACTGCCACCATAAAGGTACATTATTTTGGTCCTTGTGAGGCATGGAAGTTGGCACCACAAAGGTGCATTATTTTGATGCTCGTAAGGCATGAAAGCCGACATCGTGGAGGTCGCTGATAGCTAAGAAGTGCATTGTTTGGCCATCATGGGACATTGAAGCTAGCATTACAGAGGTACATTTTTTTTGCCCTTGTAAGGCATTAAAGATTCGCCGTAGTGGTGTATTGAAGCTTGCACTGCAAAGGTGCATTATTTTAAAACTCAGAAGGCATTAAAGCTAGCATCGTATAGGCAAATTATTTTCGCCCTCATGTGGCATAGAAGTAGGCACTACAAAGCTGTATTATTTTGGCTATCATGGGGTATTGAAGTAGATCCGTGGAGCTGTGTTGTTTTGCAACTCTTAAGGCATTGAAGCTGACGTCGTAAAGGTGTTATGTTTTGGCCTTCATAAGGCATTAAAGCTAGCACCAAAAAGGCATATTGTTTGGCTCCTTATGAGGCATTGAAGTTTCGCTAGGGGCATTGTTTTGGTCTTCATGAGGCATTGTAGCTGGCATCATAGAGGTGTATTATTTTGGCCCTTGTGAGACATTGAAGCTGGCACAGTTGAGGTGCATTTTTTAGCCTTCATGGGGCATTGAAGCTGGCACAACAAAGGTGCATTATTTTTACCCTTATAGGGCATTTAAGTTGGCAATGCGGAGGTGCAATATTTTGGCTCTAGTCGAGCATTTAAGCTGGCACTGTAGAAGTGAATTTTTTTGGCACTCCCAGGGCATTGAAGCTGATGCCGCAAAGGTGCATTATTTTAGCCCTTGTAAAGCGTTGAAGCTTTTCCCTTGTAAGGTATTAAAACTAGCATCGCAAAGGTATATTGTTTTGGCTTTTGTGAGGCATTCAAACTAGCACCGTGAAGGTGTATTATTTTGGCCCTCATGAGGCATTGAAGCTAGCACTACAGAGGTGCAATGTTTTACCCTTGTGGGGCATTGAAGGCTACACTGCAGTGTTGCATTTTTTAGCTCTTATGAGGCATCAAAGCTTGCATTACGAAGGCATATTGATTTAGCCTTCATTAGGCATTAAAGTTGACGCGCAGAGGTGCATTGTTTTGGCCCTCGTGGGACATTAAAGTTAGTACAGTTGAAGTGTATAAGGCATTTGTAAAGTGATGAAGCTGGCACTATAAAGGTGCATTGTTTTCGCCCTTATGCAGTATTAAAGCTGGTACAAGTGTAATGTTTTGGCCTTGGCATTAAAGTTGACATAGTAGAGGTGCATTGTTTTGTAATTCGTGAGGTATTAAAGCTAGCACTGCTAAGATGCATTATCTTGACCCTCATGGGGCGTTAAAGCTATCATTGCAGAGGTGCATTATTTTGACCTCTGTGAGGCATTGAAGCTTTACCTTCGTGACATATTAAAACTGGTAGTGCAGAGTTGTATTGTTTTGATCATTATGAGGCATTGAAGTTGGCACCCCAGAGGTCTATTGTTTTGGCCCTCATGGGGCATTGAAGTTGGCGTTCCAGAAGTACATTCTTTTGGCCGTCGCAAGGCATTGAAGCTTTGCCCATATGAGGCATTAAAACTAGCATCACAAAGGTGCATTATTTTGGCCTTCGTGGCACACGGATGTTGGTACTACAAAGGTTTATTGTTTTAGTCCTCATGAGCCATTGAAGCTTGCACCATAGAGGTGCATTGGTGTTGCCCTCGAGGGGCATTAAAGTAGACATTGCAAATGTGTGTTGTTTTGCAACTCATGCGGTATTCAAGTAGGCACCACGAAGGTGCACTATTTTAGCCCTCATGAGGCATTAAAGCTAACCCTACAAAGGTGCATTAATTTGGCCTTGTGAGGCATTGAAACTTTGCCTTGAAACTAGCACTGCAGAGGCGCTTTGTTTTAGTCCTTGTGAGGCATTGAAGCTAGCACCACAGCGAGGTACTGAAGCATGGAAGTTGGCACCACAGAGAGGCATTATTTTGGTCCTTGCTAGGCATAAAAGCTGGCATAATAGAGGTGCATTGGCTTAACCCTCATAAGGCATTGAATCTATCAATGTGAAGGTCCATTTTTTTGGCACTCATGAGGAATTGATGCTGGTACTACAAAGGTTTATTGTTTTAGCCCTCATGGGGCATTAAAGCTCGTGCTTTAAAGGTGCATTATTTTGACCCCTATAAGGATTGACACTTCTCCTCGTGAGGTACTGAAACTGGCACTGAAAAGGTGCATTATTTTGGCTCTTGTGAGGCATTAAAGCTATCTCCGCAGAGGTAATTTGTTTTGGCCTTCGTGGGGCATTGAAGGCTACACTACGGAGGTGCATTATTTTGGCCTTTGTAGGACATTGAAGCTAGCCCTACAAAGGTATATTATTTTTATTATTGTAGGGGCATTACAGGTGGCAAGGCAGAGGAAGTTGGCATTATTGAGGTGCATTGTTTTTTACCCTTGTAAGGCACTAAACAAGCACACCAAAGATGTATTGTTTTGACCCTCGAGGGGCACTAAAGTTGGCACCATTGAGGTGTATTGTGTTAGCCTTCCTAAGACATTAATGCTGGCATCACGAACATGCATTCTTTTTTACCCTCGTGAGCTTTGAAGCTGACACCACGAAGGTTCATTGTTCGCTTTTTTAGTCTTTTTCTCTTGGAAATGGTGAACAGATAAAAGTTTATACGGTAACACTATAATTTAATTAAACATAAACAAATAGATAATGTCATATATAGTCAAAACATTTATGTTTTATACATTAACTAAACATGTTACCTATTCACGACTAGGGGTAGCAAATTCGGGTTTGATTCGGTTTTTAACAAATCGAACCGAACCTAAAATATATATTGTGAAACCAAATCGAACAAATCAACTCAGTTTGGTTTAGTTTTGATTCAGTTCTATAGTTTGATTTCAAGTTCTGTTTCAAGCTCGTTTTCAAGAATTATGAGATATTTTTACACAAGTCCCTAATTTATACATAAATTACATAAAAAAATTTTAATATTTATAATAATTAACTTTTACTCTTATGTAAATTTGTATAAATAATTATAAATATTTTATTTTATTTATAATTATAATAAAATTAAGGGCTTAAATAAAATTTTACAATTAATTTCGGTTCGAATTCGATTTCAACCAAATTTGAACCAAACCGATTAGCTCATAACTGAAGTTAAACCGAACTCATTTGCAACGAAATCAAATTTGGTTCAGTTTGATTTGGCATTTTTGCCAATTACTATTCACAACATACAAAGAAAATGTCAGAGGAGAGTATACATCAAACATGATTGAAATTTTTTTTTTGTTAATATAAAATTATATTTTATTAATTTTATTCAAAATATAAAAGGAGATCAATTTCAATTTAACATACACAATTCTTTTAAATAATACTTATTTAATCACAGTTTAATTAGAAATAATTAACTATAATCTCTTTTTTTTTAAATTATGAGGAAAATTACACAATTATCAGCAAAGAAGAAAAACTATGAAAGTAATTTAAAATCATTTACAATGAATTAAAAATTGTTGTACCTTTAATTCAATACATAAGTATACTATGCTTAAAGTAAATATATAAAGAAATTATAAATTTTTTGGGCTATATTGTAGATAATTAGAATTATTGAATATATTTTAATAAGTCATTAGGGTCAAATACTAATATTTCAGACAAGTTTGCCATAAAACATAAATACTTAAAACTGAAAAGCATAAATAAATGAATAGATAAAGATATTTAGTTATGGACTCAAATGATATTTAAATATGAATCCAAATAATATTTGGCTATGAATCCGAATGATATTTAATTATTGGGATATTTATACTGGACTTAAATGATATTTATCTATAAAATTTATCTATTATTCAACTTAGAACAATTTTTTTTATTGTAAACCTATATGATAATTATATTGATATTATTATTATTATTATTATTATTATTTGAAAATATTACTTTTTTTAAGTTTAACGATTTTTTTAATATTGCATTAAAATTCATATATATATAACATATTTATTAGAAGTTTGAATATGACAACAATACTACGCTTCAGATTTCTACGAACACCTTAAACATTTGGGCACAATTTTTCTACACATTAGAGGGAATCTGGCCACACTTTAATATAGTGAAAAACTCTACTTTATTATTTACGCTACTTTATTGTTTAGATGTGAGAAAAGACCCCTTGTTCCCCATAAACGACGCTAACTATTACACCATATTTCTTAATTTGATATCAACTACTTAATATATTTGTATGTAGGAAAAAAATCGTCTTTTTTCTCCTTTCTTTTCCTTAAAGACTTCTTGATTCCTTAGGTTATTTAAAAAAGAAAAAATGTCATCATCCCCCTAATAAACTCTAACTTTACTCAATATCCCCTATTGGATCAAAATACCCCAGAATCCCCCCTGCCATTAATAATATTTTGTTAACAGAAAAATGTTGTTTTATTATCTTGTGCTCACATATATATAGCAACCGTGAGAATAGGGGAATGAGACAAAAAGCTTATGTTAGCATATATAATATTATATTATTATGTAACATTATATAATTATTCTGTTATTATATTATACTATTATTTTGTTATTAATATATTTAATGCATAAATAAACATGAATGAGGCAAAAAAAAGGTGATGTCAACTACGGAAGATATTAGAGCTGTTAAAGGGAATAACGGGTGGAAAAAGGGGTAAAAAATATGTTCAATTCAAATGCTTCTGTCTTGCCTTTTAACTGTTACATATTCACCCGAAATTGCATAACTTGAATGTTTTTGTCTTGCCATTTACCTACCTGCTGTTCACCCAAAATATTACATCAAGCATTTACCTCAGTCACATACAAGGTAAACACCCAGTTGAGGAATTAAACATTTTGTAGAAGATGGCTTCATCCACTAGAAGAGCAACATTAGAATATAACATGATCAATGGCAAGGTAATAAAGTTCAACAATAAGGTATGTAATTTAGTGAAAGAGCAGGTTTGAGGATATTAGAATCATCAAAAAATCCTAACTAGCTCTAATTTTACTGCATTCAAAAACCATTTTATGGCTATTTCAGTTTTTGGAAACCTACAGAAGGAGAATACGCCTTCCAAGGAATAAGTGGCAAAAATGGTAGCACATTAAGCTTTCCAAATTATGTAGACCAAAATGTAAAATCCCTACAATATGATAATATGGGAAAACAGAATGAAGATAGTATAGGGAAAATAGAATAAATGTTAGGAGCAATGCGGAAGACGTTGGTGGCATGCATAATTTTAATGTTGCATTTGTATACTAATGCAATTGAAAAATTGGAAGGGAAAAAAAGCAACAACAAATATGTACAATTGTGCTATATATGTTTACCATTAACAGACGACAAATGGCATGATTATTTGAATATAAGGAGAAGGCATTTTAATTTGTCAAATGTCAAATACATACAACAAAAAGATTTAAAATATCATGGTGTATATATACTGGCACTTCTTGTATATACATGTATTGTGTTTATTGATTTGGCATACAAACAGAAGTTCCATGCATATACTAAAATTGTAAATCATATTTAGCCAGCCACAAAATAAATAGCAAAAATGACTAAAACACAGTATGTAATTGTGTGGGTCATCTCTACACAAAGTCATCTTCAATTATATACAGCTATCACATGCCTTGCATCCTCTGGCCGTTACTGAAATAATGGGAAAAACATACAAAAGTGATCATTTATGCTCACCTACAAAACGCATAAGAAGCAAAGGAAATAATATTCAAGAATAAATTATAATGGTACCTTGCTTAACACTTAAAATCAACAAAAAGTAATCATTGTTGATTACCCTCAGCAGAAGGCTTTGATGGTTGGTTTAGCTGAAGGTTGTAAATGTATGCCTCCTCGTTCTTTCCACCACAAGTTGATTTTGGTCATTGGCTTCATTATTAGGTGCAAAAGAACCTAGAGAATTGGTTAAGGGGCTTAGATTTGAAGAAAATTAGCAGCATGCAATCAAATGGACCAAAAAAAAAGGTAAATAGTTGGACAAAATAACATATGTAAACTAATCTAACTCTACATAACCTAGTGAAGCAGGTGCCTTGCCCTTAGACTTTTCCTTGCTATTGTTGTTGCTTGTAGGTGTTCCCTACATCTAAAAGCATTAGTTTTCAACCGAATAAAAGAAAAACACATTTAAAAAACGGCAGCATACCTGATTGTGGAACATGTTTTTCTATTATGGCTTAGTACATTGTATATTCCATATTTGGAGGTAAATTTTCTTTTGCCCTTTGGAACTTCATTCACCTCTTTCTTTCTATATTTCTTTGGCCTCTCAAGTTGGGCACGCATCACTAAGGCCAACATCTCAAGCATATTAGTAGTAGGCCGTCTCGCTTCATTGAGGATGGGTGAATAATTTTTTAATATGTTCGCGAGTAAGCTTTAGTTGTAAGGGTCAAGTCTACAAAGTCATAAAGGGTCACCACTAGTATGCAAAATACATGCCACCAAATGTTTACATGGCATCCCACTGATTGATATGCATTTGCAATCACATGTTTGATTGTTAAGGTTAACCACATAGCATGTTTCCTTGTCAAAACAAGTCTCCACCACTTCAAATGGTACATGGTTAGCTCTTATATCAAGCAATTTCCTATAAACCTTAACAAGTGTGTTGAGCTTTTTTAATCTAGGAGGCACTTTCATAGCCCACTTCTCTGCCTTCTCCCTTCTCCTCGACATCCACTAAATTATCTTAATTCAAATGAAGTCCAACAATTCTAGCATTGGCTTAGTCATGAATTCATTCAATGTCTCATTCTAACTTTATGTCATGTTGTTGGTAATATGGTCCACTTTGAATAATAGGCTGAATTTGTGGCAAGCCCATGTATTGGGCTTACTATCAACCAACCACTTATAATCAACCCCATCTAATCCATGTATTGCATCCATTGCAAGCTTAAAAGTCTCCCTTGTTTGTTGCCTTCCCACACTTCCAAAATTGCTGTCTAAGGGCTTTATATAAATGTTGCTTTCTAATGTTGCCATACACATGCCTGCACAGT
Source organism: Azadirachta indica (assembly GCA_022749755.1). Classification (NCBI taxonomy): domain Eukaryota; kingdom Viridiplantae; phylum Streptophyta; class Magnoliopsida; order Sapindales; family Meliaceae; genus Azadirachta; species Azadirachta indica. Next base: position 18,380,992 of record CM040442.1, read on the forward strand.
ATCTTATATTTACGCTTGGAAACATAGAATCAATAACTACTACCAAACCATTTTGCCTATTTGACACGATGGCCAAAGCCATACCTTTTGGAATATCCATATGTTCTCTAAATAGCTTTAGAAAACATGTCCCACTATCCTTGTTCTCACCCTCGAAAATGCACACGGCCAACAGAAGTATGCCATTACTAACATCTAATGTTACTTCTAATAGTAACAATCCATTGAAATAGGACTTTAAGTATGCCCTATTAAGCCTTACAAACCTCTTACAACCTTTTATGACACCATGTTCTTGTGCCTTGAAGCTTACCTTTTGAATCTTGAATTCAAACCCTTTTAACTATGGCTCTATTGCTCATAAGAAGCATGTTTGCATAGCTTTTTAACTTTGCATATGACTTACCGAAATCAATTTTCAAGGCCCTTCATTTCCCGTTATATAGTCTTTTCCTTGTTATTGTAGTGCCAAATCTTGTTCTCAACTCAGCAGCCATCGCATGAGATCCAATGCGAAGATTGTTTTCCATAGTAAAGTACAACTTCTCTGCAATCTAAGAATCTGTTAGTTCTAAATTCCTGATCACCCTTTAACATGTGTGCTTAGGCTTACTCATGGTTTTTATCATGAATATAACCTTATTCACAATCACTAATGCGTGTATCCTCTATTGGCATCTGGGTAAGGCACAAGCTGTAGTTCCCCTGTTCTTTTATTCTTGAATCTATTTAATACAACACCTTTCTTGATAGCATATTCTCTTAAATAAGCCCTCTATGTATGCATTGTGTTAAAGGTCTGACCAACTTGAAGTTCGATGTCTTCACTTTCCCTTCGCCCTCTATGCATTCTACGCCTTATTTCTTTGGTCGTGTTCTTAAGTACATCACTCCTTTCACCCTCTGTAGCAGCTGTTTCTTCACCTACACTCTCATATTCTGACATATCATTATCTGCAAAATCAAATTCATAATCATCAAGGCTCATTGATACCTTACTGTCTAAGTCTAATAGATCTCCATCTTCATCAATCCAACAATACTGTCATCATTATTCACCTCACCATGTTGATCATCTTCATCATCTTCAGATACCCTATCAGTAAGTGTATCAACACCATCATCAACTTCTTACGCATAAGCTTGTTCCCTACTACTTTGACGAGCCTCAAATAATTTGCCTATTGTTAGGAACAGATCATCATCTACATCAACAGGCAAATCCCATGATGTGGCTAGTGGTGGTGTTGCATTTGAGGAATCAGGAATATTATTTGCTGCATTATGGTCTACGGGGTGAACTTGTTTCAAAGTCTAAATATTGTGTTGGTTGTGTTTTGTCAGCTTGTGTTACTTAGGAAACAAACTGATCACATAGCTCTTTGGGTTAGTTAGATTTAAATGCATGGCTGGGACTTCTTGGGAATTTAAGGCCTCAAGGCGAGTAATTCATGTTGATTATTTGGTGAAAAGCCATCCAGTGGTCGAGAAAGAGGCATGGGAAGTAAACTAATCTCCAACTTGACATTTTACGTGCCCTTGGCTAAATGCATCTCCAAGAAGTCTATAAATTGCCTTTTTGTTTCCAGCATGATCTTGTTTTTTATATTCTTGCACAGGAAATTCTTATCATTGAATTTTGGCCTTTTGACCGTATCCTTCATCATATCATTGATTGTTGCCACCAAACTCCATATAATTCATGTCATACCCTCCTAACTCATGATCTACCCCACAAAGATTAACGAACAATCTAACTACATGAATCTACCAAAAAGCTAGATACTTACTTTACATATATGCATAAATGGACAAAATATAAGCTATTACTCTGTTTCTTCAGTAACACCAAATCAAAGTAAATGTACATTAACAACAAGGCAATAAAGCAGCACAATACCACAATGGAGTACAAAACAAACAAACAATAATGTCAGTGTTTGAAGTCGTACCCACAGTGGAGAATATATATGCATGTAACACAAACACAAAGCCAGATATGCAAAAGACAGACCAAAACACAAACCCAAACCCAAACCTATATGGACCACAAATTAAAAGACACTCAGACTCTAAATTCACTTCACTACAAACCAAAAAAACATAACTTCAAATCCATGCATCCACATACTTTGTTTTCAAATACGTACCCATAAATTTTGCAAACATAAATAGCAACCAAACATCACATTCAATCTTTACCAATTCATGAGTAATCACATTTACCTTCATTGTACACCTGGATATCAAAGCTTTTACGTCCTCTAAAATCGCACTTCTGGGTTGGCAGAGCATTAACCAAATGAAATAAATGAGTCCTTCTCTTCACTGGTAAAAAAAAAATTTACAAATATTCTTTCTAACCAAATGAAACAAAGATGATTATGAGATTTAGGGTTTATGTTATGGTGGACTGGCACCGGATTATCGCGCCAAAATTGTCCGCTTCTAGTTTAGAGTAAGGCAAAGCTACAGGAAAATGAACATACACCATATAAGAAGAAAGAACGAGTGTTTCTTTGTTTTTAAATTTCCTGAAACACGTCACATCCATGTTAAACAACTCCTACCATGTCACCTCCGCTTTTTCACTTGGCTAAAATATCATTTTGCTGTTAAAGTCAATTTTCACTGACACTGTCTTAATGGCAGATGGTTTTGGGGTATTTTGATCCAACATAGGGGTATTAGGTCAAGTCAAATTCTACTGGGGAGCAATGGTGCTTTTTCTTTTGAAAAATTAATTCTAGTAAGATTGGAGATAATTAAAGATTTAACGGGATTCTAATTAGAGATAATTTGGGATTTTTGCTTACCATTAATTCGGATAAAATAAGATTTCTTCAAAAAGACTCTTTATTAAGTCTAGCCTTAATAAGAAATGCTGATTAGAGTTTTATGACTTTGAACTTTATCCTTTATCTTTTGGGCCTTTCTTTCTTTAATATAGGTCTAAATGACTATCTTATCAAGCTAATATATAGGTGAAAATAGACCCAATTCAGATGTTGAAAAATTGGTCCAACATTACTCAAAATGCTGCCACTATTAACAAGGATGGAGCTACACAGGAGATAATAAGGAGTAACTGGCCTCGACGATCACCCAAGAGGCTTTTCTTTCAATGTTGAAGCTATAGCTAATATGTAAACAACTTTTAGACTTTTCCTTTTTGCAGTGGGGTTGAGTTTAAAACTAGCTTGTTTGTTAGTTGGGATACCTTCCTTATCTTAATTATTGCCCACACTTGATAAGTTAACTAAAAACTACATGAACTCTTGAAAGCCTACATCTTATGAGCCTTTATGTTATGTTTTTGATGATGAGACTATATGAAGCATTTAAGAAGACATATATAAGACAATTTCTTATGTATGAAATAGAAATATCATGAATTAATCATTGAATTTTTATATTTTTTAGGTGACCTAAAAACATAAGAAAGCCTTTTCTTATTTTTAAAGACCAAATCCCTTAGCTTGTGGGATTATTTTAGAGTAAGGTCCACTCTTTTGTCTTTTTTATGTGGATTATTAGTTATATGCCACGTGGCACCCTTCATGTAGATACCCTTTAAACTACTTGAGGTTAGATCCTGCCTCAACAAAGATCCCTCATGAGGTGGGTTTCGACACAAGCGAATCATCCTATAAGTGTCGGCTAGAGCATCATGGGCTTAGTATTGCCACGTGTCTAGCCTATTTTTACCCCATAATATAGCTCCCCTACCTTTCAATGGCTTAGGAGATGGCAAAGGCATTGGAAGCTTCTAAGTGTTCTTCGCCAATGTCACATCTTATTCCCTCTTCTTTGGTGATCTTACTCTTGCTACTTGGGGGCATATACATATCTTGGCACCTCTTGAGGGTGATCCAAGATAATGAATATGTGTTCATGGTGAAAAATACCCATGGCAAAAAAGTTAGAAATTTTTATAGTATTTTGATCATATAATTTGTATACATAAAATGATAATGAAATTTTTTTTTCCTCAAAAATGCACGTAAAAATTCCGTTTTATCTTGAAATTGTCATTGGCCTATAAATTTGAATTTCCTAAGGGTAAAAATATATTATAAAGTATTAAGTTATCCGGGACTTTTCATTAATATAGCTTCTGCCATAGTTGTTTTATCATTTTTAACAAAAAATTTGATTGATTTGCCTTTCAAATGAAAACAAATGTTATTCTGTTAATGCGCTGCATGCATTGTCTTAATGCATTTATAAGAAGAATTAATAAATATTAGATGCATAAAAAAAAATACTGAGAATACAAAATTTAAGTAATCTTTTTTAAATATTTTTAATTTTAACCTTTTTTGGGAATAAGAAATTCCAAATAATCATTTTTTATCATTTTATTTAGATTCCAAATTCAAAAGAAATGTTCTCTCTTTAAATCTTTCCTCAAAACTGTTAACTTAGTGCAGCCAAAATGATTGTTTACACAATAAAACTATTAAATTCAAAATTCATATTCGGATTCAACATCAAATCCACATCAAATGAACTAAAAATAAAATACAGTAAACAAAGATAATTTAATATTAATTTTAATAACATACATTTATTTGATATAATTTTAATTATTTACAAATAACCTCTAACAATTTATATTATTCTTTTTATTTAAAAAGTTAAAAATAAAATTTTTTTATAAAAAATAATCTTGCCCCCTTTATTTTTAAAAATAAAATAGTGATATTTTATTTCAATGGAAAGTTTTTTAAATAATCTTATTATTAGACCTTAATTTTCAAAGCGCACTAATACTCTTGTAAATCTAAAATGAGAGTATAGGTGACAAGTGAGTGTTACAGGAATACAACGTGCACAATCAACGGCTTGAAAGAATGAAAGTGTAATATAAAGACTCTTGGATTGCCCTATAACATATAGCACAAATAATGAAAGTGTAGTATAAATTTAGTGGGTGCTTGTTTTTTCAATTGATAAAAAGCCAAAAAAATAAAAGATATATTGGTTGTAAATTTATTGACATATTAAGAAATAAAATACATTCTCTTTAACTAATTTCTTATTTTAGTTGGATTTTTCTAATTTTCATTTTCACATAAACTTTGTGAGAAAAATTTTGTCATATAATTTTCCTTTATATGTTCTATCTAACCATTAGGATGATTAGAAAAATATTGTTTTAAAAAATGTATTTATAATCCCTTTTATTTTTACTATATATTTTCTTCTATTTTCACATTCTTTTTTGAATCTTTTAGTCAAAAATTGGTAAAATTCTCTAATATTTTTTAATTTTAATAAATATATATAATAGGAGTTTTATAATATTAGAGGAAATTAAAATAAAATATTATTAGTCTAATAAATTAATTTTCTGCTTCGGTTTTGTTAAAACTCTACTGTCGAAGATGCTGAAAAAAGTGTATTGCTTTTAAAATTTTCTGTCAACATTAAGTATGAAAATGTCAGCTATTTTGATGGCAGTAATGTTCATTCAAAAAACATATAAATTTTTTTACGAGAGAAGGATAAACATAAATGATAATTTATCTTTATGATTAAATAATTTGGATTTTCATTTGACAAATTATTGAGAGGCTTGGGAAAGTGATATTCATTTTTTTTTTCATTAGTAATCGGGAGGATACTATTAATAATAATCAAACACCACTCACAACCAATATATATTATGTAAATAGGTAGTGCTCATGATTTTCTTTGTTAATTATTGTCTTAAAAATTTTTACAATATTTCGATAATAAAATTTGTATACATGAAATGATAATTAAATTTCTTTTGGGTAAAAAATGCATAAAAGAATTCCTCATTATCTTGAAGTTGTGATTGTATATAAATTTGAATTTTCCAAGTGTAAAAATTATAAAGGAAAGTATTGACTTGATAAGTTATTTGGAGCTTTTCATAAATAATCATTTTTTTTTTTTATCATTTCAGTTTGAATCCAGATTCAAAAGAAATATTCTCTTTTTATATCTTTCCTCAACACTATTAATTTATTTCAACCAAAATGACTGTTTACATAATAAAACTATTACATTCAAAATTCATACTCAGATTCAACACCAAATCCACATCAAATGAACTACAAAAAAAAAAAGTAAAGAAAAATAATATGCTATTAATTTTTAATAACATACATTTATTTTATACAATTTTAATCATTTACAAATAAGTCCTAACAACTCATATTATTCTTTTTATTTAAAAGTCAAAAATAAAATTATTTTTATGAAAAATAATCTTGCACGTGTATTTTTTAAAAATATAATTTTACTATTTTTATTTCAATTAAATTTTTTAAATAATCTTATTATTAGACACTTAATTTTTTGGGTGCATATAAACTTGGTTTCGAGCCTTGCACTAGGTGGAGATATTGTAGAAAACTAGAAGCAATACTAATACTCTTGTAAATCTAAAAATTTAATTTTTAAAATTTTATTAGATTCAGACAAATTTATTATAATTTATATATTTAATTAATTAGAATTAAAATTAAAAATAAATAGATAATTCAGTTTTATGCTCAGTTTTGATTTTTAAACTTAATGTCAAAATCGAATTGGTATTTGGATTCTCAAAAAGGAAGACCAAAAATAATATATTTTTTTTAATCAAACCAATTGGTTTGATTTGATTTTTTTGAACCGCAATTTATATTTTTTTGGTTTTATTAACAGTCAACAAATAAATTTGGGAATATCAATTGACAATCAACAAATAAATTTGGATATATCAATAGGTATATGTTATAGAGTAGATAAGAATGTAAAATATAACTTTATAATTTTTTTAATTGCAATCTCTAATTTTTTATTATAATTTTCAACGTTTTGGTTGCAATTCTTAGTTTTTTATTTTATTTTTAAGATTTTCAAATTTAACCTATAAATTAAGAGTTACAATGAAAGAATGAGAGAATGTAAAAAAAATTGAAAAATATTCCATATATCGTTGTAATCATTGATCTTAACTCTATTTTGTCAACACCGTAATACGAAATAATGAATATATGACTATGTTCTAAAAACTATTTACTCAATTAAATCTCGTCATAAACCCACATAATTTAAAACCAAACAATTACAAAAGTGGATATGATAATGAAAAAACTTAATTTACATGACATGATAAAAAGCCATGTTCTCATTACAATACAACCATCCAATCCTACCACTTTCTCAGTTCCAAAATATCTACAATTATACGATCTATAATTTTAATTAGTTTAATATTCTGTCCGTATATATATATATATATATATATATATATATTGAAGACTGATATTGGAATCTTAAACCTCAAGAATAGAAATTGAAATAGAAGAAAGATAGCTGATTATGTAAAGAAATTAAGATGTTTGAAAAGAGAAGAATCAGATTCATTGGTCTTCAGACCATATATAGCAAGCTTGATGAGAGACAGTAGTATTCAAAAACAAAAACATGTTGCCCGAAAACAAAAACATAATTCTAATGCTTGTAAGAATGTAAGAAGAATTGAATTTGGGATTGAAGTTAACTGTACTTCCAGTAGCTTAATTTCTTTCCATTTCTTCTCCAATTCAGCTCTCTGAGTTTCACCAATCAGTTGAAGCATTCCTTCAACAACATCTTCCTTCAATCCCACGTTATTATGATTGGGAAAATGGACCATCTCCTTCACGCTCAACACAGTTATCGCCTTCTTCTTCTTCTTCTTCATCTTATTATATGGTAGAACATTTTTCTAGAAAGTTGATAGCATCAATTAAATGATATATTAGCATATTATAGACTCCTGCATTGCACAATAACATATACATAAATAATGAAAGTGTGGTATAAAATTTAATGAGTGCTTGTTTATTCAACCGATAGAAAGCCAAAAAAAAAAAAAATTATTACTCCAAATCTATTTTAATATTAAAACTTAAATATATATCTTTTTAACTAATTTTTTTATTTTAGTTAGATATTTCTAATTTTTTGTTAACGTAAACTTCGTGACAAAAATTTTGTCATATAATTTTCCTTTTTATGTTCTATCTAAAACATGTAGGATGATTAGAAAAATACTGTTTTAAAATATGTACTTATAATGCCTTTATTTTTATGATTTTCCTCTGTTTTCACATTCTTTTTAATCTTTTAATCATAATATTTTCTAATATTTTTTAATTTTAATATATATATATATATAAATAGTTTTATAATATTAGAGGAAATTAAAATAAAATATTATTGGTTTAATAAATTAATTTTTTCTTTAATTTTTTTAATATTCTATCACTACAAGAAAAAGGAGCTTTTATAGCTAATTTTCAATTTGTCACAAATAATTATTATTTGCGGTTGATGTGCGGCTGAACACAAATTCATCACAAAAATGTTTATCATTTGCAACCAAAATCAAATATTAGTGGCAAAAAAGTGGTTAATTTTATTGTTTATCTAATGTTTAGGAATCAAAAGTTATTATTTCAAAATGAATTTAAAATGAGCCATTAAATTTATAGTTTTTTCCCTTGACCCCATTAAATTTTTATATCAGTAAAATAAAGTAAGGGTAATAAGTGATTATTTTGGTATAAATACTTTTCAGATGATATTATACCAAACCAAACTTTAGGAGAGAAATGTAATAATACTTCTTTTAAAAAATAATAAAGAAAATTATTATCTTGTGTTACTTTGAGCTGATGACAAGAACCAAAAACTTTGGTAATATATTATGTTTACTAGATAATCGAGAGATTTACTACTAAATTAGTGTTTATTATGCATAATTAACTTAAATTTTTTTATTTAAAATGATGTTACAACATTTTAATTATAAAAGATATATATTCCCTAAAATTTAAAAAATAACGTTTTTGTTGCCTTATAAAAAATAAGTATTAATAAAAATAAATTAATTAAAAATCAAAATAAGTATTAAAAAAATATTATTAATTATATCTCCAATCATAATTAATGCACACATAATAAACTTAATAAAAATAAATTCTATTTAAATTAATTTAAATTTATAAATGTGTAAAAATATTTATTAATTACATCTCTAATCACAATTAGATTTGCATAATAGTTGAAGAATTTTGCATTTCATAAATAAGCATTTTGTTTAGTTCAAATAAAAGTCTGTTAAGGCTTAAAAATAATCAACTAATTATACAGTAATCAAACAAAATCTATCATTCAACTTGATTTAATCACTACTCTTAATTGGATTGGATTGGCAAGCTTCCTGTCACAATATGATAGCTCTTGTTATCCAGCTCGCTCAGCTTACCATATTTCCTTTCATAGCTATCCAAAAGTTCAGACCTGATTTAAAACATACAATTTGATAATAAATAATAATTTTTATAATTATTCAATAAAGATCAAATAGCATAAAACTATCATTAATTCATATTAATCATGAAATAATATAATCAACAACATTAATTAAAAATTAATACCAGTATGCTAAGCATTGGAATGGTGCATATTTATCATAAATTTCTCCCACATCCTTTCTATTGCAACTTTTCCTTGAATGCACCTGTCCATCCCACAATAAAAATAAAAAAAAATTGTAATTAGATAACAAGTAATTAAGACAGACAGCTCAAGTAATTAGAAGTGATTGGGAATCAACTATTATATTTTAAACAAGAGAAAGATCACGGGTCCCTTTTTTTAACACAAATTTTTATATTATTATTAGATTTAGGCATATTTACCGGTTGAAATAAAATTTAACCATGTAAAATGCATTATAATTAATACATATATTAGATTCAATTTCAATAGTTGAATGTATTTATATTTAATTTCTTATAAATGATATAAAAATTTATATAAAAAAAAACTTAATTCTTTTCCTTTTAAATATAGACAAATATATGAAAATTTAGATGCGATGAGATTACCTCTTTTAAATGTTTGGCAGTTTCAGTATCAATGGGAACTTTGTGATAAAATCCAATGCACAACAACACATTAGCACAAACAAAGGGTCCAAACCCTCTATTCTTCCTCAACAATTTATAGAGTTGCTTGGAGGGAGCTTGTTCAAAATAAGCAGTATTGAGTTTTCCATTCTCAAATTTTCTAGCAAGTTGAATAATAGACTTTGCTCTATACCCAATACGGCATCGTCTCTTCAACAAATTCTCATCCAAATTGGCTATTTCTCTTGAGCTTGGAAAATTCTTCAATGACTTTGAATTTATTTCTGCTTGAAGATTGCAAAGTGCTGTAGCCATGCTCAATGTTCTTCTCCATCTACACATAAAAATAAATAAATTTAATAACATTAATTATAATATAAAATGAAAAATGCAATAACATTAATTATTTAAATATTTTGTATTAATGTTTTTAATTTCTTGGTACTCATTAAATTCCTTTATTCTTTTTTTTTTCAAAATATCATTCAAAATTTTTACAAAAATTAATTTAGGAAAAAATATTGACCTAATTAAGAATTAAAATAAAAAGTTACTCTAAAGTCAACATTCAATAAATAAAATTTATGTAAGAAAATCACTGAATTATGTAAAAATAGAGAAATTTTAGTTGTATTCTTTTTTTTTTAAATATTACATAATTATATGTATAATCTACCAATACCTAAATAAAAAAAATTTATCAAGAGTCGAAGTGAAAGTCTGGGAAACCATTTGCTAAAGTCTATGTGTAATTTGGACGAAATTTGCGCCCACTTCATAGGAAATTTGCTCCAACGCTACCATAGCTTTTGCTTGTTAAGCACTTTCCCTCACTGATTAATTGCATTTAAAATAAAATAAATAGCCAAAAAATGGAAAAATTTATGTAGAGTAGTACTAAGATCTACTGATTCTAGCAAACTTACGTGGAGTTGCAAAGGAGAATAGCCTTGACAATATCTTCAAAAAGGGAAGGAGATCGAAAGAGTCGACCGAATCCTTTGAGTTTCGATTGTTGATGAATATTTTGAAACTCTTGAATATCTTTCTCATCTTTATCCGTCAACCTTAACATTCTTACAACCTGTTCTTCGATGGTTTGCTTGTCTTTCTCTGTAACTCGATGAGTATCAGAGAGTAGATAGACCAAGAGATGGTTCTGATTGCATTCTTGTGATTGTGAAATGGAAAAACATTGACTGAAGTTGTTAAATCTGACAGTCTTAGAGGGCGTTGGAAGCATTTGGATGAAGGAATCCAATTATTCGGAGACATCATGAAGAATCCATGGTTGCAAACTGCATTCTCTAAATTGAAAGTTGGAAATCTCTCACCTAATTCTATTTTGAACAGATAATCTTGCTTCATTTCGTCTTCCATTGATGAACAAATAAGCTTCCTTTGTACATTATTGAACTAGATACCTATATTAACTCATTGATTTCTATATGTTTAATATTCATTAATGGTGTTTCTTGGAAAGTGATTGGAGAATTGGAGAGGGTTTGAATCAATATTGGACCAGTAATGGAATTATCAAAAGGAATATAATTGCGGATAGTTTGGGAAGAGAGAAAATCTTGAGATAGAGGCAGTAACACAATTTCCATCTCATGAAATAAAAGCTTTTGTGGGTTCTTCCTTAATGGCAATAAAATTGTTGTACAAAGATCGAAAATCTACTAATAATCAAGAGTTGAGATTGCAATATTTTGAGTGTTTGTTTTCCTTTATGCAATATTGCAATTCTAGACTATAGCATTGCGTTGAATGCATTATACAACACAAATTGAAGAACCTATTATAAAATAAAAAGCCAAAAAATGATGTTTATATACATATGATTAAGTATTGCACATTTTTTAATTTTCATATTTTGATTATTTTTTATATCAAATTTGTGTAGTATGGCGTGATTTATATAATCTATAATTTTTGATTGGAAGAAAAGATAAAGTGGTCTAAAAAATATATTAATTCTCATTAAGTGTATCATAAATATTATGATATAATTTTATCATCTTAATATATAATGAGGTTAACAAAATCACATAAACTATTGACATATATTCTCTATGTTTATAAGTATCTTAACTTATATCTCTCTTACTTGAGCCATTAGGTTACTATCATTTTTGTTCCTAAAATTTGTTAAACAATCAAATAAGATATATTTTTTCAACTATAACAATCTCATTATCCGCAACATATTATGAACTAAAACGCTATAATTAAAACCTTTTGTTCTATTTTGTTATTTTAACAAAGTTTTAGAAAGGAAAATATTATTATAAAATAATACAAATGATAGTTGTGACAAACTTAGCTAATTATTTTACAAAAAAAGAATAGGTTAGGAGTATTTATGAAATAAGTAAAAAGAAAATAAATGTTTCAAATAAGATGAGAATAATAAATTATAATATGTGAATTAAATTTTGGTATCATATGTTCATAAAATTATTAATTTAATATATTTTATATTCTTATTAAATAATTTAATTTTAATTAAAACATAAAAAAGAAGAGAATTTTGTTATTTTAGTAGATATATATTTTTATTTATATTAATTATGAGTTTCATAATTTCTTTAACGAATTATAATGGAATACAATATAATTTTTTTTCAATAGATGTATTATATATAAAATAGAATGCTAAAAATGTTTCATTTAATTTTTTTTTTTGTTAATTATATATCAAATTATTAATAAAAAAATACAAAAAAAGAGTTAGAATAAAAATTTTTAATTTTAATATTTTAGTTCTTAATATGTTATGAGCAGAGGAGATTTAGTTGTTATAATTGACAAAAGGACATTTGACTTTGTTAATTCACTAAATTTTAGAAATGAGAACAGTAATAACCTAACAAACCTAGGAACATATAAGTCAAAAGATATATACTTATTTCTTCAAATTTCAGGGGGCAGCTGTCAACCTCAAACACTAAAGTGTATAATTTGGTTATCTACCATTTTCTTAAATTTCATGAGGACATATGTCAGTTTTTTTATTTTATATAATTTGGTTTGTTTACATGATGTGATTTGAAATTTTAAAATAGTTATGTACCGTGAAAATAACCATAGTATTTTAAGATATAATGATAATATGTACGATGGTATTGATAAAGTATACAATATCGTAGAGGCATATTCTCTTAAAAATATGCATGGCATCAAAGGCATTTTAATTAATTCATTAAATAATTATTTGATCCCAAAGGAAATCAATTATTTTAATGATTTAGTTTAGATTAAGATTGTAAATTTTGCATCAAAATAAGAAAATTCTTACGCTCAGAGGTATACATTTTCTTTTGGGTATATGTACTTACTAGTCTTAATATTACTATAAATTTATAAAATAAAAATTTTTAAAGTTCTATGCGTTTCACAACCTTAACCCACATGATGGATAGAATTCATTATTTGATTAACAATGGTTAATTGAGAATTTAAAGTTTTGATTTCATAGTAATAAGAATTCAAAGTTTTCTTATGGCTATTTTTTTTTTTTTTTTTTTTTCATGAAATCAAGTTTGTGATAAAGAAAGTATTTAATAACCTAAATGTTTTTACAAAGAAAAGAAAAATCATATAGTCTGCAAGCTTTAAAGATTAGCATGTAGACTAAAATCTTTTCACTTGTCTATGAAATCCTACAATGTGATTTTCTCATTGACTTTTTTTAGATATTTGTAGATAAATGTATATGCTTTTAAGGTTAGTGAGGGTACATATATATATATATGTATGTATGTATATATGTATGTATATACATATATATATGTTTTATATAAGGTGTATAATTTTCTTTCAAATATTTATTTAGTTTTATCATATGAGATAAAATAATCTCTCCTAAAACTCTAAATTAATGAAGTGGATGAGTGACACCACTTACTAGTATAAAGAATTTTAAAAACAAATCCAAAGTAGTAATTTCTTAATAGGCACATATTTAGAAAAGGATTTAAAATGGAGAGATTGTCTAAAAAGATAAAATTTATATGCTATAAAGTTTTATTATAGACAATATAATTAGTGGTCTAAAGTTATCAATTTAAATGAAAATACCACGAACAATATATTCTATCTATCCAATTAATAATGTTTTATTCTCTAAGAAAAATAAAAGACAAAGCCAAAGTAATAACATTGATGTAAAGTTTTTATTCTTAAAATGTTACTTTGAAAAGCATGAATAGATATATATAAAAAAAAGGAGCTCATCTTGGTAGATCTCACGACTAAAGAGTAATTGCTAACTATGTTTATCATGTAGATCATATAAATTTAATTAATTAGCATAATTTTATATTTGTTATTTTGATATATCTTTTGACTTCTATGTTGATAAAATTATAAAAAATAATAATGTGAACATAAAATATTTTGAAAAGTCTATTGAGACTATTTCAGTTTAAGGTTGAATAATTTATCGAAATTCATTCATAAAGAAAAAAATATTCAGTTAGAAAATATCTTACTTGTAATGTATGAAAGGAAATATTTTTTGCTTTAATAAAGATGTGACTATCTTGAATCATGTATTGATATTGATTTATAGTTGAAAGTTTAGTGATCATGTTAAATTATTAGTTAATATTTATACATATTTCTTTTAGCATGTGATCCAAGTGGGAGAATTTAAAAATTTTATTAATTATATGTCCTTAATGTTCATGATCAAATTAATTAATCTACAATGATAAATGCATTTTGAGTACCTACATTCACAATTCAGGGGGTGAAGATTTTTAACAAATCACTTCCTCATTTTCTGGATAGATGCAAAAAAAAAAGTAAAAATTCTTGTAAGTTTTAATTATTTTACTCTTAAAAGGTCCCCAATTTAATCTAATATAAGTTAATTTGCATAATAATTAAGGATTCTGCATTTGAGAAATGTCATAAATAGACATTCTAATATATTAACACTGAAATATTCATAAAAACATTGTATATTCTTTTTAAAAGTAATTTTCAAACAAGGATTTTGTTTAGTTCAAATAAAACTACAATTAATATTAATCAAAAAACAATAAAACAAATTAACTTAATTAAATTAATTAAATAACAGTATCCTAAGCATTAATATATTGGAATGATACATATTAATTTATCGTGAAATAGTCAACAATCTGTACTCATTTCTTCTTGCTAATCTGTAGTTTCAAGTATCTGTGTAAAGTTAATTAATGCTGCCTATTGGGAAAAGGATTCTAATATCGATCTTCAGTTAATATTAGTAAGAAGCATTGGTAGAACTCATTATAGAAAAGGAAAGGTTTGGATATTGGACCAGTAATAGACAGAAAATTAATCACAAATTAACTGCAGACACTTTGGAAAAAGAGAGTCTTGGGATAGAACAATTCCAACCAGAAAATCTATTCAAATCAATGCATACAATTAAATCTTTCTCTTTTCCAATCCACCTACCTTAATTAATTGATTCTTTTAAATATTGTAATAGAGAAATTACATACTTGCAATGCAAAATTTTTTCGTGGGTTGTTAAAATAATCTTTCATGGAGCCAGAAAAATTAAAGCGGCCCCGTTTGGAAGAAGAACAATCCTGTGAGTATTTAGTAGTAGAAGATTCATATGATAATGGAAAAGATGATGAAGATTACGTACCTGAGTTGCAGAGAAAAACCATGGAGGAGAAGCAACCGTCTGGATTGAAAAGGACTTGGAATGCTGAGGAAGAGATAGCCATTTTAAATGGTGTTATCAGATTCTCAACTGAAAAACAACTCAACCCTTTTACAGAAAGGACAGAATTTATGGCTTTCCTGAAAGAATCGTTTGATGCCAATATCACCAAGACTCAGCTGTTTTCAAAATTAAAGAATATGAAGAGGAAGTTCATGAGAAATCTCATCAATGGAAAGGCAATTTCTGAACCCCATCAGAACAAAGTTTTTGAGTTGTCAAGTAAGATATGGAGTGCTGCTGCTGCTGCTACTACTACTACTGCTACTGCTGCTGAGCCTGATTCATCATTGCTGTGTGGAATTAGAGGAGTGCATTTAGATTTGGATGAAATATTTTCTGGGTTCGGAGAAAATATAATGGAGGAGGTATTGGCGAAAACAGGAGAAGCTGAAAGGGCTGAGTTTAAGAAGCTGTGGAAGGAAATTCAAGTTCTGGAATTGGAGATTACAATGAAGAGGGCTCGGTTGGTCGAATTTGAAGCCAAGATTATTTTAGACGCTTTCAATCTCTCCCAAAATGCAGTAACTCTTTAGAACCAGTTGGTTATCTTATTATTTTGCTAAATTAATATGGTAGGATTTAGAAGTGCTTGAACTTTTTACCACACCGGAGTGTAATCTGTGTGCGTTGATGTCTGTGTGGTATGTGAGTTCTTGTGCTTAAGTCATATTCCTTGTTCAAAGTGGTATGTCTATTCCATTGTCTTTGTTCTTGTGCTTCATAGATGAATGCTTAAATTGTACTGGCAAGGTTTGTCGAGATGAGATTACTGAAGATGATAATGAATATGATAATTGCAGTTAATCCATCTCACTCTGCTTAACAATTTCGCTTTCCTTAGTTCAAAAAGTTCAAACATGATCATAACATATACAATCTCAATTTCATAATATGTGCAACACAGGGCTGGATTGCAGACGATTACTTGGTCAGATAAGAGTTTCTTTAAGATCTTTTTATATAACCACTTGAACTTGAAGTTTATAGTTAAGGACCTAGTGACAGTATTTAAGCTTTAAAATGTGATCTCTCAGTTTTTGAACTCATTAAATTCTAATTTAAAGAGAAATGCATGTAACCAAGATAGAACTGGCACTACCATCCTCTTTTCCTGGTGAAGTGGTTATTTCATCATAAACTCCCCTCTCATATAGCACTGCACCTGTTATCGGCAATTTTTAAGTCTTTTCTGATATGGTTCATGTGGAGATCCTTCTTCTGGCTTCAGCGTAAAGAAACAGTATAAAGCGAATGATCCTTCACTTGAGGAGAGTTCTTGTATAGAATGCAATTCCCTTTGCAGCAATGGTAACAGTGGAATACACAGATGTGGGTCTGGCAGTAATATAAACAGATGATGCCCTCGCTACCCTCAATCTTCTTCCTCACTTTCATGTTTCACAGGTCTAGTCTTAACTTGTTTTCTGTTCTTCAATTTTCCCTTATCTAACAGTTTATGTAATGTTTATACGCAGATTTTATCCATATTCTTTCCTTTTCCAGGGTTTGCAGAAAAGGCGTGCTTCTCAATTTCTCGCTCATTTGGAGATTCTTCCTCCTTGGTCTAATATAGTGGCTATGATTATTACTTAGCAAATTAAATTGCACTATAGCTTGCTATGAATTGTATAAACAAAGAGAAATTTGTTGTTACTAGACCTCGATTGCTATGTTGACTGTTACAAAATAGAATTAAAAAGTGAAAATAACAACTAAGCTTGATTTTATCAGGCTGAGTTTTCATTTGAAATTCAATCCATGATTCGTTGATCTCCGAATGTGTATTATGATTTTAATTTCCTGTCTTAAAAACATTCAAATGGTAGAATAGACAAGCTAGATTTAAGAAGATCAAGTAGTCAAGCTAAAACCTAGGGGCAAAAGATTCATCAACTTGTAATCCTCGTCAATTCCGTCTTTTCCGGCAATAGGAGGTCTTCTTCTTGCTCCGACTTGTATGTCGTCTAGAAAGTGGAATGTCCTCAAGGTAAAACACTATCAACCAGCTTGCTATAACGTGTTAGCATTGATCAAAGATGGTGCTTGGCAAAAGTCTGGGTTCGGGTCAAATTTGTACATTGAGCCCGTCCAAGTCAATTCAATATTTTCAAGTTGGGCCTTACATTGGGGCTTTTAAAAGTCTGGAATATTATTAATCAAATTTATTTTCTGATTGACTCGGATTTGACTTGAACTTGGGCCCAATCTTACCACACTTTTAATAAAAAAACTCAAGCCTAACCCACTTTATTTTTAAAGTCAAGTTTAACCTAACCTCAAAATACAGGATTTTTCTTGAGCCAGGCTCGACTCATACTTTTTTACCAAGCCTAAAAGTCAAAGGCCATATATATATATATATGAATATCATACATCAGAATTTTTAATTTTTATGTAATATATTTCAAATTTATTGTTGTTAATTGAATGTATATATATTATATTAAATTTCATTTTGTATAAGTAACATAGCAAAATTCATAAGAGGAAATTTTATCTTTTTAAATTTTAAATTCCATAATTTTGTAAAAAAAATTTTAAAATATTGTTTCCCAGTTTTAAAATTCTTATGTAATGTAAATTTCTTTTAATTTTTAATTTTAATTTTCTAAATTATATTTACTTTTAACAACTTTTATATTTTAATAAACGTTAACATATATGTATGAAACCCTCATCATAAGAGGATCTTCTCTTGTGAAAAATTTTTCATCTTTTTTGACTGTTGCATAGAATTCAAATTTTTTCATTTGTTTTTTTAGTGTTAGGTCGAATTGCTTATAAATTAAGATTATTTTCTACTCTTCATAGCTTCTATTTTCTTTTCTCTTGAGATGCTACCTTTTGAATTTTCTAGTTAATTTTTAATTGGATTAGCTAAATGCCATAAAAAATTATGCTTTTGGATTTTACATGTTTACTATTTGAATCCCTCTTTTTTCTTCAAATTATTCTTTTTTTAATATTTTCCTTTACAATATATCATGATATTTTGATATTGTTACTTCTCAAGCAAGGGGTATTATTATACAGCTCTTCTGAGGTATCAAAAATTATCACTTAGATAAAAAATATTATCTTTTTTATCATATACCTCCCCTTAATTGTTACTTGACTAACACCAACATATAAAGTTACGAAAATGCCCTTAAGTCCATTAATTTATTTGTAAAGGTAAGTTTATCCACACCCAACCTTATCACTTGGATGGTCTTTCATCATCCTCTCCACCATCATCGTCATTATCAGATTTATCCTTATTTGATCTCTTTCATTGACATGCCTCCACCTTCCCAACACCCTCATCATCATCTTCATCTTCATCTTCCTCTTCTTCACTGTTTTCCTTTGGTTCAAAGTCACTGGCATCTTCGTCTTCTGCAACTTTACCTACTGGCAAGACAAGATATTTGATTCCCTCCTCTTGTTCGTCATGATCTTCCTCGTCATCATGATCAGCTGACTGAATCGGAGGTTCGCCGGTAGAGTACAAGAACCGCACTTGAAACAGTGATTTTTTCCCCTTCGTTGACAGAGTTATTCCCGCACTTGAAACCGGGCAATAGTGGGAATAGGCTTATCCTCAATTGGAATAGTTTTTATGTTGGCTGTGATTGAGGCGTTGGTGGTTGGAGCAATGTCGGTTTTGGCGAGATTCAATTTGGGAAGTATTGCCATTCACCATTAATTGAAGTTCGCTTTAATTAGAAAAATTACTAAACAATTAATGCTAATTAAAAAAATTAGCAAAAGGGAGCAAGTTTGCTTTTGGTTGGGTTGGTTAGTGGGACGAATACATTATGGTAATATAATATTAGGTGTTCATCTAACCAAAACCTAAACCTCCAATAGTACGCGTTGAAGCTGGCACCCTCTCAGTCTCTTAGTGAGAAAAGCCAACCTCTGACCACTTAAGCTTTGCTCAAGTAACGACGTCTTTTTAATAAAATGATATGTTTTGAACAAAAAATATTAAAAATAATAAATTCACTCTATTAAAAACTAATAAATTCGATTTAATTTTTTAGACTAAATCTAAAATCGAATTAAAAATTTTAAATTTTTATATTTGAGGACCGAAATTGAATCCATTTGCGTAAAGAATGAGACTAAACCTATCAATTTAGGTTTTTCCGCCCACCTTTAGTTATTAATTTAATAAAGATTAGGTTTACTTTTAGTTGGGCTGGTGAGAATATAACATAATTGTTAATTTAGCATAACTTTCATTATTTTACGAATATACCCTTTATACTCTAACGTATACTCCTATTAAATAATATCTTCCTTATTTTAATTTATTGCCCCTGCTTGATCAGTTAAATAGAAATTACATAAATCCTTAAAAGCCTATATCTTAAGAGCCCTGATATTATGTTTTTGATAATAAGACTAAGACAAAGCATTTAAAGAGATATATAGAAGACAATTTATGAAATGGATATATTATGAATTGATCATTGATTTTTATATTTTTTATTATATTAAACTTTTTCCTTAATCTTATTATCGGGTGAAAAGTCACCATCTATGAAGAATATGTGTGTCCTTCGTAACTATAACTTCATAAGATGTGGTATAGATAGATAATATTAGACATCGAGTGCAATTTTGGCTTTGTTTAATATTTGAACTTTCTTAAAAATTTTAGAGCATGTAAAAGTAGCTAGTCCATGTGTACATGAGGTGCTAATAGAAATTACATAGAAAGATGAAGAGTGAAATATATAAGATGTTTTCAGTCCTTGGAAACTTGGCAAGGATCTGCCTTCTAGTAAAATAACCTGATACTAAAGGAGCATGTAAAAGTTGTTCCAAGTTCAATATTTAATTTTCTTCACAACATTTATAATAGTTTTTATTTATTCATATTTTAAGCCGCTTGCTTTATATCCCTTGCATGCACAACATTTTGTGATTAGGCTTGTTAAATTGCTTAGAAAATTCATCAGAATTTTTCTATCTTTTCTGTTGGCATTAATTCGCTGATTTGGCTTCACTTCAGGCACTTGTTTTAACCTTATTTTGATTTAATCAAGTGAAAATATAGATATATTTTGTAAAATTAACTTAAAAAATAAAAAAAATTCATAAAAATATTTTTTTATTATCTTCAACCATATTCATAAACATGTTTTTCCAAATCAACTACAAATCTATCAATTTTTACGAAAAATATTGAACACATTCTCAATTTTTTTTCCCTTTTCTAAATATCTTTTTTGTAGTATTAATTACAATATTACAATCTATTAATATGTATATCAAGTGTATACAATATTATAATCTACTGATATGTATATCAGATATCTATTGGAAAGCTAAATCTGACGATTGTGATACTACTACTCAAACATTTCTTCATGGTATCTACCCTCACAATCCGAGGGACATCTATCCATGACTCAAACATAGTTTTTTCCTCTAGTCAAGTTTATTCACATACTTTTAAGGAAAATAATAAGATTGCATAAGATTATATTATTTTAAACGAAAAATACAAGTTAATAATGTTATAAATTTATGTAGTATTCCAAAATACTAAATCCCACATTGGCTAGTTAGAAGACTTTTAAAGAGTTTATATTTGAAAATAAATTAAGAGTAAATTAACAAGTTAACTGATGGGATTCTCACACCTACAAGGTAGGCTAGTTCAAGCCCGATCTTGGGATTTTGATTGGAAAGCGTTTAATGTGCATCGTCGCTTGGGGGATCCATTTTGTTAAAATATTGTGTTCATGAAAATTGAATTCAACAACAGATCCATTTTGTTTTTCTTGTCAAACCTCCTAAGAAATTAAGGTGGTTTCTTTTTTTTTTTTTTTTCCCATTTATAATGACAACACAGCAAGCAGCTATGCACATTCAAAGTCGTTTTAAGAGATGAATATTATACTTCTTAAATTTTTAAATATTAATCATTTTATTAAGGAATTATAATATTATAACATAATTTATTTTGCTAAACAAGAAAGTAACTTTTAACATAGAAATTTCAGACGGAATGCTAAGGCATATTGGTTGCACGATTCAGCTACTCATTCTGAGTTCAAATTTGGATAAATTACCATACAAAAATAAAATGAGTGTATGTGCAAGTAGTCAATACGTGAACGCATCTTAAGTAGACTTCGGGAATCCAATCCTATTGATTTTTGCTTCAATGATATCAACACATAATAATACAAATAAAATAAAACAAAATAACATTATTATAGTATCATCCAAATAAATAATTTAAATAATATAACAAG
Source organism: Azadirachta indica (assembly GCA_022749755.1). NCBI lineage: Eukaryota > Viridiplantae > Streptophyta > Magnoliopsida > Sapindales > Meliaceae > Azadirachta > Azadirachta indica. The sequence goes on from CM040442.1 coordinate 18,402,903, forward strand.
CGAAATTATATTCATTATTAATAACAAAGTTTTACAACTTTAAAATTTATTTATTACAAATTTTTATTTATAACCTAGTACAGAGTTCAATCAATGTTACTAAAAAGTAAATTATTAGAAAGCGACAAAAAAGTCAAGTTGCTCAACTTACCCATGGAAGGAGGAATTGAGCCACTTAATTGATTTCTACCCAAGGATAAATTATGTAGAAACTTCAAGTTTCCTATTTCATTAGGAATACAACCAAAAAGCTTATTTTGACTGAGATATAAAATCTTTAAATTGCTGAGATTACCAATTGAAGGAGGAATAACGCCATTGAGATTATTCATGGACAAAGCTAGTGCAGGCAAAGATTTTAGATTTCCAATGTTCGGAGAAATAGAACCCGAAAGGGAATTATTAAAAAGATACAAAACAGATAATTTAACTAAGTTACATAAAGAAAGAGGGATCGAACTATTGAATTGATTTTCACTCAAGTCTAAATTGAAAAGAAACTTTAAGTTCCCTATCTCATTAGGAATAGGCTCAGAAAGCTCATTTTTATGTAGATATAATATCTTCAAATTACTTAAATTTTCAATCGAAGGAGGAATGACACCATTGATATGATTTGTGTATAATGATAGATAAAGGAGAGACTTTAAATTTCCTATGTTTTGAGGAATAAACCCGGAAAGGGAATTTTCAAAAATATATAGAATAGACAAGTTAATTAAGTTACCTAAAGAAAGAGGGATCAAACCATTGAATTCATTTTCACTCAAGTCTAAACTAAAAAGAAACTTTAAATTTCCTATCTCATCAGGAATGGGACCAGAAAGCTCATTTTTATATAGATATAATATCCTTAAATTGCTCATATTTCCAATTAAAGAGGGAATGACACCACTGATATAATTTGTGTAAAATGATATATAAAGAAGAGACTTCAAATTTCCTATGCCTAGAGGAATAGAACCAGAAAGGGAATTGTTAAAAAGACACAGTATCTCCAAAATTAGAAATTGATTTGTTGATAAATCAAGATATTTGAGCTTTGTCAAGTTAGCGACTTGAGGCGGAATGAACCCAAAAATTGAGTTCACACTAAGATCAAGATATGCAAGATGAGAAAACGATGAGAATGAGAATTCATAAAGCGTGCCTTTAAGATTTGTATTTGACAAGTAAATACCAAGAACTCTTCCAACACTATTGCAATGAATTCCAAACCAAGAACATGGGCTGATTTCTGATTTAGAGTGAAAAGAAATATTGGTAACATTAATAGGAAGAAGATTCCACGAAGAGAGGGGAGAAAGGTTATGATTTTGATGAAGGCTTGCTTTCCAGTTGAGAAGAGTAGAAGCTTCTTTAGTAGAAGCAAAACACACATTAGTAAGTGAAAAATTCAAAATAAGAAATTGGATAAGAAAAACAAGTGGGAAAACTAGAATTTTATTATTAAATGATAATAACTCCATAGAGAAACAAAGATGGAAGCTGACGATGAATTTGTGAAGGCAAAAGCTAAAATGATTATATGCTTCGAAAACAAGCAGATGGAGAGCCCAATTTATAGAAATCACACGAGCAAAGCACCGTATATATAAGATGTAAGAAAAATAAATAACATGTAGATTGCATAAGATTATTGTTTCAAATGAAAAATGTAAGTTAATAATTACTACTCGAATTCTTGTCAAATTACTTTCTCACCTCAATCAACAAATATCATCAATTCTACAAGTCTATGCGTTTAAGTCCAGAAAATAGGTAAACTATTAAAAGCTTTGTGTCCATACACCCAACATTGATGAAGAAATTTAATTAAGACAGGTTTATGTATATTTTAACCTCTATTATAAATCAACTAACAGAAAACCTTTAAACAACTCAAGAAAATTTCAAATTTCTATATATTATTGAAAAATAAATTATATATAATAAAAAAATTATTTTGCTTATGGAGATAAGAATTATATGTCAAAATCATTGAAGAAACACCTTTTAGAATATTGTAAAATTATATTTTTTAAAAAATCAATAATTACAAAAAAATATATATTAACTTGTTGGAAACGGCATCAATTGAAACTTGATTTCACATTGACTGTATGATCAAAATCGTTGATTTCGCAAAGATTTTCCGGCAAGTCTACAAAGCAATTCATACTTTACAATAGAAAATTTGGTCAGAAATCATCATTGATTTCACATTGATTGTATGATCAATTGGATTTACCATAATTTTTTTATTATATATTTTTTATTTATTTATAGCCTATATAAACTATCACTCAATGCTGTATTCAAAATCATTTAGAAATATAACTTATTTCTTGAATTCTCAAGGTACAAATGCAAGCTTATTTTTATTACACAATCTTGAGCTTTAGGGAGACTACTAATGTTAATAATGTAATTGATCAAGCAAATCCTTTAATTTGCATAATTAGCTACTTTAATGTAACATTAATTTTATTTCTTAATTTTATTTGATTTTTTAGAGGTAACTTTATCCTGGTCCGTAACATTTCAAACAATGTGATTTTAGTTGACATGTTTAAGATATTAGATAAAAAGGTTCCTAACTTTATTAAAAATCATCACTTTGGTCTAAATTATTTTGTCAATTGTAGCTAGGTCCCTTCACCGAACATTTAGAAATTTTCAATTATTAGTGAGGTGGAATAATTTTTAATTTAACTCTCATAATATTAATAATATTTAATTTAACCCTAAAATTTGTAAAAATTTATCATACCATCCACATGTTAACTTTCATCTTTATTTTTAACAAATAAAAAGATAAAATTATAATTTTATATTTCTTTCATCATCATCTTTCTTCTCTATGTCTTTCCTTTCTTTCTTCTTCTTCTTCCCTATTTCTTCCTCTTCTTATTTTTTTCAATCAAGGAGAAATTGTAATGAGATTAAAACAAATTACAATTAGTTATTTGATAGTCTCAATTTAAACAAAAAGATATACAATAAAGTTAATTTATTCAAAACAAATTAATTTCATAATCTTATAAATCAAAATCAATTTCGTAATCTTGGCAATTGAATCAATTAATTGAAAATTCGAAAAACTAAATTCAAAAATTTTCACTCTATAAACAAACTCTAATTACAATTTCAATATCTCTTAGATCCAAATAAAAAAATTGAGAAGAAAAGATAAGAAGAAGGGGAGAATAAGAAAATAAAGAAGCAATGTAGGAAGACAAGGAGGAAGAAAAGTAGATTTTAAAGTTGAATTAAAAATAGTTAATATTAGTTGAGGTAGATGTCAATTATCCTACCTTACTAACGGTTGAATGCAGATTGAACTTTAGTCAAGGGATTTAAATAAAATTGACCAAAATAATTTGACTTAGACGATGACTTTCAATAAATTTAAAGACTTTTTTTATTTAAATGTTAAACATGCCAATCAACGTGATATTTATTAAAATGTTGAGGACCAAAATAAAATTACTCCTTTCATTTAGTAATAATTTTGTAAAACTTTCATATAAAAGCTTACTTTTATATGCAAATTATTCAAACATACAATATTTATAACAGCCTTGTAGGAAGGATTGAGGAAGAAATTTATTGTTTCACTTTTATACAAAGAACTTAAGTGAGTTTCTTCCATTAAAGGGATGAGAATTATGTGGGTAAAAATTATAATTGATATGTAATTTGTTTGTTATATATATATATATATATATATATATATATTAGAATTTACTAAATTAGGTCAACAAGTCAATGCACAAGACCTCCAAGCTAGACTTGTTAAGCCGAAGAAAATACTAACATGGTTCATGATGCAAATCATTTCAAGAATCACATTGTTTGAATATCTCCAAACCTCTAAATTCACGAATTCAACCACAGCTTCATGTTCTCACAGTTGCTAGTTGTGTTTCAAGTGTGCTTCAACATGTTGTCATATTATAAATAGTTTGACAAATAGAAAAAGTCTGAAAGGACAACAAATGTTATAGAAAAATTAATGCATGCATGCATGCTTGCTCGAGACTGCACTCTCAAGCAGAGCAGAATGCATGCATACATGCTGTGTTCATGCATTCTGCCCCGCTCAAGAGTGCACTCTTAAGCAAGCCTTGCTCGAGACTAGAGTCTAGAGCGGGGTAGAATGCATGCTTACATGCTATGTTCATGCATTCTTCCATTTAGTTGTATATACCGAACATATGACATATTAGCATAAAATATAAAATAATATATTTACATAGTAGACATGCCTGTGAAGTATGTGCGAAGATATTACCGAGTACCGACCATTAGCATATGAAAAAGAAGACTGAACATATTCCATACGCAACCACCAAATAAACTTGTCTTATCAAAACTAATGAAATTTGAAGGCGATCTCACATAAAGTTAATTTAAAATGTTAAGCAAGTCGTACATTGTTAAATAAGTACATAACAACACTGAGTGTCTTTGAACTTGTCCTTGATAATTTGTCTGATGAGCCAAGTTATCGCTTGTCAATGTCTATCTTGTAACTCATCATTCTAACAAGTATGTCCTGTGTCCATGCGTATAACTTGAAAATAGGCATCGTAGGCGTTCCTAATTGCTCGAATTTGCCATTTAAAACCCTCCATAATGCACTTTGCTTTAAATTTTTAGGTGGTTGACTTGGAGATTTTGAACTGAAAGTAATTCTTCAATGCCATCAACCCTAGTTTGTCTCGCAACTTTTAGTTTGTTATGAAAATGTGGCCCATGCACACCGAGGGTGCTACACAGTTATTCGATGAAGTATCACCAACGAGCGTTGTGGGCGATGGGACTGGAGGCAAAAATTGAATGTAGTGGTTCGATGATGATGGAGCTCTCATTGGGCTACTTTCACCTATTGGATTAGGGCATAAAAAATAGCAAAATCTATTTTTTCGTCATCAGCAACATTTATAAATTCCCTATCAGCGGAAAAATCTATACTAGTGAGGTCTGGTTGACAAGTATAATACTGTGAGGGTTGTACAACATTCTAACGGGGCAGAGAAATATCTCCTTCAATGGTGGTTGCATCGTTGTCGTGGACATGTTGCCCATGTTGACCAATAGACAAATCTATGTGTTCAGCCAATAGTGGTTACTCTTCATTTTACATTGATGGATGCAAATGTTTTGTTGTGCTTGTACAAGTATACTGGAATTGTGTTGGGATTGGAGGAACCAGAGGATTTAAATTATTACTTCCCCTTGATGACCTAAACGGGGGAACTGTTTCTCCCGAGGCAGAATATGGTTGTCATTTCGTGGCCTTGCCTGTATGGTTTCTCCCACTCATTCTATGGTCAAATATAGTGTACAATATGCCCTCATGCTCGATAATAGTCTAAACTGTTAGAGTTCATAAATACTCTGAATGTGAATTCATTATTAATATTTGCAACAACGAAGGGCACTCCATACTCTTGTATAGTGCCAACAAAGATCGATGTTACCCTAATTTTACACTCAGCAAGATTAATCTCATGTGCTTTGTATACAATTTGCATAAAATTTTCGAATGAAATGTCCCGACCCACACACAATGGCATACTTTCTCTACCAATATATACATCACCACGTTTCAGAGTCTATTCCCATGATCTGTCAAATCAAGTGTTAGTTTTTAACCTTGCAACTATACCGCATCTATGTCACAACATGTTAGTTATTAGTAAAAAATAGAAAAAGGTAAATTCTAAATGACATAGATTTTGTCTTGCTCGAAGTTAAGTCTCAAGCAACCAAGAATTCTGTCTTGCTCAAGACTCAAACCCCGAACAAGCTTGAATCGAGACTTAACTCTCGAGCAAGACAAAAACTGTTGTGTTCTAGTTTCAAGTTCATCAATCCATTCTTCTTCAACTTGTATATTTTTCCATTTTTCTTATATGTCTGTCAAAATCACAGCAAATCTACCAACTTTGACTATCACATTGCACATTTTTACGTAAAATAACATAAAAGAATACACTTTTAACTAACTAAATTGAAAAGATGAAAAATCGAATCTTGCCTTTGTAATCAATCTTGGATTGGTTACAATTATTATTTGCCATAATGTATAACAATAACAAGGTTAATGGACGTTTTGGGTTGGGTGTTAGAAATTATGTTTTGTTTTGTTTTAGAGAGAAAATTCGGTCGAACCAAGGAAGAGAAAAACAAAAAACAAAATGTAGACTTAAAGGAAGAGACGCGGGTAATTTGGTCCAACAACAATGAGAGTGTTTAATTTTGAATGGAAATGTTTTAAATGGTCAAATTTGATTTCAGGGAGGAAATAGTGGTCATTTTCACTTAAATCCCTAGAAAATATGATACATTTGATTTTGCGGGGATTTGTGTATACACTTCAAGTTCACATGGCTTGTGCTGATTTAATAACTTGCAAGACAACTCACAAATAGTGTTCTGCCACCTAGAAGCATGAGAAGCACCTCAATTCATGCGCTAAAATATGATAAATTTAATTCACATCCTTTGTAAAAAAAAATTATTACAAAATTAGGTAAACTAAAGTCAAGAATCTTGGTAAATTCGTTAATCTTTAGAGGCAGTGTGTTCAATTTCTATCAACGTGGCTACTAAGAATTCTCACATACTATTGGCCTTTCCTAGGAATAGTTTGGTAGAAAATTCTTCTCTAATGAACGCAATCTCTTCAGATGCTGGGCATACTACAACCATAGGTTATCTTCTTAGTAAAATTCTAGTAGATTCCTAGCTAAATACCAATAGATTCCTACTTAAATACTAGTAGATTTGTAATATTAAAAAATATGTATACATTATTCGCAAGCATTTTAGCTGTTAATATAAGGTGTAAAAAAAAACTTTGATGCTAAAAGCATGTTCTTTACAAAAATAAAAAACACAATTGTGTTTTTTGTTTCTAAAATGAAAAAAACGCTATTACAGATTTATTATTAACCATTCTTTTTTAATTGTAAAGTTTGATTTCTTATAAATTGAGTTATTTTCTACTCTTTAAAACTTCTACCTTCTTTTCTCTTAATCTATCGTTTGGGTTGCTACCTTCATGTGAACAAGTAAATAGAAAATTATGCTTTTGGATATTACATGTTTAAAAACTAGAATCAAACCGAACTGAATAAAAACTAAAATATAATCGAACACATCAGTTATGATCCAATTTAATTCAATTTTTTGAGTTTTAAGTTTTTTGGCTCAGCTCAAAAAAGGAACTCAAACACTAAAAGTCCGTTGTTTTCAAAAATAGAAAACACAACTAAGTTTTTGTTTCAAAAATGAAAAAAATTGGTTGATATTTATTATGAACCGTTAATGAAATAAAAATAAAATAAAATAAAATATGAATTTTAAAAATATCCAATAATAATTTATATTTTAAAACTATCCAAAACTTTAGCAAACAGTCAATTTTAATCTCATCAAAACATCCCAATTCTTTTTTACCTTTACCCAAATTCTTCTAAAACCAATTTTTTCTAAAATCCTAATTTTTTTCCTAAATCAATTTTTCCTCAAATCAACCTAAAGTTTTTTCCCAAATCAATTATCTTTCAAATCAGACTTATAATTGAAATTGAGCAAACCCTCAAATCAACCCAGCAGTAGTGATAAATAATGATGGTTAATTTTTATTGTAATCCTGAATTTCTGAAAAGTTGTGGATGTAAGTAGAGATTAGATTGATTTTGGGTTGGTTTATGGAGTTTTGATTGAATAATTTGTTGGGGATTGAATAATATTTGACAAAAAGGCCAAAACCAGTTGATGTAGGCAAGCCAAAAACACCTACATGCCGACCATCCCATTTTGCTTTTTTTTTTTTGTTCCATGAAATCTCCATAAAAAATTATCAATCCAAACCCCACCAACCACCAAATCCACCAAACTTAAACCATATTACATTTTCTTCAACAATCCAAATATAAAATTCCACAACCAACCCACATCCAAATTCAACTCAAAAATTTCAAGATTACAATCTAATTTAATGTAAAAAATAACCTACCTTCTCTTAAGGCCCGTCAAAATGCATCACCACTATCATGAAGATGTGTCTGTACTACCTAGAGTGTCATCGCCATTGTGAATGAGTGAAAGCATTTCCTCAATTTCAATTATGGTTGATTTGAACAAAAATAATTAGGGTTGATTTTGAGGAAAATTGATTTGGAAGAAATAATTAGGGTTTTAGGAAAAATTAATTCAGAGAAGAAAATTGTGTAAAAGGTAAAAGAGGTTAGGGATATTTTGATGAGGGGTAAAATCGTCTGTTTATTAAATTCTTGGATAGTTTTAAAAAGAGTTATTATTATCACACATCTCCCCTAAGATTTAGTGTAATACCACCTACAAAATATCTTTCTAAAAATTATCATTGACCTCCCCTATTGTTACAAGTGGTTACAACCATTTGAAAGAAGTAAAGTGCAAAAACATAAGTCCATATATCATTTTAAATTCAAATTAAGGCAATAACATTTCCATCTCGAACTTTAGAAAACAACAATTTAAGATTTAATTTGTCTAATTTTAATAAGTCAATCCCTATTATTATACAGAAAAAGACAAAAATAAAAATTGATCCTAAAGATTTTATTTTTTTCTCCGATTAATATATCATATTAATAAATTAATTAAAAAATTAATGTCATCCTAAAATATATATTTAATAATATAAAATTTTTGATTCAATAATTATAATAATTCATAAAATTGTAAAAACTTAATAAAAAATAAAAAGTTCGTCCAATTAAAATAAAATATGAAAGTCTAAAGTTTAAAAATTTAATTAACAAGGAAATAAACAATACAAACTAAGTTTTTAAGCAAATAAATGTGATAAATTGTAACTTATGAATGATAATATGCACATATAGACTTACAGTATTCTCAAAAATCAATTGACCTGATTAATTATTTTAAAAATTGAAGGTAAAATTTAATATATCTCATATATATAATTGTCAAATTTAGAATTAATTAAAATTTTTTGATAGTGTTTCTGGCAGTATTAAAATTTAGAATACATTACTTGGGCCTTAGAATAGAGATAGAAATTAATAATAAGATTAAGAATTAAGACATGACTTAAAATTTATTATATTTTTACATTTATCATATCTTACATCAAAATAGAATGCAAACAAATATTTTAAGTGAGGCTAGCAAATGTGCAATTGTATAGAATTTTATTAATAGTTTAAATAATAGTAAAGTTGGCAGGATTTCAATCATTTGACCCCAGCCTTGTCCCTGCTTGGGCTAGGGCATTCCCATCGCCGATTTGGCCGAATTGAGGAAAACCTCTTGTGATTAGGATTAGAATTATACAATTCTAATTATAATATAAATTAAAATTACTTTATCTTAATTTAAAGATAAACGTTTTATCACTTAAGATAAAACTTATCTTTTAACTCCTTGTTTATTTATAAATAAATAATTAATTATCTTAGATAATTAACTTAATCATTTAGGTAAATACAATAATATTTATTATATAAACAAATATTACTCTAGAATAATTGGGCCAACTAGGTCAACCTAACATGAGCACCCCATTGGGTCTAGTCCAAGTCCAATAAATAAAGATAATGCCAAAAGTTAATAAAACAATAAAAATAAAAAATCTTGTGCATAATATTAACAACCATCCAAATAATTCAAGTTTACAAAACCATTCTAACCTGCAATGCATAATAAGTGATTATGAGAAGAAGATGGAGAAATGGGAGTAGCTTATTTTGTTTTTAGATATAGGGTTTTCTCTTCATATATATTTACAAAATAATTATTATTAACTTAAATGTAGGGTTTTTTCTCTTTATAAATATTTATATAAAATATTACAGTTAAAAATTTTGTTAAAACAAAATATCAAATTTGGTTGATACAAGTGTTATAATTTATTTATTAACCTATATAAATGAAAAAATAAATAAGCGTAGTAGTAAATTTTTGATTTGATTTTTAATAAAATCGACAAAATTAGAGAAAATTATTAAATTAATTTTAGAAATTTTTAATATGATAAGTTCACAAAAAAAAATATTTTAAGGCCGATTGTGAGAGAAGGTGAGGGATTTTTTTAAGATATAGAATTTTCTTTTTTTATATATATATAATAAGATTTTAAGATTTAAAAAAAATAATCATATTATGTGAAAGACCTAATTGATTAAATTAAAAATTTATAAACCTTTTAAAAGAACTTAATTGACTAATATAAAAATATAAAACTTATACAATTATTTATTAAATAATAGAGATATAATTGTAATTTACCAAAACAAATTTCAAATTTTTCAGGAATCACAGACGGGTCAGGGAAAGGGGGCCATCCCTGTCCTCGACCCGTTTTCAAATGGGGATGAAAAAATTCCCTGAACCTGACTCCGCAGGAATTTTTGTCCTCCGTAAATAGTAGGGATTAATTTGTTAAAATTGAACGAACTATGTTGTTACTTCTTCAAAATAGAGGGACTAAAATATTATTACACCATTCGAGTTATTAGAGATAAATTTATAATTACATAAATTTGTCTTAAACGACAGTAACGGCTGCTGACAATAGGGGAAGTTAGTGATACATTTTGAAAAGATACTCTTTTAGGTAATATTATGCCAAACCTCAGGGGCCATATGTGGTAAAGTTTTGAAATTGTTTTTTGACCGTTAGAGCTAATTCCTTAGAAATTGACATTGCTTTCCACTCTTCGTCACTTCGCTTTCTTTTGTCTCGAAACGCTGATATTTGAATTTTCTTGTTAATCTACCGGCCGGCGAACAGGTAATAAAAAATTATGCTCTTGGATTTTGCATTTTCATTATTTGAATCCTATGTTTCTTCAAATTGTTCTTTTCCTCATTATTTTCGTTTGCATTATCAAGATAATATTGTTGTTTCTTCTCAAATAATCTCATCTTTTATGGGAATGGAAACACTCATTTTAATTTTGTAATTTTGTAATCTCCGTTTCATGGCAACAATGAGGAGCTCATTTTCTTTTTTCTTTGAATTGTGTAATTCTAATTTGTTTGAAACCCATTTCTCGCTTTTCTTGAATTTTTTTTTAATTTTAATTTATTTGAAATCCATTTCTCGTTTACATAATTTTGTCGGATTTTCTGGGTTTTCTTTTGATTGAGTAGCTGACGTTGATGAATTTGACGAAACTCCTCTTTATGGAAAACTGGCAAAAGTGTTTCTTTCTTTTTTTTTTCTTTTTTTATTTGTTTGAAATCAATTTCTCGTTGAGATAATTTTGTTGAATTTTTTTGGGTTTTCTTGTGATTGAGAAGAAGAGTGATCTCCTCTTTATGGGAAACTGGAAAAATGAGGAATTTCTCTGTTTTTTTTTTTTTTTTTTTTATTTGTTTGAAATCAGTTTCTCGTTGAGATAATTTTGTTGAATTTTCTGGTTTTACTATGATTTAGAGGAAGAGTAACTGGCCAATTGAGAAGTTACTCTTTCTTTTTTCTTAAAATTTTTTTTTGCTTGAAATCAACTTCTTGTTGAGATAATTTTGTTGAATTTTCTAGGTTTTTTTCCAAATACTTTATATGATTGAGAAGCCGTTGTTCATGAATTAGTCAAAATAGTGATTCCTTTTTATGGGAAATTGGCAACTGTGTGTAGTTGTTTCTAATTTTGTTATTTTTATTTTTCTGAAATCCATCTCTGTTGAGGTACCTTTTTGTTGAATTTTCTGAGTTTTTCTAATTCTTGTTTGATTGAGCAATTATGTTGAGGTACTTTTTGGTTCAATTTTCTGAGTTTTCTTTTCAATCCTTGTTTGATTGATAAGCTGTTGTGTGATAAATTAGGCAAAACAAAATAAATTGTTACTGTGTTGAAATTGTTTTATGAGAAATGGGGAAGAGTTTTTGTTTTAATTATGTAAGTTTTTGTTTATTTCAGACCCGGTGAACATATTTGCTGGTTGTTATTGGAAACATCATATATGTTAATTGTAGCTATTTATGTAATTTCCATTGTTTTTTTATGGTTCTGATTTAAACGCACTCCACATTTCATGCATCATATATGAAATATTTTGTGCCTTTCTCTGGCCTGTCCTGCCCTGCAGGGTGTGGTTTACAGTACGTTCAGTTATTAGGTAACAGGGTTTGGACTATGTTTTCTTATTAGGTATATATGTTCATACTTTTTATTTGTTCTGCCACTGTTAATGAAATTTCAGTATTAATATATTTTTTTTTTTTTTGAAATGTAGACCTAGAATTGCTTGGTAATTTTACATTCATTGTTCATAACAGTCAAGATAGTGTTTGGTTTCAATCGGTGATATTCAACTCTCTGTGTTGTGTAGTGTATGGGGAATTGCCTTTTTCTCTTGTTCTGTCAACTCTGCTTTGTAGAACTCTTGGCATGTAATTGAATTGGATGTTCTGCTTCTCATCGTCAAGGTTAATGGAATAAAATAGAGAGAAAATTCATAAGAAAATTTAGTGAAATCAGCTTACAGTTGTTCTAGTTGCTCCGTACATTTCATGAATGATTATTATTAAACTCTGTTGAGTTCACTACACATCTTTTCCTTTTTCTTTTTACGGGGAAAGATTCGATATGGAATCCCAACTTCTAGTTCTGGTCCCAACTGTAACTGTTCACTAGTTACAGTTTTTTGGTTCGGGTTACATGAGATCTGGGATAATTATGATGCTTTCTGTACCAGAATTGTTAATGCTCATATCAGGATTTTTTGGCTTGGTCAGAGAAACTCTAATGAGCAATAATTGGTTTTGTAGGATGCGTGCAATCTTTGACTTCTGGTCGAGGAGTTAGATATAATTGTCACTGATTTTAATTTATCTAATCTACTGCTATTATCTTTTATAGTTTAATATATAGCCTGTGGATTTGATGAACTGCAATTCTCAAGAGTGGTTTCCAGTAGTGGTGTTTGGATGATACAAAGAAGTTTCTTGTGTTGTGCAGATCTGTGATAATCATAGCAAATAGATTATACTTCCCATTATGAATACCATATAATTATTGCTTATTGATTTTGAGTTATCTAATATAGCCTGGTGGATTTGATGAACTGCATTCTCAAGAGTGGTAGTTTAGATGTTACAGTGAAGTTTCCTGTGTTGTCCAAGTCCGTGGTAATCATGATTATAAAAGCAAATAGCTGGGATATATCGCATTTACATTATATATACATGTGTATTCTGCTATGATGGATTGTGTTTGCAAGTGCTTGTTGTGTTTAACTTCTTTGGGCATATTTTCTGTAACTAGTGGACAGTTTGGAAATCTGAAGTTTTTAGATTATCACTGAATTACATATCACATTACATATCCTTAGCTTGCTTTAATTTGTGAAAAGTCCTTTAGCTTTAACTTCTTTGGACATGTTCTCTGTGCTTTGGGAAATCTGATGTTGCTACCGTGATTCCTGGGCCTTTCCATTATGTAATTTATGTTTGTCCCTTTCTTTTCTTGCTTTCATGTAGCTTTTACGCATTATCTTTTTTTTTTTTTTCGACTTAATTTCTAGTTGTTCTGTAACTTCTCGGGCATGCATGCTCTTCCTAACTAGTGAAAAGTTTCCAAATCTGAAGTTTGCTTATTGTGGTGCCAGTATCTGAAATTGTGTAATGGGATGCCAGTGTCTGAAATTGTGCCAATGTTAGAAGAATGTTTTTAGATTATCACTGAAACCTATACGTCTACTTATAATATCATCATCCAGTTGGGTGGTTATCACCTTTTGTGGAAACTTTTTGGCTAAGTTGACCCTTTTCTAGGATGTTATTTGCCTTGCATTTTCTAAATAGTTTTGTTCTTGGTTGCCAAGCAATTGCATTTGAAAATGGGTATCAAGCTACTAGTTGAAAAATGTATATTATTATTTACGCTAATCTTACATATTTGAAAAATGTTTGTGATATCTGAAGTGCATTCATTATTATTTATCCTTAGCTTGCAGTTTAAAAAATGTTGTGATTGGTTGCCAAAGAATTGCCTGGTTCATAGTGTGAAAATGGGGCATAAGAGCTAATGGTTGTAAAATGTGAAGAACATTTACCCCTTGGCTTGTGTTTTTGAAATATGTTTGTGATTGGTTGTGAAGCGATTGCCTAGCTTATCATGTGAAAATGAGGGCACGAAGTGAGTACCTGAAAAATGTGAAGTGCATTTCATAATTGTATCTATTTAACTTTGGCTTGTTTTTTAACAGATTTTTAGATTGGCTGCGCCCTAAATTTGTGTTGCTCTTAGATGTTAGAAGAGCATTTTCAGTCAAATTTGTTCTTGCTATTCCTTTGGTTGACTTTTCCCTGCATGTCCTGCCTTGCAGGATTTGGTTTACAGTGCTTCTGATTAGTAGGTAACAGAGTTCGGACTATGTTCATACTTTTTGTTTTCTCAACCAGTGTTAATGAATTTTCAGAACTTGTATAATTGTTTAATGTGGTCTTAGAATTGGTTGTTTTGGTTTCAGTTGGTGATATTCTTCAACTCTGTTGAGGTAGTGTGTGGGGAATTCCCTTTTTTCTGTCAGACGTTTTAATCTGGTGGGGATTGTTCTTTTGTTTTATTGTTAGGGATGTTCTTTGATGTTTCCAACTCATTGAATGTAGATGATGCTGCTATAGGCAGCCAGGCAAGTGATGCTACTACTTTAAGTCACTCGTACTTCTTCCCATGATGGCATATGTACATATATATATATATATATATATATTATTGGCAGTATACTCTTACTGGAGTCCAGGTAGCCCCTCCTTTCAGGAATTGGGATGAGGAGTTCCCTTGCCTGTCAGCTATTAATAGTTTCCTATAGTTAATTTTAATACAGCCTGGTAGATTTGATGAAATACTTACATACAGTGAAGTGTTTCTTTTCCTGTGTTGTTGTCCAAATCTGTGATAAACATAGTTATTATAAAAGAAAGATATGTTTATGGGGATTTTAATTAAGCAAGTAGCTGGGATACGATAGGATGGATTGTGCTCATAAAAGTTGCTGGATGGGATACGATGGATTATGCTTGTAAAAGTGCTGCTTGTGTTGTGTTCAACTTCTCCAGGCATGCATGTTTTCTGTAACTAGTGAATACTTTGGAAATCTGATGTTTTGTGTGTGTAATTTCTATCTGTTATTGAATTATGAAGTGATGAGACGTTATTTGGATTGTTCTTGCAAGTCCTTTCTAGCTTTTAACTTCTTCTAATTCGGACATTTTCCTCTGTGATCTTGGAAATGTGATTATGTATGCGTGTCTTTTTTCTTTTCTTTGTTTACTTATTACACAAAAGCTTTTGTGTGCTTTTTTCCTTTCTTTGTTTACTTAGTAGTTTGTAGTTGTTGTTTCTCATGTGTGTTGATTTTGAATATTTGGATATATTTGTTTATTTATTTATTTATATTAATTAATTATGTTTTCTGGATTTGGATTTATATTTATTTGTTTACTTATTTATTTACTGGGTAAGATTTTCTTTTCTTCTGGGCATGCTTGAAATACCCATCCATCTTCCCACAACAGCAATAGAATGTTGGATGATAATAATATTATAATAATGCATGAACGTGCTAGATTAATTAATAATAATTAATTAATTAATATTTAAATTTCTTGATTTTGGAAATTTCCATTTCGCGTAGCAAAATATTCACAACTTGTTCAACGAACACATAGACAATTAATTAATTAATTAACCTTGCAAATTCTTAATGCAAAATTTTTTTCTCTTCTCTCTCTCTTTTTACAAGTTGGCTAATTTAATAATATGTTCAACAGATTCGGGTTATTTATTTTATTTTAATTATGAGATTTAAGTGCAACACTTCTGTAATTTTGATAATCCTTCAGAAAATAATTTTGATTAACAATAATTTAGCTTAACGTATATAATTTTGATTAACAGTATATGTGGATTGTATGATTTTATAACAAAATCGACTTGATGATCATATCGTCGACATAGATCTCTATAGTCTTATTGATTTATTCTTTGAAGAGCTTATTTACCAAGCGTTGATATGTGGCCCTTGCATTCTTCAAGTTGAAGGATATTACCGTGTAGCAGTAAAGTCTCTTATTCGTGATGAAGGAGGTCCCCTCCTCATTTGGGCATACGTTTTCACCTAGTTGTAAGCAAAAAAGGCATTTATAAAGTTAAGCAATTCATGACTAACTATGGCATCAATTAGCCGATCTACCCCAGGTAGTGAAAAGCTGTCCTTAGGGCACGCTTTTAAGTCAGTAAAATCTCGTTTGGTTTCTTTACCAACACAATGTTGGAAACCCATTCCAAATACTTCGTAGATGACTCGGCTTGTTAGTTTGTCAACTTCTCCTTCAATTGCGTTGTAACGTTCTTAGTTAAAAGCTCGTCGCTTTTGGCGAATTGGTTGACAAGCGGGGTCTATATTAAGTTGGTGAGAGATGATGGTGGGATCAATACCCATCATATCGCTGTGACTCCAAGTGAACACATCCAACTACTCAACGAGAAACTCTACCAGGGATGTCTTGACATCTGAGGTAAGTTGGAATCCCACTTTAACTATCCTGGTCGGATCATCTTGGCTGACCTGAACTGCTTCCAACTTTTTTACAGGCTCACTCGTCATTCACAGCGATAGCACTTTCTTAACCGAGGTGGCATAGCACTTTCTTACAGCTAGTTAGTCCTCTTTGACAACCCTAACTTGGTCACCTACGGGAAACTTTAGCTTTAGGTGTGGTATGTGGAGATGACTTGTTTAGTTGTCATAAGAAATGGTCTTCCCAAGATTACATTGTAGGAGTTTGGGCGCTCACCAACTATGAAATCAACCATGGTGATTAGCTGTGCAAGGTTTTCTCCAATAGTTACTAGTAACGCGATGCTGCCATACAGCATCAACTAGTCTTCAGTGAACCCGCTCAGGGGGGTTATAACCTACTGCATCCTTGCTGAACTCAAGGCTAGCTTGTTAAACTCTTCTTTGAACAACATATCCACCGAGCTCTGGGTATCGATAAGGATGTGAGCTATGTATTTACTAGCAATCCTCATCGTGGTGACCAAGGTGTCATCATGAGGGTACATCATATCCTGAGTGTCCTTTTCAGTGAACATGATAGGTGCGGAGGCCACTCTAGGTAGCTTTAAAGTTCTCTTCGTGAAGTAAACTTCTTGATGGTGTTGGGCCTGAGTAGAACTTCTAGCATAAGCTTTCTTTACCCAATTGGAGTCCCCTAGTAAGGTGGGTCCTCTTGAGATCGTATTGACAAAATCTCGAGCCCTTGGTCACCTGAGGTCTAGATTGTTCTCAGTCCCCTCTTAAGCTTTCTCCTATATGCCTGACCCCTTGATCTTTCCCCCTCACCTTGAGAAAGAATTCTTTCAAATATCCATTGTTGATCAAATTCTGAATCTGCTCTCTTAGATTGTGTCCACAATCTGCTCTATTGTGTCCATAATCTTCATAAAATTCACAATATTTCTTAGGATTCCTTTTAGAAGGTGGAGTGGTCAACTTGGGCGATTTTGTTAAGAGGCCTTTGCTCTTTATGTAAAACACTTGTTCTTTAGACACATTCAACAGATGGTAGGTTTGTACAATGGCGGATACTCTTCTTGGTGGATAAGTCACTTCCCTTGGCGATCACAAAGGCTGGGGCCGTACTACCTTTGGTCCCGACTGAGGTGGGTGCTTGTAAAACAAAGGCTTTCTTATTGACGTGGGATGGATCCTTGCTGAGGAAGGACGGGCTTGAGGGCCTAGCATCCTGTTTTTTCTTCTCCTTCCCTCTTTCACTAAGATCCTTAGCCTTTTCTCTCTCCCTTTTTATATTGCGTTTCTCTTCAATGGCTATTTGCTTTATGGCACAATCGTAGGCCTCCCAATATGAAGCGAGCAGTGCCAAAAATTCCTCAAAGTTTTTGGTTCTTCGTAGACAACCATTTGCATCACCTCATCATGGTAACGCTTTACATACTCATGTAACGGCTCTTGCCCTTTTTGTTTAATGTATTGGAAAGAGAAGGGATCTTGGTCGGTAGTTTAGCCCCTTAGAAATGGCGAACAAACTTACTGGCGAAGGTAATAAAGTCTCTTATCCTCCATGACTGAAGCTTCTTGTACCACGTCTTACTAGCCTACTTAAGGTAGTCGGAAACACTTTGCACATTATCTTATTGGGCACTCCTTGAACCAACATGAAATTTTGAAAAATTGCTACATGGGCTATCGGTTGGACTGCCCATTAAGTGTCAAGCTGTGGCATCTTGAACTTCCCAGGCAAGGTAGCATTTTTCACCTAGTCAGCAAGGGGTGCACTGAAGTGCACTGAAGTTGCCTAGAATATCAAGTGAACTAGGCTGCCCCCTACTTGCTTTTAGTTGCTTTTAGGGTATTACCTTCTCTTTGGCGTCTTGCCATCAAGAAGTACCTCAAGTCACCATGCACAAGTCTTTCAAGCTGGTTCCTTACTTCCTCAGGCTAGTTGCTGACCGTCGAACGACGATTACTGCGGTGACTTCTAGGTGGTTCTCAAACACTAGTCCACAATTGGGATGGTCATGGTAGAGCACGTTGCTGGCTATTTGTGGTCAGTTCCACTTGAATAGGGCTGCTCCTAGGCTGACTTCCCAATCGGTTTGCTAAATTTTGAGATGGTGGTGGTAGTATACCCAAGTAGTTGCACAAATACTTCATCAGGTATTGGAAATGTGACCCGATTTTAGCCAACTCTTTCACTTCATTAGCTTTCTCGACCTCTAAATCTCGGTTGGTTCTAGCCTTCTCCTTTCCTTCCTGTTGGGACTTAGGTTTAGTGCTCTTTCATTTCGACTTTTTACAAATTCATCTTAAGCTTGGTAATAAAGCAGATGACTGCTTTGACCTGGCTCTCGCGTGACCTTTCTTCTAGCTCCTCTTGGGGCTCCAGAGTTCAGCATTTGATTCTTTTGACAGGTGCTCAAGTTATAGCAGGACCTTTCGTTCTGCGTCCCCACAATTGGTGCTACTGTTGATAAGGAAAAATATCAACCCTAGTTAGGTGGGATACTAGGTGAGCTAGTATTCGAGTTGGAGATGGAAGCCTAGTCAACAGTTTGAGCTTAGCTTTTCGCACCCATTCTAGCTTCACTTGGGTCCCAAGGAGTTCTTTTAAGCTAGTATTCCACGCACCTTTGATTTATGAGCCAAGTCGCCATGAACTGTCCTTACCTTGCATCCTCGATGATCTTGGCTCTAAATCGATCAAACCTTCCTATAACAAAGAACACAGTCAAAGAGGTGACGCCGAAAGTTTTTCGACAAGCCTACTTTAATGCTCAAGTTAGTAGCTTGAGGGAGTGTTTTTAAGGCTCGACTTTTGTAGCTCAAAGTGGCATACACAAAACAACTCCGTGTAGGAAGGATGAAACCAACAAAAATGCATACAAAAGACCTAAATGTGTGGTAGTTGTGCGCTCTTTTATAAGACAATAACAGTGAATAACTTACAAAATAACACTTATAATAAGTAGCTTATGTCTTCAATGAGAGTAGTAGAAAAATATGAGCCAAAACTAAAAGAAGACCTCCTTTACCTTGAGATAAGTGCCTTTACTCACTTTTCTTGACTTGTGATTGGTTGAAAAGTGTTGCCTTAGTTTCCCATGTTTTTGCCTTCCCATGTTTTTTACCACTTAAAACTTTATCTTGAAGGCAAAAGTTATCGACACGTGGTGAGCTGAGATTGGCCTTCATGATGTTATCCAAGATTGCATGCCACGTGGCATGATTTTATTCGAGTAGGAGATTTACCTTATCTCTTAAGTACACATGACGAGATCTCATTTGCTTTTTATCTGTAGTCCCCTAAGTACTGACAGCGTCAGGTAGGGCCCATTCTTCAGCCTCCTAAGAGCTAAATTGTCTTTCTGGTTAGGTGGCTGTGTTAGGCGACGTCAGATGATCTCTTCCAAGTGACTTAGAAACATAGGAAACCTTTTTCACATTTTTGGAGACTAGATCCCTTAACTTTTGGGATTATTTTAAAGTGTAGTCCACTTTTTTGTTTTCTTTTTGTGGATTATTGGTTATAAGCCATATGGCACATTTCATGTAAACATCCTTTAAACTACTTGAGGTTGTTTCTTTGGTCAGCAAGGATCCCTCATGATGTGGGTTTCAGCATGAGTAAATCGTCCTATGGGTGTCAGCTAGAACGTTGTAGGTTTACGTACTGCCACGTGTCTAATTTATTCTTACCCCATAACAAAGGCCCTCCAAAGGAGACAGGAGGTGCGATGGAAGGAGAAGAAAACGATGGCTAGGGTAAATGTGGTCCCAATATGAGAGAAAAGGGGATTTTTATATTTCTTTTAACCTATGGGCTCCACTAAAAAATAATAAACAAGTGAGAGGGAGAAATATACAAATGTGAAGGGGCATAACCCTTCCCTTGCGCTAAATGGGCACGAGCCAAATTTTTGGCTATGGGTTCCCACAAAGAAGAGACAAAAGGGGAAAAAGAAGAAGATGTGCTTTAGGGAGCAGCTAGAAAATTTTTGAATCGGTCCTTACCATATTTCAACTATGCCCTTACCAAATATTTGTCAGCCCTTGGTTTCATTCCATTGGTCCCGTTTTATTACACTTGACCCCCTTATGTTAAAAAAAAAAGAGAGGGAAAGTTGAATAAAAAAAAGGGTACCTTTAAGGACCCGAAGGTCACAGGTGAGAACTGTGCCTCATAAATGCTTAAAGTTCCAAGGACTACACATCTTAAAAGAAATAAGAGGAAAATTCAAACTTTGGGGCCCATTGCCACAGCACAAGAGATTGTATACTAGTGCTTACCCTTTACATGGGGTTTATGAGCGTGCTACACTGCCACTCTGTTGGGCACATGACACCATGCATTGATGAAGCTCTTATTCGCACCTCTTTGGCATTTCAATCCGAGTTGAGGACGAATAGATTCCTAGCTCACGAGGGATCATTGACTAACCCTGCCCCAGATCAGGTGTCGGGATATGCATATACCCCAAGGTGGCAAGGGTACGACCACCAAAGAGGAGGGAACATGATGCGACATAGGTAAGGAACATTTAGAAGCTTCTAATATGCCTTTACCATCCCCTTAGCTATTAAAAGCTAAGGAACCTCTCTGTTTTGGGGTAAGAATAAGCTAGACTCGTGGTGGTACGTAAGCCCACAACGTTCTAGCCAACACGTATAGTACGATCCACTCATATTGAAACCCACCTCGCGAGGGATCCCTGTTAACTAAGGAAACAACCTCAAGTAGTTTAAAGGGTGTTCACATGAAAGGTTTCATGTGGCTTATAACCAATAGTCTATAAAAAGAAAATAAAAAAGTGAACCTTACTCTAAAATAATCCCAAAAGTTAAGAGATTCGGTCTCCAAAAATTTGAAAAAGGTTTCTTATATTTCTAGGTTACCTGGGGGTTACCACTTGACGCCGCTCGACACAGCCACCTAATCAAGGAGACAATTTAACTATTAGGAGGTTGAAGAATAGGCCCCACCTAACATTGTTAGTACTCAAGGGACCATAGATAAAAGCAAATAAGATCTCATCACGTGTACTGGTAATCTCCTACTTGAATAAAATCATACCACATGGCATGCAATCTTAGATAAGATCATGAAGTCCATTCCCATCTCACCACGTGTCCATAATTTTTGGCTCCAAGATAAAGTTTCAAATGGTAAAAATGTGGGAAGGCAAAACCATGGGAAACTAGGGCAGGGCAATACTTTCAACCAATCACAAGTCAAGAAATGTGAGATATATAAAGGCACTTATCTCAAGGTAAAAAGGGGTCTTCTAAAATTTTTGGCTCATTTTTTTTCTCTCTCACTAAAGACATAAGCTGCTATACATTTTCTCTCTTTAGAAGATAAGGAGGAGACTTTGTTTGTTCATAGGTTTCACTTAACACAATCTTAAAACACTTTTTGTAGGTGTTATTTTGTGGATTCACTGTTCTTGTCTCATAAAAGGGCCACAACTACCCCACATTGGGGTCTTTTGTGTGCATTTTTGTTGGTTTCATCCTTCCTACATAGAGTTGTTTTGTGTACACCATTTTAAATTGCAAAAGTCGAGTCTTAAATTCACTCCCTCAAAGTACTGACTTGAGCGTCGGAGTGGGCTTGCCGAAAAACCTTCGACGTCTCCCCTTTGACCATGTTCTTTGTTGTAGGAAGGTTCAATCGATTTGGAACCAAGATTATTTAAGGACATGATGTGAGGGTGGTTCGTGGTAGCTTGGCTCATTAATCAAAGGTACATGGAATACTAGCTCAGAAGGACTCCTTAGGACCTAAGCATAGCCAAAACGGATGCGAAAAACTAAGCTCAAACTGTTGACTAGACATTTATCTCCAGCTCGAATACTAACTAACCCAATATCTCATCTCACCAGGGTTAATATTTTTTCGTATTAAAAATATTTATAAAAGAAATTGATAAAAAAAAAAAGGCTATAACATAAACCTTACTATAAAATATTAAATTATTATCTAAAATTTATATGTGCACAATGTTATATAAAAATTAAAAAAAAGTAAAAATAAATTACCAATTTGATAAATCCCTAATATCAATGTGAAGATAATATTATAAGTGTAAGTTAGTATCAACAAAATAATATTGATGAACAAAAAATTAAAAAACATATAAAAACATAACATAAAAATTTAATCATATTACCATTTTTATATCTTGAAATAAAATGATTTACAGATTAAAATTTTTTTATTAAATATTTTGATTATAAAATCATGTTAAATTTAATTATCAATTTTAATATATTTTTATGTTTGTTTTTTTTTAATTTTAAAGGGTCTAATATACTAGAGTTTTCATCTAAGTACATAAAATTTTTTGTATTGACATTTTTTTTTTAAAATTTGACGTTGTCAAAAACAATAGATATTCTTTATACATATAAATGATAATAGTATATTTGTAAATAAAACTTACAACTTATAAATTCAACTTTATATTTGTAATATTAACCAAAATAATTAAAAGGCTCAAAAAATTTAAAAATAATAAATTGAAAGGGTGAAAAATGAGCATTTGTGCCACATAAAAAATTGCAAAACCTATAAATTTTGCCATAAAATATTACAATGTAAAAAAAAAACTTGCAGGTAAGATACAAATTATAAAAATTAAAATTTATAAAAATATAAATTATAAAAAATTATAAAATTAAAAATTAAAAAAAAAATAAAAATAAATCAAGGTCAAAGTACATTAGATAGCCATCAGTTTCATAAAACCTAACATCGAAAATCTAAATTTGTCAATACAAGTATAAATTAAAAATGACAATAATACTATAAAAGGCATTTAAAGAGAAAAAAAGTAAAATAAAAGTTGCATATCAATATTGTATTTATAAATCTTGCTATAAAATATTAAATAACTCATAATATAAAAGCTACAAGTAAAACACAATTTTGGTATAAATTAAAAATAACATAAACCATATATTCAATTGATATATGTTTTGGTATGACGGTTGATTTTCGAAACATAGATTATGAATCAATTCTTATACAAAATTTGTAAGTAAAAATTATATTATTTGTAAAAATTAAAAAATAAATTAAATTTACAAATCAATACTAAGAGTATAAAAACGAATATTAATTTAATAAATCCAACATCAATATTAAAGTATAAAATTTAATGGTTCAAGCTAATCAAACTAGTAAATAAAAATATTAATAAAAGAACTTCAACTACAAAAATATATTATAAAAAAAAAATTATATTATAATGTAAAAATATAATATTTAACAAAAATTAAGAGTATAAAAATACTCTTAAACTGAAAATGAACGATTTCATAAACCCAAGATTAAATATGATGATACAATTGTAAAATTAACATCAAACTTATAATCTCAAGACTACAAAATATATAAAATATTTATATATTTATTTTATATATTTTATAAAATTATAATAATAATAATAAAGTAAAACAACATTACACTTTGTAAATCTTAACAAAAATAATTAAATTATAATGTAATAATAAATCAAAAATGTGAAAATGAACACTAGTTAAAAAATCCTACATAAAAAATGTCAATATCGTGTTGCTAATAGAACTAAAATATAAAAATCATAAATTAATATTATTGCACTTGTAAATTTTGACATAAAAAATTAAATTACAATTCACCTAAGGTTGGGTGAAGGAATATACCAAGTGGAATCAACATCATAGCCTGACGATTTAGCTCATCTCATTTTGAAACAAAAGGTTAGGCAAGAAATACAATTAAGTTGGGAAAAAAAAACAACGATCGATGGATAACCACCTATTACCCCACCTCTTATAGGACTCTACCACGGATGATTGTGGCCCAAAATCGGCTCAAGATGGTTTTCATTTGGATTATAAAATGCTAGCAATTAAAGAAGACAAGTATCAGACTTCTAATCTTACTGAAACTTTACCTAAATCTTGTCTTACGAAATTTTCTCTCAAAAATACCTTCTCTAACTTAAGCTATCGGAGAGTTTTTTGCTAAGAAACCGACATTCCTCTGACTATTGTTGTTTTGCAAGTTAACTAGTGATTGAAAGAAAAAGGATTATTGTTAGGTATCAAAGGCCCTCAAAATTTTTAATATTAACAGTTAGCACTATCTATGTGAAATGAATAAAAAAATTCACTTTTTCATTCGAATAATCCAAGACAATTATGGTAGCGAAAGGCAAGAATTATCCCACAAGGCAATAACTAGTAGAAAGAAGTTGCTAGAAAAGAGAGTTCGAGGACTCTCATCTGAACGTTGTGGATCATTTGGAATCTTCAAATCAAGAGAACTCGAATTCAAGGACGAATTCAGATCCATAGCCGCACAGTCAAGCTACGATTCGACTACATATTGGAGAAGCGGCTTGGTTGTGAAGGGAGTTGGAAGAGGGTAGGAGATTGCACGTGGAGAAAGATAAGAAAGTGAAGATGCTAAAGAATAGATCATCTATAAAGGTAGCTTGAAGAAGTTAAGAAGATGCTTTAGTAGAATCTAGAAAGAATGCAAGTACAAGGGCTGACAACACAGTATTAGCCGAAGGAGAGTCACACTTCAAAAGTTACAGTTGGAATTAGAGGTGACGATCAGCAAAGAACAGTCTTTAGAGGATGGTCGGGTGTAAGTCGATTACTAGAAAATGATCCTTCATGCAGAAAGAGATATACTACAGCTAAAAACGGGAAGATGAAAGTCACTGAACATTACACAAGAGAAGAGTAACGTATTATCAACCCAAGTATACTAATTGCAATCCAAGATGGCCCAACACAAAGTGTTGGGATAAAATAATATAAACTAATTTGCGGAAACACAATAATTATCTTATCCCCTCTTGCGTAAACCTAATAGGAAACAAACAAATAGAACAACAATTTTTGGCACAAAATCAATTCTTGGATAGCAACCACATCATCAACAAAACAATCATAACACAATTAATTTTAACGTGGAAAACCTCCCCAATGTGAGGAGTAAAACCCACGGGACCGTAGTCCACCCAAAAAACTCCACTATAATCAAATAATGGGAATACACAATTTCTCTCTAATTAGAACTAAAAGTACACATCCACAATATTCTCAAGATCATACAATTTTGGCAAACAATCAAATTTCACAAAGAAATTAGAGAGAGTTCAAGAAAAAACATCATCATAATGGTGGCCTAACTTTCAACCATGAAATCTGGAGAAAGAGAGCTCTAAATCTGATATCTACTGTTCAGAATTTAGTCCTCTTAGTTAGGAAGCTGCTGATAAAATTTCAGTTCAATCGGACCACAAATCAACCTCTGATTAGCCACTTGATCAAAAAAACTGTCCCGAATTTACTGTTCCGCCTCTCTCTCGTGAACAGTAACTGCCTCTCTCTAGACGATGAACAGTACTTTTTCTCTCTAAATGATGAACAGTGCCGCCTCTCTCTAGACGATGAGCAGTGCCCGCCTCTCTCTTCTTAACTCACATATATATATTGCAGCAACACTAAACCCTACTTAAGAAAAGACTAAAATGTCCTTGAGTTAATTGGACTTAGTTACTATTGAAGAGAAAATTTGGGCCATTTTCAAATAGGAGGAAATTCAACCCAATAAATCTCTCCCTTTTCGACTACATGGAGGGACTTGCCAACCCAACAATCAAACAACAAACTTCAAGCGTTTCCCTCAGAAGATTCTTGGTTAACATATCAGAGGCATTGTGATCTGTGTGAATTTTTTCAAGCTCAAACATATTATCATTAAGTGCATCTCTCAACCAATGATATTTCATATCAATATGTTTTGATTTTGCATGAAAAGAGGAATTCTTACTCAGGTGAATTGCACTCTGATTATTACAAAATACCACATATCGTTGTTGCTTGAAATCAAGTTCCTGTAAGAATCTTTTCATCCACAACAGTTCTTTGCATGCTTCAGTTGCTGCAATGAATTCTGTCTCTGTAGTGGAAAGTGCAACACATTTTTGTAGCCTTGATTGCTATGATACAGCTCCACCTGAATGTGTCATCAAGTAACCCGTAGTAGATTTTTGAGTATCAACATTTCCAGCCATATCTGAGTCTGTATAGCCAACTAACACAGGTTCTCCACTTCCAAAAGTGAGTTTGAAATTAGAAGTACCTCGAAGATATCTCATAATCCACTTCACTGCATTCCAATGCTCTCTTCCTGGATTGGATAAAAATCTACTAACAACACCAACTGCATGAGCTATATCTGGTCTTGTGCATACCATCGCATACATCAAGCTTCCAATCGCTGAAGCATAAGGAACTCTTTCCATGTCTTCTTTCTCTTTATCTGTTGTAGGGGACTGCTTGATACTTAACTTAAAGTGTGTAGCAAGAGGAGTGCCAACTACTTTAGTGTTGCTCATATTAAATCTTTCAAGTACCTTTTCAATGTAATGCTCCTGTGATATACACAACTTCTTGGCTACTCTATCTCGATAAATTCGGATGCCAAGGATTTATTTTGCTGGCCCTAAATCCTTCATAGCAAAGGATTTGCTCAACTGCTTCTTTAACCTGTCAATTCTAGAAGTATTCCTGCCAACAATCAACATGTCATCAACATAAAGCAACAATATGATAAAATCATCATTAGAGAATTTCTGCACAAAAACACAATGGTCAGAAGAAGTTTTCTGGTAGCCTTGCTCTCCCATAACTAATTCAAACTTCTTATACCATTGTCTTGGTGCCTGTTTCAAGCCATAGAGGCTTTTCTTCAACTTACGCACATAGTCTTCTTTTCCTTTTATTCTAAAACCCTCTGATTGCTCCATATAAATTTTTTTATCTAAGTCCCCATGTAGAAAAACAGTCTTTACATCCATCTGCTCAACCTCCAAGTCAAGACTAGCCGCAATGCCCAATACCACATGAATGGATGACATCTTGACAACTGGAGAGAAGATTTTATCAAAGTCAACACCTTTCCTTTGGCTAAATCCCTTGGCAACCAATCTGCCTTTGTATCATGGTTGCGAGGTATGTTCTTCCTGTTTCACTCTGTACACCTATTTGTTTTTCAAAGCTCTTTTAACCTTAGGTAACTTTACCAACTTAAATGTGTGATTTTCATACAGTGACTTCATCTTGTCTTGCATAGCATCAATCCACTCCTTCTTGTGTCCATTTTCCACTGCTTCTGCATAACATTCGGGTTCTCCCCCATCAGTTAGTAATACATACTTACTCGTAAGATACCATGTGGAAGGTTGTCGGTTTCTGATAGATCTTCTGAGTGGAACATCTAGTGAAGCCTCTGAAGTAAATGACTGATCCTGAACATCATCATCAACCCCAACTTGTGTATGAGTGTCAATATCACCTGTACCATGCTGGTCATCCAAGACTTCATCTGTAGGCTATGATTGAACATGTGTAGGAAGAACTGGATCCAAGTTTATCAACGCATCACTATACTGAGGCATTGCTTCTTTTGACTTCTCAATATCCTGTATAGTTTGGTCTTCTATAAATACAGCATCCCGACTTCTTACAAGTTTCTTTTGCACTAGATCATAAAACCTGTAACCAAACTCATCTTGACCATAGTCGAGAAATACACACTGTCTTGTCTTAACATCAAGTTTAGACCTCTCATCTTTGGGAATATGCACAAATGTTTTACATTCAAAGACACGCAAATAATCATAAGCGACATTCTTTCCTAACCAAACTTTATCTGGAACATCAAAGTTTAAAGGAACACACGGTGTAAAATTCAATACATGTACAACGTTATTCAAAGCCTCCCCCCAAAAAGTTACTGGCAATTGTGCTTATGAAAGCAAACATCTCACTCTTTCAACTAGTGTTCTATTCATCCTCTCAGCTAACCCATTTAACTGAGGAGTCTTTGGAGGTGTCTTTTGATGATGAATTTTTAACTGTCTGCAATACTCATCAAATGGTCCAGAATACTCACCCCCATTATCAGTTCTGATGCACTTCAACTTCTTCCCAGTCTATCTCTCAACTGAGGCCTGAAACTGTTTGAACACATCTAGTACTTGATCCTTTGTCTTCAATGTATAAACCCACAGCTTCCTTGAGTGATCATCTATAAAAGTCACAAAATAGAGAGCACCACTAAGTGTTTTTGTTTTCATATGGCCAAAAACATCAGAGTGTACTAGTTCGAGTATACCTGATTTTCTTGAAGGTGGAGATGTCTTGAATGTAATCCTAGTTTGCTTCCCTGCCAAGCAATGAACACATTTCTTCAAAGATTCATTTTTCAACCAAGAAAGCATATTCTTCTTGTCCAAAACATTCAAACCCTTCTCACTTATGTGACCAAGTCTTCTATGCCATAACTCAATTTTATCTTCATTTTTCACCGTATTGATGCTGATGTCTGCAATCTTTGCTTGCATAAAGTACAATGAAGAACATTTCTTTCCTCGAGCCACAACCAGAGAACTTTTGCTAAGCTTCCATTTACCACCACTAAAGTTGCTGGAGAATCCCTCATCATGAAGTTTACTTGTAGAAATCAAATTCAAACGAATATCAGGAATATGCTTGACATTTTTCAAAAGTAACATCGTGCCATTATTGGTTTCCATGCCTATGACTTTAGCTAAGCCATTATTTCTCATCTTAACATCTCCAAAATCACCGGATGTATAAGATGTAAAAAATTCCCTTTGCGATGTAGCATGAATGGAGGCATCACTATCAATTACCCAGCTGGTCTCATGGCACACAAGGTTGACATCATCATCATATATACTAAAAAAGTCATCTATAACAGTAGCAACTTTGTCATCATCACTGTTGTCATCGTTTTTCTTTTCCTTTCCTTTATCCTTATTGTTGTCTCGCTTGAGCTATCGACAATACTTCTTTATATGCCCCTTCAAACCACAATGATAGCATTCAACATTGGCAAACTTATTGGTCTTGCTTTTACTTTTATCTCTGTTTTTCGGACCTCTACTCTTACTCCTCCCCCTCTTTTCTGTGACTAAGATATCTGACTGTGAAGAATCTTGTGACTTTCTTATATTCTCTTCATTCAGAACACTATTCTTAGCCAATTTCATGGTGATAATACCATCAGGAGCTGAGTTAGATAATGACATTCTAAATGTCTTCCATGAGTCCGATAATGTGCCTAAAAGCCATAACCCTTGTACTTCATCTTCAAATTTGATGTTCATTCCAGCCAACTGATTAATGATTTCCTGAAATACATTCAAGTGATCTATCATGGGTTTTCCATCCTAATATTTCAAGTTCATCATCTGCTTTATCAAAAATAGTTTGTTGTTCCCGGTTTTTCTAGCATACAACTCTTCAAGCTTATTCCACAAAGAACTTGCATTTGTCTCTCCACTGATGTGAGTCAAAACACTGTCATCTACCCATTGTCTGATATACCTACATACTTGACGATGAAACAACTTCCATTGTGCATCTGTTTTATTATCGGGTTTCTGTTTCTCAAACACAGGTAAATAATAATCTTTCACATATAAGAGATCTTCCATCTTTCCCTTCCATAAATGATAATTTGCACTATTCAAATTAACCATTCTACTTGTATTAGCTTCCATCATTCAACACAAGGCAGAAAACAAATATAACCAAAACTCTGATACCACTTTGTTGGGATAAACTAATATAAACCAATTTGCGGAAGCACAATAATTACCTTATCCCCTTTTGCATGAACCTAATAGGAAACAAACAAATAGAGTAACAATCTTTGGCACAAAATCAATTCTTGGACAGCAACCACATTATCAACAAAACAATCATAACACAATTAATTTTAACGTGGAAAATCTCCCCAATGTGAGTAGTAAAAACCACAGGACCGTAATCCACCCAAAAAACTCCACTATAATCAAATAATGGGAATACACAATTTCTCTCTAATTAGAACTAGAGGTACACATCCACAATATTCTCAAGATCACACAATCTTGGCAAACAATCAAATTTCACAAAGAAATTAGAGAGAGTTCAAGAAAAAACATCACAATAATAATGGCCTAACTTTTAACCATGAAATCTGGAGAAAAGGAGCTTCAAATCTGATATCCACCGTTCAAAATTTAGTCCTCTCAGTTAGGAAGCTGCTGATAAAATTTCAGTTCAATCGAACCACGAATCAACCTCTGATTAGCCACTTGATCAAAAAAACTGTCCCGAATTTACTGTTTTGCCTCTCTCTCGTAAACAGTAACATCCTCTCTCTAGATGATGAACAGTACTTTTTCTCTCTAGGTGATGAACAGTACTTTCTCTCTCTAGATGATGAACAGTGCCGCCTCTCTCTAAACGATGAACAGTATCCGCCGCTCTCTTCTTAACTCACATATATGTATTGCAACAACACTAAACTCTACTTGAGAAAAGAATAAAATGTTCTTGAATTAATTGGGTTTAGTTACTATTGAAGAGAAAATTTGGGCCATTTCCAAATAGGAGGAAATCTAACCCAATACAAAGGCCATCATTTAGAGCAAAGTAGTCAAGAGAATAACTCAAAGCGCACGGCAGAATAGAGTGTGTATGCATATGATATGCGATCATACCTAAACTAGAAACGTCAGAAGAGAAAGAGGTTTCCATGCAAGCAGATATACGTATGGATGCTCAGGCTGCGATGTCTGAAAAAATTCAAGGAGAAAATAATGCTACTCAGTGGTAAGCAGACATGAAATGAAGGAATGTATTAAAGAGTTGGTGGAGGAATACAAAGCAAAAAGGAAATAAGACCAACTGCAATAAGGAAAATCGATAGGCCTTAAATTGGTTGTTGAATCCTTTTTAACTAATGAGATTCAATATTTAATCCTTCCTAGAAAATTTAAGATGCCTCAGA
The DNA here is from genome assembly GCA_022749755.1 of Azadirachta indica. Classification (NCBI taxonomy): domain Eukaryota; kingdom Viridiplantae; phylum Streptophyta; class Magnoliopsida; order Sapindales; family Meliaceae; genus Azadirachta; species Azadirachta indica. The sequence goes on from CM040442.1 coordinate 18,434,320, forward strand.
TCACGCCTTGTACAGGAAAAACTAGCCAACCTCACATATCACTTTTTTGAAAAGATGATGCTGATTCAATGTCTATTTGAACTTCAAATGTACCGCCTTTTTCCATTAGCACTAGAATGATAAGCCAAGAAATGGTATTGAAGTCTAAAGCTAGGTACTCGATTATGTGATACATTTATAAACAAATTCATAGGAGTGGCCTTGACTAACAAAAACATGAGCTCGTTGTTGTTGTTTAAAGCAAGCCATTCAGGAAAAAGGAAAATGTGTCTAGGTTATGCATAGAATGTTACAGAATCCAGGAGCATAACAAATATTTTATAAGATTTAAGCAAAACAGTTGAGTTAATTAGAAACTTAAAGAAAATAGAAGGAAAAGGAATTACCAGGTGAAGATTTTCTTTGATGAAACAAAGAATCTATAGTGAAAAGTGACTTGATGAGCTTTATTGATAAAGCTAAGATTGAAAAAGAGATCGATTTTTTGAATGCTTTTGACAAAAATGTGCAAGTTTAGAAAAATGCTGAATTTATGCTCATCTGGGTGTTTGATGTAGTCCATCCAAAGTGGAGGGTCCAGATGCATCCTTAAGTGTCTTAAATGCGATGAGATTTTTGAGATAGATATTAATCTACATAGGCCAACAAAATTTCACCATTTGGCGAGTGATTAGAGGTTGAGGACAATCATAACGAGGTTCACTGTCTGCAACCGCCACATGATTTACGAAGTGGCATTTACAGACCTTGATAATTGTAACAATAAAAGGAAGCCGTCATTTTTCAAAATGTGTAAAGGCTCCAACTAGATCAAGCATATTACATCCCGAGCTGGGGATGACAAACTTAATTTCTAGCAAACCACTATTTTACTAAAACCTAAGGGACTTGATGTTTAGGAAAATACTTGACATCTAAGTGTTTGAGATTGGAGTATTCCCGGCACTTAACGTCGGATAAAGGAACATACCTGAAGTGAATCAACATCATAGCCAGACGATTTAGCTCATCTCATTCTAAAACAAGAGCTCGTGCAAGAAATATGGTCCAGGTCGAGAACAAGAAATAATGACTGACCAAAAGCACAGTCAAGTAATTGAAACTTCTTGGATAACCACCCACTATTGCACCTTCATAGGACTCTTGCCATGGATGATTGTGGCCCAAAATTTACTCAAGATGGTTTCCATTTAGATTATAAAATGCTAGCACTTAAAGGAGACATGTATCAGACTTCTAATCTTATTGAAACTCTGCTAAAATTTTTGTCTTATAAAACTTTCTCTTAAAAACTTCTTTGACTTAAGCATTAGAGGATTTTTGCCAAGAGCATAGCCTTCCTTTGACTAGTGTGTTATTTTATAGATTAATTAGCGATCAAAGAGAAGGGATCGTTGTTTATTATTGAAGTCCCTCAAAATTTTTGGTATCAACAATATTTTTAAACAAAATTAAAACATATAAATGTGACATAAAATTTGTAAATCAACATTAATTACATTTTTAAATTTTGACTTAAAAATAATTTAAAGATTAAAAATTTCTTATTGAACTTCATATAGTTGTCAATCATGTAAATTTAATTGTTGTAACTAATAGATATTGAGATTTTCTTCTCAATATCATAAAAATTTTCATATTGATTTTTTTTTTAAATTTCATGTTATCAAATAATACCTTAAAAACTTTAAACCCTAAATTTAAAACATATTTATATTACATGTATATAGCTAAGTGGTTTAAACAATCATGTTATAAATATGTCATGATTTAGAAAAAGTAATAAAGAGATATTGTACTTTATCCCATGTGTTTTAGGAAAAAAGTAATTTATCCCCCTAAATTTATAATAAATCAAGATAACCCCTTGACTTTAAAGAAAATGTTAGATACCCCCTAACAGTTTGACGCTACCGCTTTTACTTTAAATTAATTATTTTATCCTTTAACTATTAAAAAAATATAAAATAACTATATTATGCTTAATTTTGTTTTATAATAACTAATATAATTTTATTTTAATATTTAAAATTAAAAGTAATAATAATATTTTGATCCGTAATTATTTTTTTTCTTCTTTCAAATATGCTCTCAAATTTTTTGACAACATTAATTATTTTCAAAAATATTTGAACAATAGTAAAAATTATGATAATAATAACATTCTTATTTTATTTTAAAAGTATTAATTATGATGTATTTTTAAAATATATATAACTAATATATAAACAAAAATTTGATACCAAATTTGGGAGGAGAAAAATAATTAAAGATCAAAATTTTTTTAATACTTTATATTTAAATATTAAAATAAAATTACATTGGTTATTACAAAATAAAATAAAGATAATATGGTTATTTTATATTTTTTTAATAATTGAAGAGTAAAATAGTCAATTTAAGATAAGACTATTAGTGTCAAAGGATATTTTAATATTTCTATAAAAGTTAAAGGGTATCTGGACTTACTAAGAACTCAAGAGGATGTATTGCTTTTTCCTAAAACAAAAGAGGTAAAGTACAATATTACAATAATAAATTATGAAATATATATACATAACTTTTTATATTCATCATATTCAAGTTTATTATCAATTTTCATTTTTATATTAGAAAAGTTCATTGAGAAAACTAATTAAAGAACATAAAGAGCTCAACTTCATTACTATTTCCATCTACAAAGAGAGAAATGGAAAAGAGAAACTAATACAAGCATGTTGTAACATTCATAGCCATAGTTGCAGTAGAGTGCTCCAATGTAGGATTAAGCTCTCTGTTGATGCAGAAAAATTCCCTAGTTACAACAAGGTGGGATATGGTATGGGTTTTATCGCCATCCCCAAGAAAGCAAGAGTAAGACAACATAGGAGGAAAAGGAGCATGTCATGAACAAGCTAAGGAGTTATATATAGCTTATAATGCTTTCAGTTTTGCCTTAATTAGCCATTATAAGTTAAAGGACCTCTGTTACCAGAAAAATTCAGGTTGGACACGTGGCAAAGAGTAAATCCATGGAAGTCTTGTCCAACACTTTATGGATTGATTCGCTTCTCAACTACCTCACTAGAAATTGAGTAGAGAACACCACCATTGCCTGATACAATTTCACCCACCTCAGATTGAACTCTCGACCACTTATCGCCAAGATAGCCATGTTGTGAAGTCACGTACACTGGCTCATACAAACAGGGCCAAGTCCATAGACCAATTACTCTTGTACATCCGGAAATATGTGCCACCTCATAAGACCATGACCTTGGTCCAAGCAATTTGGAACAACTTATCTACTGAAGAAAGATGCAAATTTGGTGCGAACCAATTGACCACCTCAAAGTGCCCAAACCCATGTTTAACCTAAGAGCTGGTCAGCAAATTTCCCGCATTAACAATAACACCATTTGTAGGGAATGAGATCAAAAAGCCTTCTTATAACTTGTATGTTCATCCGAGGACCAAGTTCCTATGTTTAAAGTCACGAGGAGAGGTGGTAGGGAACTTATTAAGGAACCCATTCACAGTAACCAACCCTCAAAGAGTCAAGCCCACCATGAATACACTGAAAGTAAGGATGTAGGTGAACGGGTTAAAGCCGCAATAATGCAAGATATGGAAGCGGAAAGAAATTGGCCAAGACTAAAGGCCTCTTCGAGTATATGACGTCCTATTTGTACACTAATCTAGGCATCCCTTTACCACTTATGTAAACCAGAGGACCATCTGGAAAGTCATCTTCGGCTTACCCTTACTCGAGCTAACCAACATCAGTCCAAATAGCATAGCTAGCAATCAGAGGCCGCCAAGCAGAGGTAGTCCACGCAAAAGCAGCCAGGAGAAACTCATAGCAGCTATACATCAACAACTAGTAACAAGGTTGAAGGGCCAAAGGACCAGGGAGATAGACTAGGTTATGGAGATTTGAGATGGTTGTTGATGGCATGATGCCATATAGAGGCCAAAAGAGCCTGAAAAGATAATTATTGAAGATGCAAGCCCCAATAAGAAAGCTTAGGGCAAGCAAGATAGAGCCTAACCCTACCAACTTCCTCGGGCACTTTAACATGCAGCTTTTAGACCAGGTCAAGAAGGCTTGCCTCTTGAAGAAGTTTAATAGAATATTCTTTATCTCGAGCCATACTAGGGCTAAACAAACCATGTAGTTCATGTTGAGATATCCCAAAACCTGATGTTGGTGCAAGAAATTCCTAATGAGGTGATGTGTAAAATGTTCTCTACCTCTTTAATCAGGCTACTGAGGACCTGGTATCCAAGAATTCACCGCTTTTGCCAGCAAATTTATTTACAATTTCCAAGGAGCTAAACTACTTGGGAAGGATCCCACCACTTTGCAATACATTAAGCAAAGCGACAAAGAATCTTTGAAAGATTTTGTCAAGTGTTATCATGATGAGCTAATGCAGATGGGTGTATATGTAAAGATGGAAATCTTATGGAACTTATGGCACAACTTGCATGCAGATCTCTTATGGTCATCATATAAGGAGAGGCCACCTGCCTTTAATCAAAAGGCATACAACTGCGCCATCAAGCCAATTGCCATTAATGAGAAGCACAACATTAAGCAAGAACGCGAGAAAGCGGAAGACCTCAATGAAAGAAGTAGGGGAAAGAAGAAAGCTAACACCCAATCATCTTGAGGTGGGCATGATCTCAGGGAGGCCCTCCGTCCTAGTATGGATGTCTATTAGAACCATTACCTTTCAAGCACTACTCCCTGCCTATGCTAGAAGTGTAGCGAATTCCACCTTCGTTGAGGATGGAGCTTATTCATGCTATAAAGGGAAAGGAAGGCTTCGAGCCTTTTCCAATGCAACACTTTTTGGATACGGTGCAAGAGCACCTATTTTATGCTATAAGGCATAAAGGGCTCCTGGTGAAGTCTCCCAAGCAAACAGGTCGACTTGAAAGTAGGAATTTAAAGAAGTATTATGATTTTTATGAAAGCCATTAGCACAACACTACTGATTGTTTCAGCTAGAGAGAGCATATTTAAAACCTCATTAATAATGGTTATTTGAAGGAATTTTTGCTTAAAGTTCGAGAAAACATCTAGGAAGAGAGAAAGCAAGGTGAAACATCAAGAAGGGATGACGCGAGCAGGGCAAAAGTTGGCAAAAGTTTGGGCACTGAATTCATTAGCATAATTGATGGGAGACCCACCTTAGTGAAAACTCTAACAAATACCAAAAAGCCTACTATCGCGACCCAACTTTGACCTATAGTAAGCATAAAGCGAACCTTGCAACAAGGGCGTCTAAAGTAGCTGGATGACCTCAACTTCAATTATGTTCACTAAGAAGGATACGTGAGACGTGGCATATCCACTTGATGATGCCTTGGTCATAATCTTGATGTTGCAAGGATCTTAGTGGACATCGGGATTTTAGTGGATATTCTGTTCAAGGATGTCTTCGACAAGCTAAGGTTGGCGGCAATGCAAACACGGAGAGTAATGACGCCACTTAGTGGTTTCATCAAAGACTAAGTGATGTCACAAAAGAGCATCATGTTGCCAGTGACAATAGGAAAAAAGCGGGCCCAACTGATGATTGTGGTAAACTTTATCATTGTAGAAAAACCCAGCCCATACAACATAATTCTAAGGCACCCGTTCCTCATGTCACCATGTCTCAGCTTTAGATCCCTAAGCATTAGAGTTAAAGTAGTATGGATTGTTAGTAGGAGACTTAGAACCCATCTCTATCAGTAAGGACGACCCTACTCAAGTAATCAAGGTAGGATTCAGGTTGAGCCTCGAGGTCATTGTTTCCTTTGTTAGATTTTTCAAAAGTGCTTAAACATCTTCACCTGCCACAACGTGCCTAATATTGATATGAAGGTCTTTTTTCACTGCCACTATTCTTTAGCATTTGGTGCAGAAGTTGAGATTCTAGTTAAGGTAAGATTGCCAACAATCTAGACACTTCACTTTGACAAGGTCGAGAATATGACCTAGCTTAACCTGTCCTTAGACCTTCTTGAAGAGAAGAGAGAACAAACCTATGTTAAAATGACAAAGTACCAGTAGAGGATTGTCGGGTATTACAATACTAAGGTCAAGCCTAGAAAGTTCCAAGAAGGTGACGCAATCTTAAGGAAGATTGTTCTCGAACTTAACGATGGATGATCCACTAAGCTCATCGAGACCTAAGAGAGGCTATATAAAATCAATAGGGTCGTCAAAGCCTGGGTGTACAGCTTAGCTCACCCAAATGGACATGGGATCAAGCATCCTCAAAATACTAACTGACTCACAGAATACTTCTACTTACCAGGTCGAGTAGGGATTATTAGCACTATGCTATCACCTTTTTTGTTATTCCACCAAAGTTGATGGCTATGAACTTCGTTTCTCTATTTTTTGTGTAAGTGTAGCTACATGTACCTAGGAAGAGTGTCTCCTTGTACGATTTTCACCAAGTACCCACTTATGTTATCCTTTATAAGGTAGCACTTAAGCGTATGATTAATAAATGTTGTTTTTTGCCATATTTATGTTAATTTGTCTATATGATTTTTGTTAATGTTGAATTTGTGACAACTCGATATTAAACAACGAGTTCTCTATCGTGTTATAGATGAACTTACAAAAGGAAAAATAATTAAAGGAAAGTCGATTTCTCAGTAAAAACTCTCTGATGCTTAAGTCAGATATTTTCTTTTTAGAAAAGAACCTAATGAGATTCAACATATCTGTCAACATATCTGTTTGGTTAAGTGTAAGGAGATTCAACATATCTGTCTTCTTGATTTTTCACCTTTTATATGTTTATTCTGAATCCACTCATGTCAAATTCGAATAAGGAGCTAAACTAGTGAGATTTTCACGAAAAGTAGGATTTTAAGCGGCTGTTTTGTTTAGATTCTTGGCATTCTATAGCAATTGGGTCTTTTCTGAAAAATCTCTTGAGGTGTGATTGTGTCTTTTCCTCCAAGCCTTTAACTTTTGCTTGTTAAAGACCAAAGTTTCTTCTAGGATATTCGAGTATTGGTTGATTACAGTAAGAGTTTTTAGGAGAAGTTGTCCATATCATCCAAATAACGATTAACCATAAGATGGATTTTAAGGGAAGTGGGCTATTATCCCTATGATCTCCCCCTAAGTTTGTCGTTGGCAATTATTCTCATGAATACTCGAGGTGGAAGCCATCCTTTCTCCTTAACCTGATATCTAGAACTCGGCTGGTCCAACCATATAGTGTCAACAAAAATTTGCCTCAGGGTATTACATGGGTTGCCTGGAGGTGAACCATATCATTACTTGGCCTCTTCAGTTAAATTAAAACGACCCCAGTATTCCTTGGCATTGGGTATCACTATCCTTAGGATATTTCTTCCTAAACAATTTTTATTTCCATGACTATGTATCCATGATTATTTCTCTTTGATTATGTTTTTGTGGTTATTTCTTTGCGATTATGTCTTCATGATTATATCTCCAATGTAGTTATATGTCCACAATCTTATCTCCGTGGTTATGTTTCTGCGATTGTGTCTTCATGGTTATGTTTTTGTTGTTATATCACTTCTTATTACAATAGTTTACTTGCACACTTTAGGCTTGAAAATATTTGGGCCCGCATGAAGCTGGCCTGGGCCACGCTTGGACAAGGCAAGAACTACCTCAAATTAATGGTAATTGTTGGGAAGAAGTCTTAGCTAAAGAATCATGTCATGCCAAAGTCAATTAATTAAAATTAAAATCAAAATCAGGCGTCATATATGTATAAACATGGATCAGCCGGCTTAATAGAAGATCGACCTGGTTCATCTATATACATATATATATATATATATATATATATACTGTACAAGGTAGGATGTGGCATGGACAAGGCACTATAAGCAAGTTAAAGAACTTAAAAGACTACCTTAACACACAGCAAGTTTTACTATAATAAACACAGTCCATAAGTACAAAAGGTGGAGCTTGGCGTTAGAGCCGCCCCATTTATCATCTAGTTTGATAAACCACAAATATTAAACAAGTCCATAAGTTTTGTCAAGTTTTCATAAATGAACAGCAGTAGAAGTCAAAAGAAAAGCAACAAGTTATCGCAGCAGGTAACTAAAAATAGTTTAGAAGAAGAGTTGAAGTAAGTCTTGAGGCAAGGTCACGCATCAACTTTGGAGCCATCCTTCTCCTTATCATTGTCAAGGTTTCCTTTAATAGGTGTGAGGGTGGTGAAGGAATCAACTAGTTCCAATGGTTGAGTAGTAACAAGCATCGAAGGAAGTGCCTCAAAGGCTGAGTTCCTAATTTCTTGAACATAACCAATATCCCATTTTAGTCAAAACCAAACTTCATAAATTCCAAGCTTAAGGGAGGATGCAACTTGTATACCTCATATTTCGCTAATTGGTAGCCATCTTTGTAGTTCAAAGTCAGCACTACTTCATGTTGGGCCACTTTCACTTCACTCTGGCCCACCTCTTCTTAGAGTTGAGCAAAAGTTGAGTCAATCATTTTTTGGGCTCCCATGAGCTCTATAATCAAGTGGCAAACTGTGGCATCCTTTTCTCCAGCCTCATTTTTGAAGGCGTATGACCTAAGCTCTAGCTTTCTTTAGGCATTCAGACGAGAAGGCATCCTCTTTAAGCTGCACACCATGCAAAGACATGAGCAGAGTACCTTGCAAAGAATATAAGAAAGAGATTGCTAGAAAAGCAAGAACAAAGGAAAAATTTTGTGCTTAGTTGGAATATAACTAAAGGCAACCTATTTGGAGATATAGTTAGGGTTCCATCTTTAAGACCTTATGCGACCCTAAATTGGTTAGCTTATTAACCTTATTGGCACTAATAGACTCGTATGCAGACTGTAGCAAAGGCAGAATTGATGTAGCATCAAGAAGATAGCTACCGAGCTGAGAAATCACTATTTGAGTGTCTACCCAATGTGGACTCACCAAAACGTTGCACGCCCTAAGTTTGAGTATGTGTCTAAGCCTTTAACATTGCACTTTTTACCCTATCAATGAGCGTTGTTTCCTTGTTAGCACCAGTGGCCTCAGTTTTTTCACTACCCAGAGGATCAAGCAATGCCTATGAGGAAATCAACCTCGTCAATAAACACAGGAAAGGGCAAGAAAAAATTGTTTCACATGACTATGATCCTCCCTTGCCTCTCTTTTAGCCAACAGCAGGGTCAAACTCAACCATGTCTCATCTATTACATCAATAGCTTTGAGATTAGCCTTTAGGTACTTCACAGCTTTGCCATTGGTTGTACACCAGTCCCACATTCACTGAAACAATAAACTAGGTAAAACCTTGTACCACATTAGGCAAATAAAAAAAAGAGAGAAAATAGAAAGATTAAACTCACCATTAGCCTAGAATTTGGTCGAGATAACATATTTAGTGTCCTTTTTTATATGAATATGGCCCCATTCGCTATCAACAATAAACCATATATCATCCCAAACCATATCAGTACAAGAAGATCTACTAGATAGGATAACATGGGAAAATTGTGTCATTTCTGAAAGTACTAGTACCTTAGCTTATTAAAGATCCCTATAATGTTTAAATAAGCTCGCATATCATCAGAGTCGAGATCCTTCCCAATAGCCTCTCTCTATACAGTATACAGCTAAATGAGGCTTCTCTAAGATAAAGTGTTAAGTTATATAAGGGTAAGGCCAGCATCGTTCAAAACCTTTACGAAACATGGTTGGATAGGCAACTACAAACCGAGCTCAAGATACTTCCTTGAAATAATAACCTGGCCACCATCATGGTTATTAGGTCTGAAGCCCGACTCAGGAAGGAAAAGATTGACTGAAGACAAAATGTTGAAATCACTTCGTATTTTGACCGTGTTAGCCTTTGTTAAAGCAGTAAGGTGGCGGTCTAGAAAAAAGTAAATGACTTGGGCCAGCTTGGGTAAAGAGTCATCCTTTTCTTCCTTACTTGAATCATCACTATCAAAAGTCATCACTGTCAAAATCAACACTACTAAGACCTTCACCGTTTGAGTCCTCACTATTTAAGAGAATGGCTTGAGACTTGAGGAGGTTAGTAGGCTGTACACTAGTAACCCCATATATCTATTCAACTTGACTAAAGAAGGATCCTGGTTAGAACATGTCTAGTTAAGAAAATTGGGCTAACGTGCCAAGTTTAGGGAAATCGTTTTGGTGTTTAGGAAAGTGACCTTGGGCCCATAAAGCGAATAAGTTTTGTGTTAATTGGCTTAATGCTTAGGCAGTTTCGATATGTCTTTTTCAGTTCAACTTAGAAAGGATTTTGGTCCAGCATCACGCAAGTAAATCTAATCATAAAGTAAGACTGTCACTCCAATGCTTCGTCGACTTTATTGCAACCATCCCAAGGGCAAGTAACAATGCATTAAGGAGACGTAGATGTAATTCGACTTGCACAACAGTTACGAGAGATCGAGTGGAGCTACTTGGAGAAAGTTAGAATTTGGGGAAACTAAAAGGGACGAATTTGGGGATAAGATAAAATCTTATAAAAAATATAAGATCAGCCTCGGTGATACTAAAAGGGAATTTGTCAACTTCAAATAGGCTGTTCTCTCTTATCAAGTCGGGGGAAGGGTATTGGACTATAGGTTGATGACTAATGTTGGTATGAGGATTCTCATTGGTGTTGACTCATCCCGGTCATCTTCAGGGCCGCTATCTTTTTCCTCATCATTGACCTATACGTTCCCATTTCCTTGTTCCCTTTGCATTAAGGGTACCTCGGATATGTTTTTCCAAGGTACCAATCCATGATTACTCGATTCAAAGACTGGATTTGAAGTTGTGGGTTGCTCAAATTGTTGGGTGACTTTATCTACAAGACTTTAGAGAACTTCTTGGTCTCCCTTGTTGGTTTATTTAGGGTCCATTTCTACCTCCATATGGTCAGAAGAATCGTTAGATAAGATCACTACTTCAGGTTTTAGATGGAAATACTTGAGGCTATTTGATCTAGGGTCTAAGATGGTTAGAGGGATTTCAACGTCAGGGTTTAAAAAAGATAAAGGTTGAGCTCTCTTTAAGGGAATGGTTCCATATTTCCTAATAAGCTTAGCTTTAATCCTACGAGGAAGTCGGTTCTAGGCTTCGTAATTTGTCTTAGATGAACTTATTGAAAAGGTGTCAAATTTGCTCCCTGAGCTACTGAAAATGTCCCTCAGATCAAGTTTCTTAAGTTTTACCATATATAACTTAAGCAAACACTAGTAGCAATTGGTCAGTTCAAAATTTGCTCTAGGATAGAACTATAGTTAAGTGACAATTCTTTTCAAATGAATTCATAATTACCTATAAGAGGGATGTTTCGCTCCAGTCAAAGTACTCAACTCTAAGGGTTCCTATGAGGTCCCTGTGTTATGATCTGAACATAGGCAAATCACTGTTCGAATAAGAGAAACCTAAACGTCTGAGTCTGGTTTTGGAATACTTTTTACCCATTACTTCGACTTTAGATCTATTCAAATGTCTTAAAGCATTAGAGTAAGTTTGAGTTACAGGAAATGTTGCAAACATTAATCAAGGGATTGCAACATTTTTCTCACATGATGCAACAAGTTTGCATCTCAGTAATATAAAAAGTGCACGCAACAATGGAACATAAAGGAAAAGCAATTTACCTCAGTGAAGAAGTTTGCCAAAGTTTGACACAACTTGTTCACGTATGGAGGACAAAGCCTGCAACGAACAAAGAGAATCTTTAGAACTTTGTGGAAAACGTGAGATGGAAAGTGGTGAAAGAGGAAAGGTTAAAATTTATACCCATTTCACCTTTCTTCGATCTGCATTTTAACAAACATGATCGGTTCTAATGATGCCACGAGATCATCAGCTGGGGTGACAATTTTGCAAATAGGATGATCCAATGGCACAGAGGCACATGTCAGGATATTAAAGGGTTTAGAGGTGGTAACAGTTGTAGCATTTATGCATATCAATTCTCAGCGAGAGAATCAAGGTGAGGAGTAGGCATATTTTCGTGCCACTGATATTTTGTTTAGATTTCAAAAGGCGTTATTGTATTTGGTGTTTAGCTACCAAGTAGGCTACGATTCTTGTCAGTTATGAGGAAGATTTGATGTTCAAAAAGTGGTGGGGGTGCCAACTAAGGACGAGGGGGGGGTCTGCAGACCATACCTGATAATTTATTCAATTCAATGTTGCCTGAAAATAATTAAGGCCATCCCAAAATAAAAGTTTCTAGTGAAAATGCCTAGCTTTACTGAAAATTAGGGGGCTTAATTTTTGGGAGAATCCCCTAAGGCCAAAAGAGGTTAGTAAGCTGCATGCTAATAAGCCCATATATTTGTTAAGTTTGACCAAAGAAGGATCTTGGTTAGACCATGTCTGGTCAGGAGAATCTGGCTGATGTGTCAAGCTTAGAGAAATCATTTTGGTGTTTAAGGAAACAACTTTGGGCCCATGGAGCGAATGGGTTTCGTGTTAACTAGCTTGATGTTTAGGCAGTTCCAGTATATCTTGTTCAGATCAATTTAAGAAGAATTTTGGTCGGATGTCACGCAAGTGAATTTGATTAGAAAGTAAAACTGTCACTTGAAGGAAATCTTTATGAAAAGAGAAAATTGAATCTGAAAGTCCTAATTTAAGGTAAGTTAGGATTCCATAAGATACGTTCTAGATTCTATTAGACTTCTTAATGTTACTAGAACAAGGCAATTAGCACTTATATATATATATATATATATGGCATTCTCTTCATATAAAAGGCATTCATGAATTTTTCTGAAATAAGCAATAAAAGTAATTTTTTCTTTTGAGTGAAGAAGCGAGAAGAATTCAATCTCTACTGCATGATATCGAAGCTGCAAATTTCTTTATCAATACTCACTATTAGAATCCTCATTGCCCTGGTCCTTTTTAGAGGTGGCAAGAGCCTTTCCTTTCCCGTTGCTCTCCTCACCAGGTTTCACCTTAGATTTTGCAAGGATGGCCTTGTGATTCTTCTTCGAAATGGGATTTTTCTTCGAGGTTGTCTTGTGGCCCTTCGATCATTGAATAGGTGAAGAATTCTTCTCTACATCTGCATCGCTTACAACATCGATGGAATTAGGCACCAGAGACGAGTCGCTGAAGAGGAGACTTCTATCTAAGCCTTTTTTTGTCCGTAGGTGGTAGGTACATATATCAAGAGATAGTTCAATTATTGAGGGGAGACTAAGCAGAGTCATAGCTATAGCTATTGGGAAGAAAGCATATTCAACATCATTTAGATGGTTACCAAAAAGCAAATCCACATTGTGGCTTTGACTACCTCATCTACTAAGTAAGGATGTAGACTAGGTGTGGACCACCTAACCACCTCAGAATGCCTAGACCCATGTTTGACCTAAGAGTTAGTCAGCAAATTTCTCGCATCAATAGACCTCGATTGACTTCTTGGTTAAAAAATAAATAAAATTTTACAATTTAGGACTTGAACACCACATTTAAGGCAATTATATAACACTTTACCATTACACCACTTATATTCATTAGTTAAAATATGTAAATAAAAATATTTAACTAAAAAATATTTAATTTATATTTTTTAAAACATTATTTTAAAAATTATTATATTAATGTAATAATTTTATAACACAAGACAATTCAAATTCAATAATTATAACTATTATTATCATTAATAATAATTTAACAATAACTTTATTTTGAACAGTTAATAAAAAATAAGTTTATTACTACTACTTTTTATAACTATTTGAAGAAACAATAAATATTTAAAATATATATTCTTAAATTTTAATAAAATAAATTTGACTACAAATATAATCATTTTTAAAAAATTAATTTTCAAAATTTTCAAAAAATATATTTAATTGATACACATAATTAGTATTTAACAATAATTCACTAAATTAAATTATATATGCATAATATTAACAATCATTCAAGTAATTTAATTTTGTAAAACTATTTTTACCGGTAATGGACGACTCTTATAAAAAGAAAATGGAGAGGTGGGATCGACTTATTTAAAAATTTACAAAAATATATAATAATTTAATTTCATAATTGTTTAATAGTATGAAACTTAGTATAAATCTTTGAAAATATTAAATCTATTGAATTGAATATATATTTAAAATATTTAATAGAAATTGACTCCTGCAATTATTAATTTTTTAATTATTATTAAAAAATATATCATCAATTTTTTATTTTTCATCAAATCCCATAATATAAAATAAAATTTTTATATCTTTTTAATAATAGTAAATTAATTTTTCATAAGTGGAGTTATCATATCACGTATCATCAAAAATAACATAATGAAAATAGATATTTAATTTTCATAATTGTTGAAAATAAAGTAATTAGTAAAAATCATTAATTTGATTGATACAATTAATATAAATATTACAATTTATAATCATTTTATTAGAATAAAATATCAAATTTAATTTACTTTAAATTTTTAATTAAACCTATGTAAATTAAAAATAAATAAACGTGATAATAATTTATGATTTAATTTTAATTAATTGATGAAAAATTAGAGAAAATATATTAAAATTAATCTTAAAGTTTAATGTTTCCTACTTTTTTGATAATTTTGCAAAAAAAATATTTTCTTTGATAAATAAAATAAAATATGAAAAGAAAAATAAAATATTTGATAATTTCTTATTTTATAAATCTTATAATATTATGCTGAAATGAATTAATTCATTAATTATAAGTTAATTTTCTTTTTACATCAATTAATTATTTTTATTTTTTCAAAATTTATTGTTATAATCTAATTATTAAAGTTATTAAATATTTTTAGTTGTTGATTATTTCAGAAAATGTTTTATTAAGAAACTAAATTTAAACAATTTCAAAATTGACTGAATTTCAAAATTATGAAGAATTTTTTTGAAGATTTAATTGATTAAATTAAAAAATATGAACTTTTTAAGGAGTTAAATTGACTAAAATAAAAATTATAAAACTCTTTTAATCATTTATGAAATAAAATATATTCATATGTAGTTAATCAAATAAAATCCCAGGATGGATCGGAGAAAAAAGCTCATCTCTGTCTAAGTCCCCTTTTAAAACAGGGATGTGCTATCATCCCCAATCCGATTCGAACTCCGTTTAAACTAAAAATGCGTTCCCATTTCTGGCTCAAAATAGGCAGCCCCGCGGGCTCTGGCTCAGTGAAAAAAATTACTATCCCTAATAAGAGGGAGGTTAGTGATAAGTTTTGGAATGGAAAGATACCTGTAGGTAATATTATGCCAAATCTCAGGGGTGATATGTGATAAAGTTTTGGAGATTTCCCATTTTTTTTTAATTTTAACTGTTAGGTCTAATTCCTTACAAATTGACATTGGTTTCCACTTTTCATCACTTCGCTTTCTTTTGTCTAATCCCTATTAAGACGCCGATATTTGAATTTTCTTGTTAATCTAGGCGAACAGGTAAATAAAAAAATTATGCTTTTGGATTATGCATGTTTACTATTTGAATCTCATGTTTCTTCAAATTGTTCTTTTTCTTAATATTTTCGTTTGCATTATCATCTTTTATGGGAAAATGGTAACATTCATTTTTAATTTTCTAATTTTGTAATCTCCGTTTAATGGCAACGGTGAGGAGTTCATTTTCTTTGTTCTTTGAATTTTGTAATTGTAATTTATTTGAAGCCCATTCCTCTCTTTTGTTGAATTTAATTTTAATTTATTTGAAATCCATTTCTCATTGACATAATTTTGTCGGATTTTCTGGGTATCTTTTGATTGAGTAGCTGATGTTGATGAATTTGAAATCAATTTCTCGTTGAGATAATTTTGTTGAATTTTCTGGGTTTTATTATGATTGAAAGAAGAGTACTCTCTTGTTTATGGGAAACTGGAAAAATGAGGAATTTCTCTCTTTTTTCTTTTAATTTTTATTTGTTTGAAATCAGTTTGTCGTTGAGATAATTTTGTGGAATTTTTCGGTTTAATTATGATTTAGAAGAAGAGTAACTGGCACATCGAGGAGTTTCTCTCTCACTTTCTTGTTCAGATAATTTTGTTGAATTTTCTGGGTTTTTTTTCAAATAATTTATATGATTGAGAAGCCATTGCTCATGATTTAGGCAAAACAGTAATTGTTTTCATGGAAAATTGGCAACTGTGAGAAGTTGTTTCTAATTTTGTTATTTTTGTTTATTTCAAATCCATCTCCGTTGAGATACATTTTTGTTGAATTTTCTGAGTTTTCTTTGATACTTGTTTGATTGAGCACTTATGTTGAGGTAATTTTCTGTTCAATTTTCTGAGTTTTGTTTTCAATACTTGTTTGATTGATAAGGTGTTCTGTGGTATACTAGGCAGAAAAAAAAAAAATTGTTATTGTGTTGACATTGTTTTATGAGAAATGGGGAAGAGTTTTTGTTTAATTGTGTAGTTTTTGTTTATTTCAGATCCGTGAACAAATTTGCCGGTTGTTGTAAACATCAATATGTTAATCATAGCTATTTTTTATAATTTCCATTGTTTTTTATGTCTCTGATTTAAATGCATTCCGAATTGCAAACATCATATATGAAATATTTTTTGCCTTTTTTTAAGGCATGTCCTGCCTTTCAGGGTTTGGTTTACAGTACGTTCAATTATTAGGTAACAGGGTTTGGACTATGTCTTCTTATTAGGTTATATATGTTCATGCCTTTTGTTTGTTCTGCCTGTGATAATGAAATTTCAGTATTTGTATAATTTTTTTTTTTAAATTTGGACGTGGAATTGCTTGGTAATTTTATATTTATTGTTTATAGCAGTCAATATAGTGTATGGTTTCAGTCGGTGATATTTGACTCTCTTTGTTGTGTAGTGTATGGGGAATTCCCTTTTTCTTTTGTTTTGTCAACTCTGCGTTGTAGGACTCTTAATGTGTAATTAAAATTGGATGTTCTGTTTCTCATCTTCAAGGTTTTATGGAATAGAATAGAGAGCAAAGACCTCCGTAGGAAAATTTAGTGCAATAATCTTAAAGTTGTTCTAGTTGCTCCATGCATTTCATGAATGATGATTAAACTCTGTTGAGTTCAGTATGCATCTTTTCCTTTTTCTTTTTTGTGCCAAAAGACTCATTATGGAATCCCAACTCCTAGTTCTGATCTCAACCGTAACTGTTCACTAGTTATGGTTTTTTGGTTCAGGTTACATGAGATAATATCTTGGATAATTATGATGCTTTCTGCACCAGAATTGTTAATGTTCGTATCAGGATTTTTAGGCTTGGTGGGAGAAACTCTAATGAGCAATAATTGGTTGTGTACGATGCATGCAATTGTTGACTCTGGTCCAAGAGTTACATATAATTGTCACTGATTTTAATTTATCTAATCTACTGCCATTATCTGTTATAGTTTAATATATATAGCCTGTGGATTTGATGAACTGCATTCTCAAGGTCTGTGATAATTATAGCAAATAAATTATGCTTGCTACTATGAATATCATATAATTATTCTTATTGATTTTGAGTTATCTAATATAGCTTGGTGGATTTGATGAAATGCATTCTCAAGAGTGGTAGTTTAGATGTTACAGTGAAGTTCCATGTGTTGTCCAAGTCCATGATAATCATTGTTATAAAAGAAATGTTTTTTTCTTTCTCCCGTGTTCTTTTAGTAATATTTATGGGAACTTAAGCAAATAGCTAGGATATGTTGCATTTACATTATATATATACACGTGTATTCTGTTATGATGGATTGTGCTTGCAAGGGCTTGTTGTGTTTAACTTCTTTGGGCATGTTTTCTGTAACTAGTGGACAGTTTAGAAATCTGATCTTTGTGTAATAACTGCTTTTATTTACTTTCTGCATTATATTTACGTGTAAAGTAGTAAATTATGTTATGATTGGATTGTTTGTGCAAGTCCTTTAGCTTTAACTTCTTCGGACATGTCCTCTGTGATTTTGGAAATCTGATTTTGCTACTGTGTTTCCTGAGCCTTTCCAGTATGTAATTTATGTTTGTCCTTTCTTTTCTTGCTTACATGTAGCTTTTATGCTTTATCTTTTCTTTTCTACTTAATTTCTAGTTGTTTCTGTAACTTGTCGGGCATGCGTGCTCTTTGTAACTGAACAGTTCCAAATTCTGAAGTTTGCTATCATGGTGTACTCTGAAATTGTGTAATGGGGTGTTTTATTGCTTTACACATTTATATTTCTGCTACCATATACTGGATCTTCTTTCTTAAAAAAATGAGTGAGGACCCTTCAAATTGCAAGAATGTCTGCTTATTCTTTTGTTGTTCTTGAATTCTTTCTTCCTTCTTGTTCTTGAATGCTTCACTGAAACCCATACATATAATTTCATCATCCGGTTAGGTTAACACGAATTGGTTCGCCTATTTGTTTCAACTTTTCGGTTAAGTCGACTCTTCTAGGATGATATTTGGCTTGTATTTTCTATTTGTATCTATTTAACTTTGGCTTGTTTCTTAACAGATTGTGTTATATTTGGCTGCCCCCTAAAAAATTTGTGTTGCTGTAAGATGATGTTTATAGAAATCTTCTATATCATGAGAAATGTTAGAAGAGTGCTTTTAGGCAAAGTTGTTCTTGCTATTCCTTTGGTTCAGCAAATGAAAATTTTTCGTGTCTTTTCCTGGCATGTCCTGCCTTGCAGGATTTGGTTTACAGTACTTCCGATTATTAGATAACAGCATCTGGACCATGTTCATATTTTTTGTTTTCTCTGCCAGTGTTAATGAACTTTCAATACCTTGTATAATTGTTTTAATTTGTTTTAATGCGGACTTAGAATTGCTTGTGTTTGGTTTCAGTCGGTGATATTCTTCGACTCTGTTGTGTAATGTATGGGGAATTCCCTTTTTCTATCAGACATTTTAATGTTGTGGGAACTGTTATGGATGTTCTTTGATGTTTCCAACTGGGATATGTATAGATGATGCTGATTGAGTTTATAGTAGTTTAATTACTTGCCTTTTGGATCCAAGTCTGGGTCAGGTTACACGAGATAAATATGATGGTTCTTGTTTTAGAATCCTGAATATATCAGGATTTTTCTGCGGTAAGATAATTGGTTGTGTATGATGCGTGCAATTAGTTTAATATATATAGCCTGGTAGATTTGATGAACTACTTCTGAATTGTCAAGAGTGCTTGCTACTAGCGGTGGTGTTTATGCAATACATACAGTGAAGTGTTTCTTTCATGTTTATGGGGATTTTAAGCAAATAGCTGGGATATATTATTATTGCATTTACACGTGAATTCTGTTACGATAGCTTGTGCTGGTAAGTGTGTGCTTGGTTGTGTTCAACTTCTCTCCAGGCATGCATGTTTTCTGTAACTAGTGAACAGTGTGGAAATCTGATGTTTGTGTAGTAATTTTTCTATCTGTTATTATATTCTTTGTGGTTTTTAACTTACTGAATTATGAAATGATGTTATATTATTATGATTGGATTGTTCTTGCTTTAACTTCTTCTAATTTCGGACATCTGCTCTGAGGTGTATGTGTGTGTTTCTTTTGTTTACTTATTGTAGCTTTGTTTACTTAATTTGTAGTTGTAGTTTCTCATGTAGGTGATTTTGCTTTAGCTATGTGGGTGGGTGGGTGGGGTGGGTCTCAATTTGGCTTTATTTATTTATTATTAGTTATTATGTTTTCTGGATTTGGATTTAGTAGTAGTGGTTTCTTCTTATAGTTTTATTTAGTATACTTACTACTGGGTAAGCATTTCTTTTCTTTCTGGGCATACTCGAAATAACAACGTGCCATCTACCTTCCCACAAAAGCAGTAGAAATTATAATCTTTACAATTAATATAATAATAATAATGCGAGTAACTCTTTTAAAATGTTGGATAAATTGTAACTTATGCACATAGATATATACAAAATTGCACGTAAATCAATGTTGTAACATAAAAAATTGAATGTTGTAAAATAAATTCTGCACTTAAGTCTTACTATATAAATATTAGATTATTACATAAAATTTATATGTACTAAATGTTATAAAAATTAAAAAAATAAAAATAAATACTAATTTCATAAATCCTTAAATATCAATGTGAAGATAATAAATAAATGTAAAAGTTAATACTGACAAAATGATGATATTAATATTTGTGAACAAAATTAAAATATATAAATGTAACATAAAGTTTGTAAATTATATTATATTTTTTAAAATCTTGATATAAAATAATTTAAAGATTAAATTTTTTTTATTATACTCTTTTTTAAGGAAATATTAATTATTGTAATTTATTGATGTCTTAGTTTTAATTTTAAAGGGTTATAATGAATAAATGAGCTAATATGTTGGAATATTTGATTCTAGTATTATAAAATTTTTTATATGTATTATTTTTAGATATTTCACGTAGTCAAAATAATAGATATAAATAACAAATATTATATTTGTGAGTAGAACTTATAAAACTTGTAAATCAACTTCACATTTATAATCCTTGTTGTGGGAATATCTTTTTAATGGCTGGCTATGTGGCATCTACAATCTCAAAAGTGAATACTGGCATGGTAGAGGATGAGATATACAATTGAGACACATTAGGGGTAGGTGGACTAAAAGGTGACCACCTCAGAGGCATGCTTGAGCCACCATGATATCACCATGGCACAATTCATATCATGGGCTATAAGCGTAAAGTTAAAACATGCAATCTTATCCTATTATGCGACAGTAGTTTGATGGATAGGTCTTGCAGTGCCTAATTTGCAGCCATGGGATCAACAGTTAAAAGGTCTTAATCATTACCTATACTAGGTCATTACAAGAGAAGACGAAAGTAAGGCCACTTGAGTCTTCATCCAACAATAACCAATGAGCAAGTGACATTGGGGATGAAGAATAGTAGAGATTTTGTGTTCTTGACATAGAATTAGTGCATAAAGATAAAGTCTGATTGACGGTTGACATAGAATTAGTGCATAAAGATAAAAATCTGATTGACGGTGCAGTCTTGATGATGGTTAGTATAATAGTTGCGTAAAGGGGATGTTTGGAGGGAAATCCATCTCTTCTTACACCTATATAAATCCCAAGCTTCTTTTGGTAAATAGTTGGATAATTTATATTTACGCCCTCTTATTACTTGAGATATATATATGTTCATTTGTGTTAGTTTATTATTTTTCTCATACACGTTTACTTGACTTGAGTGTTGTAAGGGGTCTGTTGGAAATATTATCGGCGTTCATTAATTTTTCTGTCTTATATGTCACGGTCTTATTATCTTCATTCGCTTCGACCTTGTGGCGTTTAGTGACTCTGCTTGCTAAGCAATCTTTCGACACTCGCAATGCGTTAAATCGGAAGTTTTATATAAAAGAGAGAAGAGAGAGCATAAAGAGTTTGAGTGAAGAGAACTTATACAATTCAAATTTATTGCTTGATTGTTTAATTTGGTCAAATGAGGTTTCACTTATTTATAGGAAAGTTTACATACAATAGACGGCTAACATTACACTTCACAATGTACTTTCGAGGGCTTGGATTGACTTTCTAGAAAGGTTTTAAAAAATATTTATACAATAGTAAAAAATGTAGTGCTATCCTTACAATTTTAAAACTTGGGCAAATTGGGTCATCATTCTAAAAGTTGAGTTAATTGGGCTAATATTGAGTTTTATGTACAATTATGCTAATAAGGAAGAATGCATAGATCCTTGGCTCAAATGTTTCATTGCCCACTCAATCTAGTCTGTTAAGGAGTTATCTTGTTAAAATTTGTACACCCGCTTGTTTTGAATTTTTTTTCATGCAAGTGTTGTCCGCACAAAGTTTCAGCCACGGGTCACTATTTATGCATACTATTCATGCTGGGCGTGACATCCTCCCCTACCTAAACGTGCAATGTCTTCATTGTATTTTCCTCACGGAACCTCTTTATATGCTCTTGGAATTGCCATTGTGCATCTTCATGTTCCCACGTAATCTTGCTCTCGGGCAATCCTTTCCACTGGACGAAGTATTCCATATAGTTGGACACGCTTTGTTTTCAAACTCGTTGGCCAACAAGGATGCACTCAACCTTCTTTTCGAAAGAGGTTACTACAGTAGTTGGAGCCCGTTTTGACTCCCTTCAACTTGGGTCTTCCTTGTCCCCATGATAAGATTTCAACATGTTTGCATGGAAGACGGGGTGGATCTTCAACTTTGGAGGAAGTAGAACTCAATATGACACCTTGCCCACATTCTGCACAATCAAGAATGGCCTCTCACAACGTTGAACCAGTCTCTTGTGTAGCCTTTGTAATGTTTTGAATTGTTGAGGTAAGAGTTTCACCATGCCTAGATCTCTCTTTTGGAATTCTATATCCCTTCGCTTCTTGTCCGTCACCCACTTCTTTATCTTCTTAACTGCCTTATCTAGGTGTGTCCTAGCTAAATCGGCTTGTTCATGTCATACTTTGACGAATTCGAAGACTCTCGGATTTTTTCCATTATAACCCGAGGCTAATGTATGCGGAGTTGTTGGTTGTCGGCCTAACATAATCTCGAACGAACTTTTATTAGTTGCTTCACTCCGCTGCAAGTTGTAAGAGAATTGAGCCACATCTAGCAACTTAGCTCAGTCCTTATGGTTGGCACTTATATAGTGCCTCAAGTATAGCTCAAACAATACATTGATATGCTCGGTTTGTCTGTCGCTTTGAGGATGAAAGTTTGTAAAAAAATTAAGGTCTATTCTAAGCAACTTGAACAATTCAGACCAAAATTTATGGGTAAACCACGGGTCACGGTTGTTCATGATATTATTTTGCACTTCTTAAGCTTGATGTCATGCCCTGTGTGAATAGTGTGTGTGAATAGTGATCTGTGGTTGAGACTTTGTGCGGGCAGCACTTGTGAGAAAAAGTCCAAAATAAACGGGTGTGCGAGATTTGACAAGATGACTTCTTTGCAGATCGGATTGAGTGGGCAATGAAGCATTTGGGCCAAGGATTTATGCATTCTTTCTTATTAACATAGTTGTACATAAAGCCTAATATTAGTCGAATTAGCCCAACTTTTAGAATGATGACCCAATTGGCTCAAGTTTTAGAATTGTAAGGATAGCACTACATGTTTTACTATTGTATAAATATTTTCTATGACCTTTTTAAAAGGCCAATCCTAATCCTCGAAAATGCATTGTGAGGTGCAATCTTGACCATCTATTGTATGTAAACTTTCCTCTATAAATAGGTGAGGCTTTATTTGACCAAACTAAGCAATCAAGCAATAAACTTGAGTTATGTAAGTTCTCTTCACTCAAACTCTTTGTGCTCTCTCTTCTCTCTTTGATATAAAACTTCTTATTTAGCGCATTGCAAGTGTCGAAAGCTTGCTTAGTAAGCAGAGTTGTTAAACGCCGCACGGTCGAAGCAGGTGAAGATAATGAGGTCATGACATATAAGACAGAAAAGTTAATGAACGCTGGCAATATTTCCAATAGACCTCTTGCAACACTCAAGTCAAGCAAACGTGTATGAGAGAAATAATAAGCTGAGAACACAAATGAACATTTATATATCTCAAGTAATAAGAGGGCGTAAATATAAATTATCCAACTATTTACTGAAAGAAGCTTGGGATTTATATAGGTGTAGGGAAGAGATGGATTTCCCTCCAAACATCCCCTTTACGCAACCATTATACTAACCATTATAAAATTTTTGATTTACCGCATTGCGAGTGTTGAAAGCTTGCTTAGCGAGTAGAGCTGTTAAGCGCCGCACGGTCGAAACAAGTGAAGAAAATGAGGTCGTGACATATAGCTATATACAGAGGTGGGAGCTCAAAATCATTCAAGGCTCTTGCATTATCAAATCCGAATTACTTGTCAAGGTGACACCAACATCCCATCCTGGACGTGCTTTCCTGTGAGTATAAATAGTAGTGTTTGTTGATTGGAGTTTGTCTTATGTGAATTACGCATAACAACGAGTCAAATGTCAACATTATGCTTAACAAAATTCAAAATTTTAATATAAAAATTGTAAATTAATATTGAACCTGTAAATTTTGTCATAAAAAATAAATTACAAAGTATAAAAAGAAAACCTATATATAAAATATAATTATAGGAATTAAAATTTATGTAAAATATGTAAAATATAAGTTATAAAAATTGAAATTTATGTAATATATACATTATAAAAATTAAAATTTAAAAATAAAATTGACAAATCATGGTCAAAGTGTATAGGTAGCCACTGATTTTATAAACCTAACATTGAAAATGTAAATGTGTCAATACAAGTATAAATTAAGAATGACAATATTATACACATTGTACTTATAAATCTTGTTATAAAATATTAAATAATAATATAAAATTTTATATGTGAAACACAATGTTTATAAATTAAAAAAAATAATAATAAATACAATTTCATAAATCCTTGATATCAACCATATATAACATGCAAAGATATATGAAATTGACAAATGATTATATTATATTTTTGTTTAGGAAAATTCTTGAGATTCGAGTTTTTGAGGTCAATGTATAATTCACTTGAGGTTAGGTAAAGGAATAGTTAAGGTGAATCAACATTATAGCCAGACGATTAAGCTAATCTCATTTTGAAATGGAGGTCAAGCAAGAAATACAAAGTAGGTTAAGAAGGAAAAATAATGACCGACCAAGAGCACTGTCAAGTAACTGAAACTTTGTGGATAACCACCCACTATCCCACCCCTTATAGGAATCTTGCCACGGATGATTGTGGCCCAAATTTGCTCAAGGTAGTTTTTGTTTGGATTATAAAATGCTAGCAATTAAAGAAGACAAGTATCAAACTTTTAATTTTTTGAAACTCTACCAAGATTTTGTTTTCCAAAATTTTTTGTAAAAAATACATTCTTTGACTTAAGCATTAGAGGGTTTTCATAGGGAAACTAGCCTTTCTTTGACTAATGTTAGTTTGTAGGTTAATTAGTGATCAAAGACAAAGGATTGTTGTTTGGTATTGAAGGGCCTTAAAAAATATTCGGTATCAACAATTGACACTGTTTATGGAGAACAAATTAAAAAGTCATTTTCCTATTCAAATAGTGCAAGACAATTATAGTGACGAAAGGCAAGAATTATCCTAAAAAATGATAGTCGATGGAAAGAAGCCGTCAGAAAAGGGAGTTTGAGGATTCTCATCTAACTCTAAATCAAGAGGAGTCGGATTCGAATATGAATTCAGATCTATAGTTGCATAGTCAAGCCACGATTTGAGTAGATACTAGACGAATGGCTTGCTTACGAAAAGAGTTGGAAGAGAGGAGGAGGTTGCACATGGAGAAAGACAAGAAAGTGAGGATTCTAGAGAATAGAACAGATCATCTCTAAAGAAAGCTTGAAGAAGTTAAGAAGATGCTCCAGCAGAATCTAGAAAAAACACAAAGTTCAAGGGGTGACAACACAATGTGAGTTGATGTCACACTCGAGAAGTGATGGGTGGAATAGAGGTGACCAATAAGAATGCAGAATGCCATATTTCTCCTTTAATTTTTAGTCCTTTGTACTTATTTAGTTCCCAAATGTACTCATTATTCTCATATTTTGATTGAGGATGCAAATGGAGACATTAAGTGCAAAATGAAGCTGATTGCAGGATTTTGGACAATTTTGACATTGTTTCGTAATCTGAACATAACTATCTCATCCAAGCTCGAATTGAGTGATTCAAGATTCTGTACAACTTTCATGTTTTGAGTTTTGAGAGATTCAGGCTGCATCAAGGTCGAAATTGGGCTTGAAGTTGCTGCACCGAAGTTGATGACGCTTTGGAACGTTCCTTAGCCTACAATTTTAATACACAAATTTAATGTAGTTTATTTTTGAAAGTTTCTAGATCTGGTTCATGAAAATTACAGCTAAAATCACCACCTTCCTATTTACATTAAGATGTTATTTTGTTTTTAATATTTTCCTTAATTAGTCATATTTGAATATTGTTATTTTAGGAGATTTGGTAGAATTCTAATAGGTGAATTAATGTGTATAAAAGGGAGGAGAAATCTTGAGACTAGGGGCTCCCTCTCTTTTCTCTTCTTTAATTCCTCTTTTGAGTTTTCATTATGGTCCTGCATGGTTAAACTTTTATAATTGGTCGAAGGAAACAGAAGCCTTGAAACCATAAAACCGTGAGATTTAATTTGTTTCTTATTATTTAATTTATGTTTTGAATAACGAATGTTCTTCTGTGCCTATTTTTATGATTGTCTCGATTAATTACTAGAAGGCCTATTAGTTTATTATTCTTTGAAATCTATTGTCAGGTCAGATATCAAATCTGTAATTGTTTGATTCCTCTAATTTGTAAAGCAACTATGATTTAATGATTTGTTGTGTCTGAAATTATTAGATCTCAAGAACAATGTTCAACTAAACTAAATCAACCGCTTGTGCTTGCGTTGTTTAGTTGAATTGGTCTCTTTGAATCTTAAAGCGGCTACTAAATTAAACCTTTAGGACTTTTCTTGGGTTATTTAGTAGTTAGAGTTGATTAGATCGTTTATTATCTAATCAACTCTAACTAAGGAAAGATAGGAAAAATAGTTCCAACAGTCAATATTCAAAATGTAAATTGATGGATTGCAGTATTGATGATCAGTTATAAAATTTTGATGGTGGATATTGACTTAAACCAAGTTTTGTTCTTGTGATTGATTTTATATTTCAATTTGAATTGTTCATTAGTTGTTATCTTAAAATTGTTTTCTTGATACTCAAACCTCCCCCCTTCATCCTTGTTCACATAGCCATAAAATTGGGCTTGATACTCTCTGTGAAAACGATCTTTACTCGCACCATTACATGTATCTTGTTTAGAAGTTTAAATTTTATGTTTGGTTGCCTGCAATAGCCTACCAATGACGATATTCAATAAAGAGTAGTCTCTAGAGGAAGGTCAGGAGTAAGTTGATTATCACAAAATGATCCTTCACGCAGAAAGAGATATATTGCGGCTCAAAAAAAGAAGAGGAAAGTCATTGAACATCAAACAAGAGAGGAGCCAAATATTATTTACCTAAATGCACTAATTGTGATCAAAGATGGCCCAACACAAAGGCCATCACATGAGCAATTTAGTTGAGAGAATAACTTAAAGTGCATAGTTGAGCAAAATGTGGATTTATATGATACAAGATCATACCTAAAACCAAAAATGTCAGAAAGAGAGAGAGGTTTCTGTGCAAGTAGATATACATGCAGATGCTCAAGCTGCAATGTCTAAAGAAATTCAAGGAGAACATAATGCTGCTCAAACGGTATGTAAATGTGAAATAAAGGAATGATTAAGAAGTTGGTTGAGGATTACGAAGCAAAAAAGAAACAAGACTAAGTGTAGAAGGGAAAATCAGCAAGTCTTATATTGGTCGTTGAATCCTCTTTTATTAAGGAGATCCAAGATGTAATCCTTCCTAGGAAATTCAAGATGCATCAGATCACACTTTATACAGGAAAAATTGACCCGACCTCATATATCTACTTTTTTAAGGAGATGATGCTGATTCAGGTCTATTTGAACATTATATGTGCTGCTGTTTTTTGTTGATTCTAGAATGACAAGCCAGGAAATGGTATTGGAGTCTGAAACTAGGTACTATTAGAAGCTTCGTTTAGTTACGTGAAGCATTTATAAACGAGTTTAAAGGAGCAACCTTGACCAACAAAAGCATGAGCTTGTTATTGCTGTTAAATCAAACCATTCAGAAAAAAAGGAAAATGTGTATGGGTTGTGTATTGAATGTTACAAAATCTAGGAGCATAACAATGATTATGTGAGATTCAATCAAAAATAGTTGAGTTAATCCAAAATTCAAAGACTATCAAAGAAAGAGGAAATACTAGGTGAAGATTTTCTTTAACGAAATGAAGAATCTATTGTGAAGAGTGACTTGTGAGCACTGTTGATGAAGCTAAGCATGAAAAAGAGTTTGAGTTTTTGAATGCTTTTGGTAGAAAATGTGCAAGTGTAGAAAAATGTTGAATTTATACTCACTAGGGTATTTGATCTAGTCCATCCAAAATAGAAGGTCCAAATGCATCATCTAATGCTTTAAATATGAAGGGATTATTTAGATGGATATTAATCTACATGGCCCAACCAAATTCCAGCATTTGGCGAGTGATTAGAGGGTAAGGACAATTATAATGAGGTTCATTGTCTGCAACCGCCCTGTGATTTATGAAGTGGCATTTGCAGACCTTGATAAATATAACAATGAAAAGAAGCTATCATTTTTCAAAATATGAAAAAGCTCCAATCATATCAAGTATATTACATCTCGAGCTAGTGTTGACAAATTGTTTCCAGTAAAATACTATTCTACTAAAACTTAGGAGACTTGATATTTGGGAAAATACTTGAGATCTAAGTGTTTCAGGTAGGAGTATAATTCACAGAGGTTGAATAAAGGAATATACCTGAGGTGAATCAACATTATAGCCAAATGGTTTAGCTCATCTCAATTATGAAATAGGAGGTCAAGCAAGAAATATAGTATAGGTTAGGATAGAGAAATAACCAGCGATGAATAGCACCATTAAGTAATTGAAACATTGTAGATAACCACCCACTATCCCACCTCCCATAGCACTCTTACTATGGATGATTGTGGCTCAAAATATGCTCAAGATGGTTTTTGTTTGGATTATAAGATGTTAGTAGTTAAAGGAAACATGTATTAGACTTATAATCTTATTAAACTCTGTCAAAATTCTATCTTACAAGATTTTCTCTCAAAAATACCTTATTTGACTTATTTATTGGAGGGTTTTCGCCGAAAAACTGGCTTTCCTTTGACTAGTGTTCTTTTGCAGGTTAACTAGTGATCGAAGAGAAGGGATCATTGTTAAATATGGAAGGCCAACAAAATTTTTGGTATAAATAATATTTGTAAACAAATTTTGTAAATGTGGCATAAAATTTGTAAATCAATATTAATTATATTTTTAAATTTTGACATAAAATAATTTAAAGATCAAAATTCTCTTATTGAACTTCATATAGCTGTTAATCATATAAATTGAATTATCGTAATTATTAGATTTATATGTTAGTTTGTAATATAAAGGGTCATAATAAGTAAGCTATAAATACTGGAATTTTAATCTTAATATCATAAAATTTTTTCAAATTGATTTTTTTATATAATACGTTAAACTTTACATTCATCGAGATTTAAGTTGATTAACAATTTTCATTTTTATATTGGAAACAAAGTTCGTCGGGAAAACTAATTAAAGAGCATGAAAAGATCAATCTCAGTACTATTTCCATTGACAAAGAGATAAATAGAAAGGAGAAAATGATATAAGCATGTTGTAGTATTCATAGCCATCATTGTAGTAAAGTGCTCGAATATAGGATTTGGAATAGGTTGACAGTAAGGGTGTCAATCAACTCATGGTCAATGTCTTTAACCTAGCAATTAGAGCTCCAACTAGGCCTTTGGGTGATATTGTACGTGCTCTCCCAACTCCAAACCAAGCAAAACAATAAGCGTAATTCGAATTCAAAAAACCTCTTTCTCACTTGCAATTGGAATGTCTTGCAATAGAAACTACGCCCAAAATAGGGTTGTTGAACACTATTGGATGAACCAACTTTAGTGTACAAGTCGACACACTTTGTAGTTTAAATAGTTCGCCCTTCTACACTATGAGGGAGAAGCCATAAGGGATAAGTTAGGAGATGACAAACAAAATAAACTACATAAGAAAAATGCCACCAAAAAAGGTTGGTGAAAAGAGTAATAATAAAGGTGTATGTAATGGAGTAATAATGTAAAGACAATGATGGGGAATAAAGAATAACCATAGAGTACCAAAAAGACCACAGGAGAATATAACGATTTTTGTGAAAAGATTGAAGAAGACACTTTAAACCCTTAGAGAAAAGTATGCTTTTATATGATGTCTTTTCTTAGTTGTCATTAGCCAACACCAAGTTGCCATAATGTTCCTTTAAATTTTGATCTTAGCCTTCCCCCTTAGATGGGTTAATAGCCCTAGGATTTGTGGCAAATAAGAGATTAGCCTTATTGCTTTATCCATGATTGTTCACCATGTATTGCACTTGCATTCGCTCTTGGGATTACCTTATCCTATGTTGGACATATGTTGCAACACCATTTGCCCTTTATTGTGGTCTTAAACTATTGCCAAATTCAGGTTGTCCAATTTGCCGACCACCTGGGTGCCACCAGGATCAAACTGTCCTTATTGTTGTTAGATTGCATTTTTGTAAATGGTTATCAAGGTAAAATGGCCTTACTTGCCAACCAATTAACTAGGAATATTTCATATTAAAATATAAGTGCTATCTTATAGCCTTGTCCCTTAACGCTTAGATTGGTTTTCATATGGGGATCCTCTACTTTGTCCCTTCCTTACTAATTAAGACCTATTTTTTCCCAACTTGACTTGCAAGTAGGTACCTTCCTACTGATAAGTAAGGGTCCTAACTTCATTCCTAAAAAAGTATCTCACAAGGTGGATTGTTCTTTAAGGTGCCAATTGTAACCTTGTGGGCTTACTTATTGCTAGGTGTCCAACTAATTTTTTTTCCCATAAGACACTTTATTTGAGGCAACCAATTTCAAAGGAATGAGCTACCATGCCTTCATCGTCTAATCTTTTGCTATTGCCACTTTTGTTTACCTTTATTTGCCGTTCATTTTTCCTAGGTCTCTTTGTCTATCAATTGACCTTCCTCATTGTCAAGTTATCTATGTATATGTTGTGATAAGAATTGTAAAAACTTAGATAGGCAATCGAGGTTTGTCAACATTAGAGAAAGAATTTGGCGCACGTGCAACATTAGCACCAAACATGTGCTTCTAATTGCTACAAAGTTAGCATAACAGTAACACTAAGAGAAAGCCTACCAACATGATGTTATTGGTGTTGCAGTGGTATGTAAAGGTAAATGGGTCATAGAGGCCCTTAACTAGGCCTAAAATATACCAATGACATGTATCTAGCATTTGGGAAAGTGGCCCCCAATCGAACAGGGATTTTAGGGGAGCCAATGGCTATAAAGAAGGCAATAATTATTAGCCACATTATATACCTTAGATAACATGTCCAGCAAACTTCAACTTGCATATTGTATTCAACATATTCTCCAAAAGTTGCCACATAAAAATGTTAAGGTGCTTGTAATATGAGTCGAATTTGATAGTAAGTTTCTTTAGTATGATTGTAGAAGTACCACTAAACTTTTCTTTAAGGGCAAGCCATATATCTCTTGAGTAATCTCACATTGCTCATACTCATGTAAGAGGTTATCAAGCATATTGCTTAGCAACACTATGTGATTATTGCTATTCTCGGTTTTTAAAGCATTACATGCTTCGATATCCCTCCTATTTTGAGTAGTGTTACCTTTTGGTGGTTGAACCATCATATTGTTTAAAGTTTCAAGAGATTCTTGTTCTTCTAAGACATTGAATCGTACAGTGCTATATGTCATAGTTGTCACTGTTAAGTTTCTCTCTCTTGTTTAACTCAGCCATAATATTCTTAGAAGCCATCTTAAAAACAATACTACACAAAGGCATATATATATTGTAAGCATATTTATCAAATACATATATTATATATACAACAACTTAAATGATAAAAGAATAATAAAAAATATATTCTAAAAGTTGTCGATGCTTCTAAACATTTTTTGTTCTTGGCTGTTTGCTTGAAAGTTGATCTAATAACTTCTAAACTATTCATGCTATTTCACTTTGTCTGTTAGATATAACTAGATATAATATTTTCTTGTTTATTGTGTCTTAACTAAATTGTTTTTTATTTCTTAATGTTTACAACAATTAAGGATGGAGAAGGTCACCCTTAAAAGTAGCAGCAGCTAGGCTAAAATGCTGGGTACCATTATCTCAACATTAAGAGCATTTATAGTGACTCTCTATAAGGGCGCATCATTGTAGAGGCTGCCATCATCTTTAACCTTATATATATATATATATATATACACACACACATTCGCCTTTCTATCTCACAAAACTCAAGAAAAAATTGGGCTTTTGAAGGCCTTTTTTGCAATTACTTGGTTCTCGTCTACAACAAGAAAAATTTTTCCAAGTACGATTCTTATTCTTTGCATGATTGTGTCCAATGTAAATATTCAAGCAATTTATATGTTGATATCATATTTCTTCACCTAATATCAACAGTAAATTTGTTTGTATATGTGAAACTACTATTTTCTTTTCTTTCCTTTCCTTATGTACCTATTAATTCCTTATGTTATTTGAAAAATTAATTCTAATAGGATTCTAATTAGAGATAATCAAGAATTTAGTGGAATTCTAATTGGAGATGATTCTTGACTTTGGATGTTGGAAAAGTAGACTAACATGAAGTCCCCTAATTTCGAAAGTAAGATGTTACTATTTAAAACTAATGAAAAGCTCGGGAGTTCGATATTTTTACCAAATTTTCTAGGATCCCTTACTCTCTTTTATATGATAATATCAAATGAAGTAGCTGACATTTTGTTATGCATTTATCTTGCTCAAATGTTGGAGTACTTCGTTCTAATCTTTTTTTTTTTTTTAATTCAAGATGCTGGTGTTATGTGAATATAGCTTTTGTTCCTTAGGAATTTTAAGGTTGGTATAGTGGAGCTATAATATTTGGCCCTTGTTGATATTGTAGTTGGTACCACAAAGATACCTTATTAGATCTATGGACATTGAAGTTGATACTGTAGAGGTGTTAGCCCCTTATTGGCATTGAAATTAGTGCTATAAAGGTATAATATTTGGCCCTTCTAAAGATTAAAGTTAGTGCCACCGTGGTATAATATTTGGCTCTTTTGAGCGTTGATGTCAGTACCATGGAGGTATACTATGTCTATCTTTCTGGACTTTGTATTTTGACACTACAAAGGTGGATAATTTTTTGCTCTTATAAACATGAGAGAATTCGGTACTATAAAGCTACATATATTTTTTTACCATATGGACTTGTATTTTGGCATGTGAATAGGCATGATTTGGGCTTGTCTAAGCATGTGAAGTCTATGCCTGAAGGCACAAATCTTTGTTCTTATAAACTTTATAGTTTTGAAAGCACGGAGCTATAATATTTGGTCTTTCTAGGCAAGATGTTGATATTGCAAGAGTATAACCTCGGGAATTTATAGTTTTGGCAGCCTGGTTTAGCCCTCTTTTAGGTAAGATGTCAGTATCGCAGAGGTATAATGTTTTGGCCCTCGCGGGGCATTGAAGCTAGCACCACAGAGATGTATTGTTTTAGAGCTCGTGAGGCATTGAAGTTGGCAACATGGAGGTATATTGTTTTAGCTCTTGTGGAGTGTTGAAGCTAGCATTGTACAAGTTATTACTTTGGCCCTCACGAGGCATTAAAGCATTGCCCTTGTGAGACATTGAAATTGGCATAGCGAAGGTGCATTATTTTGGCCATTATGAGGCATTGAAACTAGTACTATAGAGAGGCATTTTTTTGGTCCTCATGAGACTTTGATGCTGCTAATGTTAAGGTACATTGTTTTATCCCTTGCGAGGCATCGAAGTTGGTACCACAGAGGTGCATTGTTTTGGCCCTCGTGAGGTATTAAAGCTTCGCCCTAGTGAGGCATTAAAAATGGCACTGTGGAGGTGAATTGTTTTGGTCCTCGTGAGGCATTAAAGTTGGCACCATAGAAGTTCATTATTTTGGCTGTTATAGGGCATGGAATCTGACATCGTAGAGGTACATTGTTTTAATGCTCACAAGTCATTAAAGCTGACATAGCACAGGTGCATTTTTTTAGCCTTTGAGAGGCAATGAAGCTTGGCCCTTGTTAGGCATTAAAGCTAGCAAGGTGAAGGTCCATTATTTTGACCTTTGTGGGCTATTGAAGCTAGCACTGCATAGGTACATTGTTTTATCCCTCCTGAGGCATTGAAGCTTGGCTCTCATAAGTTATTGAAGCTAGCATTATGAAGGTGGATTATATTCGCCTCGTGGGGCATTGAAACTGGCACGGGAGAGATATATTGTTTTGGCCATCGCGAGGCATTGAAACTGGCACTGTAAAGGTGCATTGTTTTAACGCTCGTGAGGCATTGAAGTTGGTACTATAAAGGTGCATTGTTTTGCCCATTGTGGGGCATTGAAGTTGGCACTGCGAAGGATGGCACCACAAAGGTGTATTGTTTTTGCCCTTCTAGGGCATTTCAGCTAGCATTGTATGGCGTGATATTTTCATCTAATATGTACACGATACCCGCAAGTGCAGAAGATCGTAACAAGTAATACCATAATAGGAGGATGTCAATCTCACAAGAATATTAATTTATTAAGTATCGAAGGTGATTAATTTTTTACTAATCTGAAGAGAATGTTTGTCAAATTAAGTGAAAACTTAAAACAATTAAAATTAACTACCTTATAACTAAAATGATTTTATCTAATTAGTCGCCTCCATTTCTTCGACTTATATTACTATGATTTAATACCGTATTGTCAGTTAATTATCCTATCCTATTTAATAATCTCTCTTGAGATCAATTGAGACTACTTTTCACCTAAAAATTTACTATATTTCTATGTGAATTTAATTAAATGGAAGTACGATACGATTAGTGATAATTTTAAATAAAACTGCATAAATCATATTAGTACATCTTTGTCTAATATGTAACTTACAACATTTATCACACGGTTTAGATATGATATTCACTTCTCAATTTATATCAGTTCACAGTTATTTAAATATTGGCCAAATATTTAAAAGCGTTAAACATTATGATAAATACTCAACACTATATATTAAATAAAAAAGCATAATATCAGAAAATAAATAATGTTTCTGATAGATTAAATCATTACCCTAAAAAATAAGTTTAAGGCACATGAAATAGAGTTTAAGTTTAATCATCAAAAATTTAATAATCCAACAAATAGTTCTAATTAAAACTAAATTGTCAAATTCAAGACGAAAATAAAAAGAAAAGGAAAAGAACTAAAACTATATGAGGTAAGCTTGAAACTACAAGGCTTGATGAGAATCTCTTAATCTCTTAATGAAATTCCATTTTTCACTTCTTTTTCTAGCCAAATTCTTCTCTTTTACTTGTTTCTCTGTCTAAACTCTCTTTTCCACATTGGTTAAGGTGGCTGATCATTGGAAACACATTAAAACTTAAGACCTTACTAAATCTGACCATTCATGAGAGATCTACGGGTAAAAGTTGGGATAAAATCAAATAAAATTGGCACTTGAGATTCGCATCATGCTTGTTTACAAGGGCATGGCACACATGTGCCATGCTCTTGGCCAAAATGGCATGGTGCAACTTTGTATGTTGCAATTACAATTAGGTACTCTCTACTTTGATTCTTTTGAATTTTAGTCCCTATTTTGATGCTCCTGCTTTTTAGTCCCCATTTTCATGCATTTTGGTCCCGCAAAAAAGAAAAGCTATGTGGTTTTTTTCCTTTAATGCTTGCGTTTGATATCCACGAGGGCTAGTGGACATAGGTTTATGCTTCATTTTCATGTCTTTGTGTTTAAAATAATTTAACACCACCAAAATAAAACTAAAATACTTAAAAAGAAAAATAAATACTCAGAATGGACTATATAATGCCAAGTATATTACTTCATGATAGATAAACTAAGTACAATCATATGGCAAAAATGAAGATATCAACGTAGAGGTGCATTGTTTTGGCTAATGTGAGATATTGAAGCTCCACCCTTTTGAGGCATTAAAACTGGCACTGCCGAGGTTCATCGTTTTAGTCCCCATGATGCATTGAAACTGCCACCATAAAGGTACATTATTTTGGTCCTCATGAGGCATGGAAGTTGGCACCACAAAGGTGCATTATTTTGATGCTCGTAAGGCATGAAAGCCGACATCGTGGAGGTCGCCCTCTAAGGTGGATTATTTTGACCCTTGTGGGCCTTTGAAGTTAGTATCATAGAGGTGCACTATTTTTGTCCCTCGTGAGGCATTTAAGCTAGCATTGTAAATGTGGATTATATTGGCACTCGTAGGGCATTGAAACTAGTATAATGGTGGTGCATTCTTTTGGTTCTTGTGAGGCATTAAAGCTTGGGCCTTGTGAGGCATTGAAACTGGTATCGCAGAGGTGCACTGTTTTAGCACTTCTGAGGCATTAAAGCTAGCAATATGGAGATGTATTGTTTTCACCCTTATGGAGCATTGAACTTGGTAGCACAAAGGTGCATTGTTTTGACACTCATGAGGGATTGAAGTCGACATCGTGGAGATGCATTTTTTGTGCCCTTGAAGCTTTGTCCTCACTAGACATTGAGGCAAGCAAGGCGGAGGTGCATTATTTTAACCTTCTAGGCCACTGAAGCTAGCATCGCCAGAGCTGCACTGTTCTGTCCCTCGTAAGGCATTGAAGCTTCGCACTATGGAGGTACATTGAAGCTAGCGGAGGTGCATTATTTTGGTCATTGTAGAGCATTGAAGCTGCGATTGTGAAGGTGTATTGTTTTGATCCTCATAAGGTATTGAAGCTAGCATTAGGGAGGTGCATTATTTTCTCCCTCATGTAGAGTTAAAGCTAGCACTGTAGAGTTGCATCAATTTGGCACTCATGAAGCATTGAAGCTTCGCCATTGTGAGGCATTGAAACTAACAATGTGGATGTGCATTGCTTTGTCCCTTGTGACATATTGAAGCTGTCCTTGCAAAGGAACATTGATATGGCCCTTATAGGGAATAAAAGTTAGCACCGTTGAGGTGTAGTGTTTTGGCACTTGTTGGTCATTGAAGTTGGCCTCACAGAGTTGCATTATTTTGGTAATTGTGAGGCATTAAAGTTGGCACCATAGAAGAACATTTTTTTGTTCCTCGTGGGGCATTGATGCTGGTACAGTGGAGTTGCATTATTTTGGCCCTCATGGGGCATTGAAGCTAGCCTAGCAGAGCTGCCTTGATTTGGCTGTCCTAGGGTATTAAAGTATTGCCCTTGTGAGGTATTGAAACTAGTACCATAGCGGCACATTATTTTAGCCCTTGCAAGGCATTTAAGCCAACCCTCATAAGGCATTGAAATTGGCATCGAGGAGGTGCATTGTTTTAGCGCTCTTGAGGCATTGAAGCTGGTACTGCGGATGTGCATTGATTTGGCCATTGCAGGGCATTGAAGTTGGCACTACGAGGTATATTGTTTTGGTCTTGATAAGGCATTGAAGTTGGCACTATGGAGGCTCATTGTTTCACCCTCATGGGGCATTGAAGCTGGTATTGCAGAGGTGTATTATTTTGGGTCTAATGGGGCATTAAAGTTGGTGTCGCAAAGGTTCATTATTTTATCCATCGTGGGGTATTAAAGTTTTGCCCTTGCGAGGCATTGAAACTAGCACCGTAAAGGTGCATCGTTTTGGCCCTCGTGAAGCATCGAAGTTGCCACTACAAAGGTGCATTACTTTGGCCCTCGTGGGCCATAGAAGCTAGCACGACAGAGGTGCACTATTTTGGCACTTGTGAGGCATTAAAATCGACACCGTAGAGGTGCATCTGTTTTGGCCTCGAGAGGCATTGAAGTTGCTGTTTGTGAAGAAATATCCACAGGTTAGTAAAGACAAATGCCAAATAATGCCTGGGTTAAACTTTGCTGAGTTGAAGACATCAAACATTAATATGGTTCACCTTGAGGTAACCCATCTATGACCTTGAGGTGAACTCCTATTGACATCAAATGGTCATATAAGGGTTACCTATTGACATCAAATGGTCAATATCATAGCCTAATTCCATATATTGAGCTCAAGTTAAGGGAAAGGTCTTACCTCAAGTAATTATCAATATAACTATCAGTAAGAAAATAGCAAGAAGATCATGGAGATAACTGACCAGGACCTCATTCCCTTTACAATTCTCTTCATGGTTAAACAATTACCCAAATATCATAGAATATGTTCCTTAAAACTCTAGCTATAGTTGACCACTATCCAAATATCATGGGAAATAATATTGTCTTCAATTATAAATCACGAACTAGAGTTAAAGGATGAAATTTCACCTCAAGAATAATCGCTAGCGAGGAAATAGTAGAAAGATATTGGGATAACCACTTAGGACCCCATTCTCCTTAAAACTCTTTTCGTGATTATCCATTACTCAGGTGACATGGACAACATCTCATAAATATTTCACCTTAATTACCCAAATACCCA
The DNA here is from genome assembly GCA_022749755.1 of Azadirachta indica. Lineage (NCBI taxonomy): Eukaryota > Viridiplantae > Streptophyta > Magnoliopsida > Sapindales > Meliaceae > Azadirachta > Azadirachta indica. Next base: position 18,472,501 of record CM040442.1, read on the forward strand.
GATATTTTAGAGGAAGACTTATCTTAAGTCTACAAAAGTTGTTCGCTTGGAAGAAAAGGCAAACTCCCACCTCAAAAAATTTCTAGAAATAAACAATTAAATAACTATCCAAAATCACATTTCCCATAAAAATCTCACTAGCTCTCACCCTCCCAATAGATATGGTGTAAGTTGACTAAAATTGGATATATAAAAGGTGAGAAAGACAACTACATTCTAAGCTTCCTACCACTACTAAAGCTCTGCCAAATTTATATCTTATTAATCTTCTCTTTAAAAAGCCAACTCTGACTTATGTATCGGAGGGTTTTTGTTGGGAAACCAAAATTCCTTTCATTGCGTTTCCATTACAGGTTTATCTATGGCACAATATAATTTTATATTAACATTTGTTGAAATTGAATTTTTACGTAGATTTTTTATATTTGGTGTATCAAATCTTTCATGTTTTGTTATTTTAGAGTAACAACTACAAAACCTAAATTCTTTGCAAGCTTGTGATACTTTAAGGATATTCGAGTTTGCTTTTGTCAATACACAACTGTGTTAGTTAAATAAAATACTATTATAGCCTCTTACCTTTAAGTTTATTGATTAAATGATAACTCAATATTATATACTAGTAATAGGTGTGACCTCTCACGATATTCTGTCTGAATTCTCTTAAATACAAAAAAAAAAAATTAATTATAATTATTTGAATCCACATGACAAAGCTCACTCAGTAAAATCAAGTTTGCACATACAAAAAATTATGATTGATATTTGAATCTACATGACAAATTCCTCATATGAAGTTATCAAGCTTGCACTTATGGAGAAATGCTTAAAAAAATTGGGTTTGAATATTGACTTATACAAATGTTACATAGTTTAAATACTAATGTTGTGCTCATACTTAAAATATTTAAGATTTTAGATTAAGAGATAATTTAAGAAGTAAAGAAAAAATAAACATTTCATTATAACTTTTTTGGGTCAATAGAGCCAAACAAAGACAAGTGTTTTAGCATAGTTTATAGACATATTTGCTTAGCATATATTAGTATACTTTATAGATATATTTGCTTAACCCATGTACATCACTCGATTGGTAAGAGAAAATTACGCCCTAAAAAAGGAGACATTTATATAGTGCCTTGAATTATTTTTCTATTTTTATAGACATTATATTCTATTGAGTAAATTTTCATCATCAAATATTCATTTTTCCTAAGTATCAGGTTTATTTATATTTTGCATTCTTTTTTTTTCTGTTAATATAAAATTATATTTTATTAATTTTATTCAAAATATAGATCCTCTTTAATAAAAGGAGATCAATTTCAATTTAACATACACAATTCTTTTAAATAATACTTATTTAATCACAGTTTAATTAGAAATAATTAACTATAATCTCTCTTTTTTTTAAATTATGAAGAAAATTACACAATTATCAGCAAAGACGAAAAACTATGAAAGTAATTTAAAATAATTTACAATGAATTAAAAATTGTTGTACCTTTAATTCAATACATAAGTATACTATGCTTAAAGTAAATATATAAATAAATTATAAATTTTTTGGGCTATATTGTAGATAATTAGAATTATTGAATATATAAGAATTATTTTAATAAGTCATTAGGGTCAAATACTAATATTTCAGACAATTTTTCCATAAAACATAAATACTTAAAACTGAAAAGCATAAATAAATGAATAGATAAAGATATTTATGGACTCAAATGATATTTAAATATGAATCCAAATAATATTTGGGTATGAATCGGAATGATATTTAATTATTGGGATATTAATACTGGACTTAAATGATATTTATCTATAAAATTTATCTATTATTCAACTTAGAACAATTTTTTTCTTGTAAACCTGTATGATAATTATATTGACGACATTATTATTATTATTATTATTATTTGAAAATATTACTTTTTGTAAGTTCAACGATTTTTTTAATATTACATTAAAATTCATATATATACAACATATTTATTAGAAGTTTGAACATGACAACAATACTATGCTTCAGATTTCTACGAACACCTTAAACATTTGGGCATAATTTTTCTACACATTAGAGGGAATCTGGCCACACTTTAATATAGTGAAAAACTCTACTTTATTGTTTACTCTACTTTATTGTTTATATGTGAGAAAAGACCCCTTGTTCCCCATAAACGACGCTAACTATTACACCATATTTCTTAATTTGATATCAACTACTTAATATATTTGTATGTAGGCAAAAAATCCTCTTTTTTCTCCTTTCTTTTCCTTAAAGACTTCTTGATTCCTTAGGTTATTTAAAAAAGAAAAAATGTCATCATCCCCCTAATAAACTCTAACTTTACTCAATATCCCCTGTTGGATCAACATACCCCAGAATCCCCCCTGCCATTAATAATATTTTGTTAACAGAAAAATGTTGTTTTATTATTTTGTGCTCACATATATATAGCAACCGTGAGAATTGGGGAATGAGACAAAAAAGCTTATGTTAGCATATATAATATTATATTATTATGTAACATTATATAATTATTATGTTATTACATTATACTATTATTTTGTTATTAATATATTTAATGCATAAATAAACATGAATGAGGCAAAAAAAAAGGTGATGTCAACTATGGAAGATATTAGAGCTGTTAAAGGGAATAACGGGTGGAAAAAGGGGCAAAAAATATGTTCAATTCAAATGCTTCTGTCTTGCCTTTTAACTGTTACATATTCACCCAAAATTGCATAACTTGAATGTTTTTGTCGTGCCATTTACCTACCTGCTGTTCACCCAAAATATTACAACAAGCATTTACCTCAGTCACGTTCAAGGTAAACACCCAGTTGAGGAATTAAACATTTTGTAGAAGATGGCTTCATCCACTAGAAGAGCAACATTAGTATATAACATGATCAATGGCAAGGAAATAAAGTTCAGCAATAAGGTATGTAATTTAGTGAAAAAGCAGGTTTGAGGATATTAGAATCATCAAAAAATCCTAACTAGCTCTAATTTTACTGCATTCAAAAACCATTTTATGGCTATTTCAGTTTTTGGAAACCTACAGAAGGAGAATACGCCTTCCAAGGAATAAGTGGCAAAAATGGTAGCACATTAAGCTTTCCTAATTATGTAGACCAAAATGTAAAATCCCTACAATATGATAATATGGCAAAACAGAATGAAGATAGTATAGGGAAAATAGAATAAATGTTAGGAGCAATGCGGAAGATGTTGGTGACATGCATAATTTTAATGTTGCATTTGTATACTAATGCAATTGAAAAATTGGAAGGAAAAAAAAGCAACAACAAATATGTACAATTATGCTATATATGTTTACCATTAAGAGACGGCAAATGGCATGATTATTTGAATATAAGGAAAAGGCATTTTAATTTGTCAAATGTCAAATACATACAACAAAAAGATATAAAATATCATGGTGTACTAGCACTTCTTGTATATGCATGTATTATGTTTATTGATTTGGCATACAAACACAAGTTCCATGCATACACTAAAATTGTAAATCATATTTAGCCAGCCACAAAATAAATAGCAAAAATGACCAAAACATAGTATGTAATTGTGTGGGTCATCTCTACACAAAGCCATCTTCAATTAAGGGGCCTAGATTTGAAGAAAATTAGCAGCATGCAATCAAATGGACCAAAAAAAAAAGTAAATAGTTGGACAAAATAACATATGTAAACTAATCTAACTATACATAACCTAGTGAAGCAGGTGCCTTGCCCTTAGACTTTTCCTTGCTATTGTTGTTGCTTGTAGATGTTCCCTATCTCTAAAAGCATTAGTTTTCAACCGAATAAAAGAAAAACACATTTAAAAAATGGCAGCATACTTGATTGTGGAACATGTTGTTCTATTATGGCTTCGTACATTGTATATTCCATATTTGGAGGTAAATTTTCTTCTGCCCTTTGGAACTTCATTCACCTTTTTCTTTCTATATTTCTTTGGCCTCCCAAGTTGGGCACGCATCACTAGGGCCAACATCTCAAGCATATTAGTAGTAGGCCGTCTCGCTTCATTGAGGATAGGTGAATAAGTTTTTAATATGTTCGCGAGTAAGCTTTAGTTGTAAGTGTCAAGTCTACAAAGTCATAAAGGGTCACCATTAGTATGCAAAATACATGCCACCAAATGTTTACATGGCATCCTATTGATTTACTATCCATTTGCAATCACATGTTTGATTGTTAAGGTTAACCACATAGCATCTTTCCTTGTCAAAACAAGTCTCTACCTCGTTCTTTACTTGTCAAAACAACTCTCATATCAAGCAATTTCCTATAAACCTTAACAAGTGTGCTGAGCCTTTTTAATCTAGGAGGCACTTTCATAGCCCACTTCTCTGCCTTCTCCCTCGTCCTCGACATCCACTAAATTATCTTACTTCAAATGAAGTCCAACAATTCTAGCATTGGCTAAGTCATGAATTCATTCAATGTCTCATTCTAACTTTATGTCATGTTGTTGGTAATATGGTCCACTTTGAATAATAGGCTGAATTTGTGGCAAGCCCATGTATTAGGCTTACTATCAACCAACCACTTATAATTAGCCCCATCTAATCCATGTATTGCATCCATTGCAAGCTTAAAAGTCTCCCTTGTTTGTTGCCTTCCCACACTTCCAAAATTGCTATCTAAGGGCTTTATATAAATGTTGCTTTCTAATGTTGCCATACACATGCCTGCACAGTATCTTATATTTACACTTGGAAACACATAATCAATAACTACTACCAAACCATTTTGCCTATTTGACATGATGGCCAAAGCCATACCTTTTGGAATATCCATATGTTATCTAAATAGCTTTAGAAAACATGTCCCACTATCCTTGTTCTCACCATACACATCCAACAGAAGTATGCCATTACTAACATCTAATGTTACTTCTAATAGTAACATTCCATCAAAATAGGACTTTAAGTATGCCCTATTAAGTCTTACAAACCTCCTACAACCTTTTATGAAACCATGTTCCTGTGCCTTGAAGCTTATAGAAATCCTTTTGAATCTTGAATTCAAACCCTTTTAACTATGGCTCTATTGCTCATAAGAAGCATGTTTGCATAGCTTTTTAACTTTGCATATGACTTACCAAAATCAATTTTCAAGGCCCTTCATTTCCCGTTATATAGCCTTTTCCTTGTTATTGTAGTGCCAAATCTTGTTCTTAACTTAACAGCCATTGCATGAGATCCAATGCCAAGATTGTTTTTCATAGTAAAGTACAACTTCTCTACAATCTAAGAATCTGTTAGTTCTAAATTCCTGATCACCCTTTATCATGTGTGCTCAGGCTTACTCATGGTTTTTATCATGAATATAACCTTATTCACAATCACTAATGCGTGTATCCTCTATTGGCATCTGGGCAAGGCACAAACTGTAGTTTCCCTGTTCTTTTATTCTTGAATCTATTTAGTACAACACCTTTCTTGATAGCATATTCTCTTTAATAGGCCCTCTATGTATGCACTGTGTTAAAGGTCTGACCAACTTGAAGCTCGATGTCTTCACTTTCCCTTCACCCTCTATGCATTCTACGCCTTAGTTCTTTGGTCGTGTTCTTAAGTACATCACTCCTTTCACCCTCTATAGCAGCTGTTTCTTCACCTACACTCTCATATTTTGACATATCATTATCTACAAAATCAAATTCATAATCATCAAGGCTCATTGATACCTTACTGTCTAAGTCTAATAGATCTCCATCTTCATCAATCCAACAATACTGTCATCATTATTCACCTTACCATGTTGATCATCTTCATCATCTTCAGATACCCTATCAGTAAATGTATCAACACCATCATCAACTTCTTACGCATAAGCTTGTTCCCTACTACTTTGACAAGCCTCAAATAATTTGCCTATTGTTAGGAACAGATCATCATCTACATCAACAGGCAAATCCCATGATGTGGCTAGTCGCAGTGTTGCATTTGAGGAATCAGGAATATTATCTGCTGCATTATGGTCTATGGGGTGAACTTGTTTCAAAGTCTAAATATTGTGTTGGTTGTGTTTTGTCAGCTTGTGTTACTTAGGAAACAAACTGATCAAATAGGTCTTTGGGTTAGTTAGATTTAAATGCATGGCTGGGACTTCTTGGGAATTTGAGGCCTCAAGGTGAGTAATTCATGTTGATTATTTGGTGAAAAGCCATCCAGTGGTCGAGAAAGAGGCATGGGAAGTAAACTAATCTCCAACTTGACATTTTACGTGCCCTTAGCTAAATGCATCTCCAAGAAGTCTATAAATTGCCTTTTTGTTTCTAGCATGATCTTGTTTTTTATATTCTTGCACAGGAAATTCTTATCATTGAATTTTGGCATTTTGAACGTATCCTTCATCATATCATTGATTGTTGCCACCAAACTCCATATAATTCATGTCATACCCTCCTAACTCATGATCTACCCCACAAAGATTAACGAACAATCTAACTACATGAATCTACCAAAAAGCTAGATACTTACTTTGCATATATGCATAAATGGACAAAATGTAAGCTATTACTCTGTTTCTTCACTAACACCAAATCAAAGTAAATGTACATTAACAACAAGGCAATAAAGCAGCACAATGCCACAATGGAGTACAAAACAAACAAACAATAATATCAGTGTTTGAAGTCGTACCCACAGTGGAGAATATATATGTATGTATGTAACACAAACACAAAGCCAAATATGCAAAACACAGACCAAAACACAAACCCAAACCCAAACCTATATGTACCACAAATTAAAAGACACTTACACTCTGAATTCACTTCACCACAAACCAAAAAAACAGAACTTCAAATCCACGCATCCACATACTTTGTTTTCAAATACGTACCCATAAATTTTGCAAACATAAATAGCAACCAAACATCACATTCAATCTTTACCAATTCATGAGTAATCACATTTACCTTCATTGTACACCTAGATATCAAAGCTTTTACGTCCTCTAAGATCACACTTTTGGGTTGGCAGAGCATTAACCGAATGAAATAAACGAGTCCTTCTCTTCACTGGTAAAAAAAAAAATTTACAAATATTCTTTCTAACCAAATGAAACAAAGATGATTATGAGATCTAGGGTTTATGTTGTGGTGGACTGGCACCGGATTATCGCGCCAAAATTGTCCGCTTCTAGTTTAGAGTAAGGCAAAGCTAAAGGAAAATGAACACCATATAAGAAGAAAGAGCGAGTGTTTTTTTGTTTTTAAATTTTCTAAAACACGTCACATCTATGTTAAACAACTCCTGCCATGTCACCTCCGCTTTTTCACTTGGCTAAAATATCATTTTGCTGTTAAAGTCAATTTTCATTGACACTATCTTAATGGCAGATGGTTTTGGGGTATTTTGATCCAACAGAGGGGTATTAGGTCAGGTCAAATTCTACTGGGGAGCAATGGTGCTTTTTCTTTTGAAAAATTAGTTCTAGTAAGATTCTGATTGGAGATAATCAAAGAATTAACGGGATTCTAATTAGAGATAATTTGGGATTTTTGCGTACCATTAATTCGGATAAAATAAGACTTCTTCAAAAAGACTCTTCATTAAGTCTAGCCTTAATAAGAAATATTGATTAGAGTTTTATGACTTTGAACTTTATCCTTTATTTTTTGGGTCTTTCTTTCTTTAATATAAGTCTAAATGACTATCTTATCAAGCTAATATATAGGTGAAAATAGACCCAATTCAGATGTTGAAAAATTGTTCCAACATTACTCAAAATGCTGCCACTATTAACAGGGATGGAGCTACACAAGGGATAATATGGAGTAACTTGCCTCGACGATCACTCAAAAGGCTTTTCTTTCAATGTTGAAGTTACAGCTAATATGTAAACAACTTTTAGACTTTTCCTTTTTGCAGTGGGGTTGGGTTTAAAACTAGCTTGTTTGTTAGTCGGGATACCTTCCTTATCTTAATTATTGCCCACACTTGATAAGTTAACTAGAAACTACATGAACTCTTAAAAGCTTACATCTTATGAGCCTTTATGTTATGTTTTTGATGATAAGACCATATGAAGCATTTAAGAAGACATGTATAAGACAATTTCTTATGTATGAAATAGAAATATCATGAATTAATCATTGAATTTTTATATTTTTTAGGTGACCTAAAAACATAAGAAAGCCTTTTCTTATTTTTAGAGACCAAATCCCTTAGATTTTGGGATTATTTTAGAGTAAGGTCCACTCTTTTGTCTTTTTTATGCGGATTATTAGTTATATGCCATGTGACACCCTTCATGTAGACACCCTTTAAACTACTTGAGGTTAGATCTTGCCTCAACAAAGATCCCTCATGAGGTGGGTTTCGATACAAGCGGATCATCCTATAAGTGTCGAGTAGAGCATCATGGGCTTAGTATTACCACGTGTCTAGCCTATTTTTACCCCATAATAGAGCTCCCCTACCTTTCAATGGCTTAGGAGATGGCAAAGGCATTGAAAGCTTCTAAGTTCTTCGCCAACGTCACATCTTATTCCCTCTTCTTTGGTGGTCTTACTCTTGCCACCTTGGGGCATATACATATCTTGGCACCTCTTCAGGGTGATCTAAGATAACGAATATGTATTTATGGTGAAAAATACCCATGGCAAAAAAGTTTCTAAACTTATTTTGCTCTCCCTCACTTGGGAAAAGCTTGGCGAAATTTTCACTTAATCCAAGGCAAAGTTAGGCGGAAATCCCTTGTGAGCTGGGAAGTTATTCTTCTTTAGCTCAGATTCAGATAACCAGGGAACACACATAAAAGCTTTATTAGAATATGGGCTTGTACTTTGAATTTTTCTCTTCTGTCTACAATATATGTGAGCCTTGGAACTCGTTAAGTATTAATGAAGCATAATAAAGGCGTGCAATTCCCCACTTACGACTCTTAGGTTCTGAAAAGAACTCCACTAGAATTCAACTTTCCCTCCTTCTCTTTTCAGCCTATTTGTAATAAAGTAAGGGGCTGAGTGTAACAAAGATAGGCACCATTGGAATAAGACCAAAGGCTAGCAAACATTTGGTAGGGACTGATTTGAAATTTTTCTTATTGTTTCCCGAAAACACATGGCCTTCTCATCACTTCTCCTTTTTTTTTTGTTTCTCTTCAGTTGGGACCTTCCATAGCCAATTTTTTGGCATTTTCCTCATCTAATGCAAAGGTAACAATCGTGTCACTTCATGTTTCTAATTTAATTTAATTTAATAATATTTTAATTTTTTTTTGAATGGAACTAATAAGTCAAGGCCCCTTTTTAAGCATTTCTCTTTTTTATCTTTAAGGACCACACACCTTTGCAATCCTTAGCTATCATTCTCAACCTTTTTCGTGCCTCTATCTCTTTATTTCCAACACTTACAATGCCGCCTTTTTCACCCGCGTTTTCTTGTCGCCGATGGCTAGAAATGAATGAATCTTGCCTTTCTGAGGCTCAATTGTAGCTGCTCTCATTGTCTCACGATCTCAACATCGCTCACGTACCATCCTTATCACCTTTCATAGTCTTTGCCAGACTTCATCACCAAAAAACTTAAGAGGTAAGCTTACAATCTTTATTCTTGGCATTGTAGTACCTATTTGATTCTCTTGTTGCCTTTTTTCCGTTTTGCATGTCATGGACTCGCAAATCACTTGTTTGTTGAAATAGGTTTATGATTTCGTGCAATCTGCCTGTGGTTTGCTTGCATAGTTGATCTTTATCATTTTCTTGTTGCTTGGTTGGTGTTGTATGTCTTTTCATGCAAAAAAACCATGCTTGTAATGCTCTGCTTGCTTACTGTTATTTATCATAGCATGTGGAGGCCTCTCCGATTTACTTGTGTGTTGATGCTTAAGGTTGTGACATTAGAGCATATTTGCTATTGGGTATAGCTTTTCAACCATGAAGAATATGTTTTGCATGTTTTTATTAGTAAATAACATGCTCTGAGTAACGGTGCTCTGTTCTTGTATGCGTCTTGATGCATTGCCTCTATACATACTTTCTTCACGTTGTAGCTTTGCTGTATTGGCTTCCAAAACCCATGCTTTAATTTTACTTTTTCTTTTGTTGCATTCCAAGTTTCATGGATAACTTACCAGACCTTTTGGTTGTGCTGCAAACATGTCAGAGACTGATGAATCTCAACATTTCCCCTCAGATAGTGAGGTTATCGCTCCTGAAAATGTGGCACATTCTTTTGCCATGACAAGCTGTAGTAAATATTACAATGAAAATATGGCACATTCTTTTGCCACGACAAGCCGTAGTAAATATTACAAAGCGAGTGCTAGCCAAGGCCGCTCTAAGGCTACTGAGGAAGTTCTAAAAGAAGTAAAGATCAGACATTTTTCTAGATTTGGAAGGAACCTCAATGACAGAGACGATGCTTGCATAATTGATGAAGACTTACAACATTCCTCCGTCTATAAAGCTGTCTCTCCTTAGCGAGGATTCAAACTAAGTCAGCCTAGTTTTAAGTATGGTTTTTGACTTCCTATACAACTGTTCTTCGTGCAAATATTGAGTGGGCTAGGAATGGCCCTTACTTAGCTTTATATTCTATGGCTTGGTGGAACCTGGCTAAGCTTTATATTCTTTAGAAGGAAGGGTTGGCCATTAACCTAACCATTGAACAGGTTCACACCATCTTCACTCTGACAACGGCTCCATAAACTAGGCTTTTACTACTTGAGGATATACATTAGCCAGCCTCTTTTGGTCCTCCAAGTAACCCAAACATAATTGACAAAACTTAGGATGATTTTTGGTTCATGGCCTCTAATGATTGGGCATACATGGTAATTGAAGATGACAAAACATATTCTATCCCCACCTAGGTCAAGTGGACAGGTAAGATTTTTTAAACTTGATTGATTCTCTTATATGTGAAACTTCAACTTGTTTCTTCTTTTACCTAGCTGATCTTAGCGTTGTGTAAAGAGGTGGACTCATAACCTATCACGAGGCACTAATATCAAGAGTGTAAGGGAGTATATGGTGGCCAACCAATTTGAAACTTACATAGTCAATGATGAACACCTTGCTAAGGTGGGTTTGATTCCACCTCCTTCCTTAGGTAGTATCCCTGGTGACTTGGTGTTTATTCTTTACTTTTTTAAATGTGAACTTTCTCACTCTGACCATGTTTTCTTTTCTCGAGTGATGTAGGTCACTCAAGTAGTGAGATTTTCGCTCCAAGCTTGGCCATAGGGAGGATGATTAAGGGGAACAAAACTGACCATGCTTTTCTTGACTTGGTGAGGAATAAGATGGTGAAGGCAACTGGGGTACTAGGCCAGAAAGCTATGACGAGCTCGAGTAGATTTGAAGAGGTCATTGCTACCTCAGGCAGTCTCCCTCTTAGGTCCAAACAGGCCAAAAAGGTTAAAGGTTCAAGATGGACGGCCCAGCTGGCTATAGATCTTGATGGTGTCTTTGACAATTATTTTGCCCATGCTAATTGAGCACTTCCAGCTTTGAAGTGGATTCTCGAGCTTTCATATTCAGAGAAGGGAAACGAGCTGGTAGGGTTAGGTCCCAACCAGGCAATTGACATGGCTTCCCAGTTCTTCTTATAGTATGCAACTTTGCCTTCGCTTTCGATTCTGGGATTGAGATTCAAAGTTCTAACTCATTTTCCCTCTTCCTTCCTTTTGTGATCAAGGATCCTTCCTCATGTTGCAATTTGGTGACAAGCTTAAGAAGAGATCGACCTCAACTAGCCATATTTCTAGGCTGGAAGCTTAAGTATCCTGACCCTTTTAGAAGGTTAAGGATAAAGATGATCAAATTTCTAAGTTGGAGGATTAGCTAAGAAAGGCACAAGATAAAGTGCGATTAGTGTGGTCTTAATTCTATACTAAGGCAAATAAGGCTAATAAACTCCAAGTAAGCGTGGACAAGTTGGAGGCTGAAGCAAGGTCTAACCTTCTTAATAGGTTTCGCTATGCTTAACATTAGGTCACCAAGAAATTTCCTAACTTGGACTTGCACTACATGGAGTTCGAGTTCAACTGAGATAAGTTGATGGCCAAGTTTGGCAAAGATCAGAACCCAACTGGTGTTGAAAAAAGTTCTCGATAGCTCACTACGGATCACCCACTAAACTTAAAGGTGTTTCCTCTTCATTCATACTAGGAGAAAGGTGACCCAGAGGACGCAGATCATGAAGAATCCTAGGTGGGGAAGAATAGCAATGCTTGATTCGACCTAATACCCAGCTAATGCTTTTACAATTCTACTTGACAAACTGATCTTTCTTTTTCCTTTTTATATGTTTGAACATGGATACTCTTTGGTTTACTTTGAACTTGAAGTTATGGTTTGTACCTTGTTGGGTTAATTATTGCTTTAGGTGCTTTTGTTAAGTGCCTTCATTTTGGTTTGATATATTATCTATCTTTAAGCTCGTCGTATGATCTATACTAATTTCTATATTTACTTGCTCATGTATACTAATTTTATAAATGTGGCATTCTAATAGGGATAATAGTAGGATCTCCTTAACTTTGGTTTCCAACATAAGCAGGTATCCACCCTAACCAAGGGTTGATATCCTGCTTGACACAGGGTGATACAAATAGCAATTTCATAATATATCACGGTGTAAATGAAGTAAAATTTGATAAAGAGAATATCGTACACTAACCATGACAAAATAAAATGGAAAACAACAAACAACTTCATAAGACATATATCAACATATCATTAAATAAGAATATAGCATCCCAATTAATAGAGAATGGTAACCTTTCTACCAAGGTGATGTTTTACTTCAAAATGCTCACACGAAGGAGATCAATGAAATAACACACCATGATGCTTTTAGTTGTACATACAAAAAGAGTATAATGACTAAAGACTATAAGGAAATCATGAAATGCAAATGAAAACAAACTTTTATTGGGATCGACGCTCAGGTAGGATCATGAGTAATACTTCTTTACTTGGTCGGCGTTCCTTGGTCACTTTACCAGGCACCCATCAAGGTGAGTAAGTTTGTACACCCGACTTTGATAGCTTTGGTGATGTAAAAAGGCCCTTCCTAGGTTTCGGGAAACTTGGTAGAACCTCTCTTTTTAAGCCCAAAGATCATTTTCCTTAATACTAGGTCCCCTCTTTAAAGCTTCGAGGTTTGACCTTGGTTTTGTAGTGCTACTATTCTAACCTGGCTTGGTCCCTCTTTTCTTATAATAAATCCAAGGTGACATTAAGTTGGGACACATTACTAACCTTGTTAAAGTAGAGGGTTCTAAAGGTAGGCATGCCCACCTTAGTAGGGATCGCTACCTAGGTGCTGAAAGATAAGGCATACAGGATTTCTTCAGTGGCCATCTTGAAGGTAATGCGATAAGGCCACAATACCTTAGGAAGTTCATCAACCCATATCCCCTTCTTGTTGCCTAACTTCTTTTTCAACAAGTCCTCAATGACCTTGTTTATCGCTTTTACTTGCCAATTGAATTCTGGGTGAGCGAGCGAGGTTTAATGGTTCTCAATCTCCCAAGTCTTGCAAAAGCTTATGAATTCCTATTGGGTGATTTCCACAAGCTCCCTTATGAATGTCCCTTTAGATGTAATCAACTTCATCTGGGTGTAGACACCTTAGGTAGGGCATGGTAAAACTTTGCCTATACAACACACCCTAAATAATGTAATAGCGAGTTGTGCGATACATTAGCTTTCTCACTACCTCCTTGTCTTCAGGGAGACATCTTTCTTCCAAATAGTCCTTATGGGTTTCATCCAACATGAAGTGTTTGAAATACAATGAACTACCTCAGTGTTTTCTTTTATAGATAAATTGGACATAATCTCGACAAACACGGTACCAGGTAAGGGAGTTTTGGCTAAAAAGGCTAACCTGGTTAACATAACATGTTAGCTCTATAATTTTTCTCCTTGTGGAATTTGTTACAACCTGACCTATTTGAACTGCCCTATCAACTCCTTGGTGTTCCTCAGGTAGGATACTATATTATCCTCCTTCTCCTAATATTCATAGTTAACTTGGTGCTCAAGGAGCTTGGAGTCATTATTTACCTCTAACCATTCTGCTCTTGGGCTCCCTGTCATCTTGAGCCTGGTGATTAATGCCTCCTATTTGGCCTCATTTTTAGAGGCTTTAAACTTGAACTACAATGTATAACTTACTTCAACCCCAACTGGGCTAATAATCATTATTCTAGCTCCACTCCTTTGTGAGCTGGATAACCCATCCATATGGAGAATCCATAGTGAGGTAGTCTCCTCCGTCTTTACCTGAGTTCATGCCTACATTTGAGCTTTCCAGGTTAGAGGTAAACTCAACAACAAAGTCAGCCATGACTTACCCTTTAATTACATTCTATGGGCGGTCATGAATGTCAAACTTATTAAGCTCCATACCACTTCATAAACCTTTATACACACTTTGACTTGTGTAGCATTTGCCTAAGAAGGAACTAGTAACCATACTATTAGGGTGGGCTTGAAAGTACGGCCTCAGCTTTCTAGATGACATGACTAATGCCAATGTAAGTTGCTCTTGCTTGCGATACCTCTTTTCCACATCAGTTAGTGACTAGTTGGTGTAATATACTAGTTTCTACAACCCTGCTTCCTCTTCTTGAATAAGAGCCAAGCACATCATGGTCGTAGACACTACCAAATACATCAATAAGCTATCTCCCACATGAGACTTAGCTAAGATCGACGAATTAGCCAAATAAGTCTTCAACTTTTGAAAGGTAACTTCACAATCTTTGCTCCATATTTGCCCTTTAGCTCTTTTTATGGCTTGAAAAAAGGGGCGACACCAATCTGTCCACTTAAACATAAATCAGCTTAGTGCGGTAATTCTCCATGCTAGGCTCTGTATCTCCTTAGTCCTCCAAGTTGATCTTATCTCTAGGATAGACTTAATCGTATTCAAATTCGCCTCTATCCCCCTTTGATGGACCATTAGCCCAGAAACTTCCTGGTTGTTACCCCAAAAGCATACCTTTTTGGATTAAGTTCCATACCAAACTTTCTCAACACGTTGAATGTCCCCTTAAGGTGGGATATGTGGTCAGTTGTCTTTATCGACTTGGTGATCATATGGTTGACATAATTTTCAATGTTTTGCTTATCTGTTCTTTGAAGTGTTTGTTTACCAGGCATTAGTATATGGCCCTCATATTTTTCAAACCGAAGAGCATTATCGTGTAACAATAAAGTCCCTTGTTCGTGATGAAAGAGGTTCCCTCCTCATTTAAGGTGCACATCTTCACTTAGTTATAACCTAAAAAGGCAACCATAAAGCTAAGAAATTCATGGCCAGCAGTAGCATTGACCAGCTGATCTATCCGAGCCAGTGGAAAATTGTCCTTAGGGCATGGTTTGTTTAGGTCGGTAAAATCGATGTACATGCGCCATTTCCCGTTTGGCTTCCTTACTAACACAACATTAGAGACCTATTCTAGATATTTCACTTGATGAATAAACTCGGCTTGTAGTAGCTTATCAACTTCCTCGTTGAATACATCATAGTGCTCATAGTTGAAAGCTCGGCACTTTTGGCAAATCGGGCGGTGATTAGGATCTACATTAACTCAGTGGGAAATGATGCTAGGATCGATGCTTGACATGTCGCTGTGACTACTAGCACATGTATCTGAATACTCAATAAGAAACTCCACTGAGAACGTTTTGACTTCTGATGTGAGCTAAGATTCCATCTTAACTATCCTAGCTAGATCATCCTTAATCATTTGAATTGCTTCCAACTCCTCCACGAACTCACCCCGCTACTTAATTTTAGCTATTCTCGGGTAAAGGACAAAAACCTATTGACACTTTCTAACTGAGGTGGCATAACACCTTCTTGCAGCTAGCTAGGATACTTTGACAACCCCGATGTAGTCACCAATTGAAAACTTTAGCTTTAGGTGATATGCGGGGACTACTCCCTTAGTTGCTATGAAGAATGATCTTCCTAAGATTACATTGTAGGAGCTTGGATAGTCAACAACTATAAAATCAACCAAAGTGATCAACAAAGCAAGGTCACTCCGACAGCTGCTAGCAAGGTGATACCACCACATGGCACAATTAGTCTCCAATGAATCTGCTAAATTCAAACCCAGCTTTTCAAATGCTTCTTTGAACAGTTTGTCTACCAAGTTGCATTATAGGGATACACCACATCTCATGTGCCTTCTTTGGTGAACATGATTGAGGTGAAGACTACCCTAAGTGGCTTTGACATCCTCTCGGCAAAAAAGACTTTTTGATGGTATCGGGCTAGGATAAGATCTTTAGCATAAGCTTTCCTTACCCGAATGGAGTCCCCTACTAAGGTGGGTCCCCTTAAAATTGTGCTACCAAAATCTCTGTCCCTAGCTATTTGGGATCCCAACTAACCTTGGTCCCTTCCTGAGCTTTCTCCTATCTATTGACCCCTTAAGCTTTCCCCCTTACCTCAAGCAGAAATTCCTTCCAATATCCATTATTGATCAAATTTTAGATTTGCTCCTTAGATCAAAGTAATGAGCTGTATTATATCTATAATCCTTATGGAAGTCACAATACATCTTTAAGTTTCTCTTGGAAGATAAGGTGGTCAATTGGGTAACTTCATCAAGAGGTTTTTATTCCTTATGGCCTAAAACACTTGGTCCCTTGACAGGTTCAAGGGATGATAGGTTTATGCAATGGCAGATTCTTTTTTTAGTAGACGAGACACTTTTCTTGGCAATGGCAGAGGTTGAGGCCTTAGTGCCTCTGGTCCTGGTTGAAGTGGGCACCTATAAGGTAAAGGCTTCCTCTGACTTTCTTACTAATATGGGACTGATCCTTGCTGGTGAGGGATAGGCCTGGGTGGCCTAGCATCCTACTTCTTCTTTTCCTTCCACTTTTCACTAAGATCCTTAACCTTTTCTCTCTCCCTTTTTATATTGTGCTTCTCTTTAATGGTAATTTACTTCATAGCATAGTCATAGGCCTCTTGATATGAGGTAGTTGGCCTCTCTTCAAATGATATCCACAAAGATCCGATGTAGAGGTTATACTAAAGGTTTTTCAAGGTTTTCAGTTCTTCGTGAACACCCATTTGATCACCTCATTATAGTAATGCTTCACATACTCATGCAATGACTCTTGCCCTTTTTGTTTAATGTATTGGAGAGAAGAGGGATCCTTAATTGGTAGCTTGGACTCTTGGAAAAGACTAACAAAACTTTTTGGCAAAGGTGGTGAAGTCCTTTTATACTTCCTGACGAAAGCTTCTTGTACCATATTTTAACCGGCCTAGTCAAAGTGGTGAGAACAACTTGCACATTATCTTATCAGGTATTCCTTGAATCTACATCAAGTTCTGAAAGATTTCCAGATAGGCTATCAGATCCAATAACCCAATATAAGAGTCAAGTTGAGGTATCTTGAACTTCCCAAGTAAGGTAGCATTTTTCACTTAATCAGTAAGAGGTATGCTAAAGTCACCTATGATATCAAGTGAGCTGGGTTCCCCCTACTTGCTTTGAGTTCCCTAATTTCTTCCAACATGTCAAGTAATTGTTTTCTCAAACATTTCATGTAAGGAGGTTCAAGATTATTACCTTCCCCTTAGCATTTTGCCATCAAGTAGTACCTCAAATCGCCATACACAAGTCTTTCGAGCTAGCTCCTTACTCCCTCAAGTCAGTTACTGGCAGTTGATTGACGATCACAGCGGTGACTTTCAAGTGATTTTCAGATGTTCGTCCTCAGTTAAGATGGCCGTGGTTAAGCACCTTGCTGATTTGGTGTGGACGGCTTCATTTAAGTAGGGTTGGGATACTAGGTCACCTAGTATCCAAGTTGGAGATGGATGCTTAATCAACAATTTAAGTTCAGTATTTCGCACTTATTCTAACTTCGTCTTAACCTCAAGGAATCCCCCAAGATGGTCTTTCATGCTTCACTAAGCCGCCAGCCAAGCTATCACAAACCGTTCTCACCTCGTATCCTTACTAACCCTAGACCTGAGCTGGATGAATCCACCTACAATAAAGAACAGAGTTAAAAAAGGGATGTCGAAGGTTTTTTCGGTGAGCCCACTCCGATGCTCATGTTAGTACCTTGAAGAAGTGAATTTAAAGCTCAACTTTTGTAGCTCGAAATGGCTAATATAAGGCAAGTTCATGTAGAAAGGGGTAAGTCGACCAAGGTGCACACTAAAGATATGACAGTGGGGTAGATGTGGCCCTTTAAGAGAGAAGAACAGTGACTAAACCTCTAAAAGAACATCTACAATAAGTGTGTTAATGTTATCTTGATAAAAGCTACAAGCAAACAAAGTTTCTTCTTGTTTTCTAGCGTGAGAAAATGTGAAGTAACTTGTGCTTGTAGTAAGAAAGAGTAAAAATGAACAAAAAACTAAGAGAAGAGGCCTCTACCTTAAAATAAGTTCCTTTATATGCCTCACTTTCCTTGGCTTGTGATTTGTTGAAGCATGTTACCCTAATTTTCCCTCATTTTATCTTCCCACATTTTTGTGATTTAAAACCTTAGCTTTGAGCCAAAACTAAAAACGCATGGTGAGCAGAGATTGGTCTTCATGATCTTATCTAAGATTACATGGCATGTGGCATAATTTGATTCGGGTAGAGGATTACCTTATCCCTTATATACACATGGCAAAATCTCATTTGCTTTCATTTGTGGCCTCCTAAATGCTGACAACATCAAGTGGAGCCCATTTTTAGCCTCTTAGGAGCTAAAATGTCTCCTTGGTTAAATGGCTTGCTTCAAACATAGGAAATCCTTTTCTTATTTTTGGAGATCAAATCCTTTAACTTTCGGGATTATTTTGTAGTAAAGTCCACTCTTTTAGCTTTTTTATGGATTATTGGCTATAGGGCACATGGCATCCTTCATGTGGACAACCTTTAAACTACCTGAGGTTGAATCTCGCCTTATCAAGGATCCCTTATATGGTGGGCTTCAACATGAGCAGATTGTCCCATAGGTGCTGGCCAAAGCGTCGTAGGCTTACATACTACTATGTGTCTAGCATATTTTTACCATATAATAGTATATATATATATATATATATTATACATATATAGCAAGATTGATGAGAGACAGTAGTTTTAAAAGACAAAAGCATATACCGAGAAAAAAAAGATTCTAATTAATGCTTATAAGAATGTAAGATGAACTGAATTTGGGATTGAAGTAGTTGTGATTTCTTCAAGTTAAGTTGTACTTCCAACAACTTAATTTCTTTCCATTTCTTCTCCATTTCAACCCTTGAGTTTCACCAATCAGTCGAAGCTTTTCTTAGATAATCTCCCTTTAATCCCATGTTGTTATGACTATGAAAATGAACCATCTCAAGACACTTATTGCCTTGTCCTTCATCTTCTTCGACTCCATTAAAGCATAGAAGAAAATAAAGAAGAAAAACCCATAAAAGAATTTTGTTTCTTGACTCTTGGATTTCTAATAATCTAGATCTGCTTCATC
Organism: Azadirachta indica; assembly: GCA_022749755.1. NCBI lineage: Eukaryota > Viridiplantae > Streptophyta > Magnoliopsida > Sapindales > Meliaceae > Azadirachta > Azadirachta indica. The sequence continues at coordinate 18,492,002 of CM040442.1, forward strand.
ATTTAAAAATAAAAATTAATTAAATAATTAATTAATGTAACTATAAGGTGTGCTTTTTCAAGATAGAAAACTATAATTGTTGATGCGGAAAAATATCAACACTGGTGAGGTGGGATACTAGGTGAGCTAATATTCGGGCTGGAGATGAATGCCTAGTCAACAGTCTAAGGTCAGCGTTCTGCACCCATTCTAACCTTGTCTCGAACCCAAGGAGGCCTCTGAAATGGTCTTTCATGTTTCACAAAGCTATGGGCCAAACTGTTGCAAGCCTTCTTCAACTCGCTTCCTTGTTGGCCTCAGACCAGAACTGAATGAAGCTGCAAGGTCCAAGGATGGAATGCTGGAATGTGAACCAGTAGAGACTTCTATTGTTCAGAATCTTCGTCTTTCCATTTACCCAGATCAAGTTCCAGCAAATGAGGAAAGATACCAACGATTGATAGGGAGATTAATTTATTTGTCCCAGATGCATCCAGACATTGCATATGTCATTAGTGTAGTAAGCTAATTTATACATGCTCTAAGTGAAGGCCATATAGCTACTGTGATGAGAATTTTGAGTTATTTAAAGGGTGCTCCAAGAAAAGTGCTAACCTTAAATAGACATGGTCATGTAGAAGTGAAGAGATTTACTGATGCGATTTGGGTAAGAAACATCACTGACAGAAGGTCCACCTTTGGCTATTTTACATTTGTTGCTGGAAATCTTGTCACTTGGCAAAGCAAAAAATAAAATTTAACAACAAGGTCTTCGGCAGAAGCAATATATAGAGGCATGATTCATGGGATATATGAACATCTATGGCTTAGGATCTTGCTTACTGAAATAAGTTTCAAGCCAAAAAAACTTATACTACTATACTGTGACAATCAGATAACTTGGGAAATAGCTAATGATCCAGTGCAGCAAGATCGAACTAAACACATTAAGGTAGATCAACACTTTATCAAAAAGAAGTTGAACTTGAAGTTGGTAGACATCCCTTTCATCTGATCAAGTGAGCAGCTGGCAAACATTCTAACTCATGCAATTTCTGCTAAAGTTTTTCATAAATCTCTCGACAAGTTAGGCTTAGGCGATATCTTCGCACCAACTTGAGGGGGATTGTTAGCTTGTAGTTAGCTAAATAATAAGAGATTTTTATGGAAGGAAGTATATCTTTCTATGTAAGAGATATGTATTATAGAAGATATGATTAATATGCCTTAATATATCCCTTTAATATATAAACTCTATAACGACCATGTATATCTGCCGATATAAGAGGGGCTTACTTCTATTTAGAAATATAAAGAGAAGAAAGTTCTACCAAACCTTAGACTTTAACAAGAAGAAGCAACCGTCTGGATAGAAAAGGGCTTGGAATGCTGAGGAAGAAATAGCCATTTCAAATGGTGTTAACAGATTCTCAGCTAAAAAAAGACTCAACCCTTTTACAAAAAGAACAGAATTTATGGCTTTCCTAAAAGAATCATTAGATGCCAATATCACCAAGACTCAGCTATTTTCCAAATTGAAGAATATAAAGAAGCAATTCATGAAAATTTCATCAATGGAAAGGCAATTTTTGAACCCCATCAGAACAAAGTTTTTGAGTTGTCAAGTAAGATATGGGGTGCTACTATTGCTATTGCTATTGCTGCTGAGCCTAATTCATCATTATTGTATGGAATTAGAGGAGTGCATTTAGATTTGGATGAAACGTGTTTTGGGTTCGGAGAAAATATAATGGAGGAGGTATTGGCTAAAACAGGAGAAACTGAAAAGGCTGAGTTTAAAAAGATATGGAAGAAATTCGAGTCTTGGAATTGGAGCTTACAATGAAGATAGCTTGGTTGGTCAAATTTGAAGCCAAGATTATTTAAATATGCTTTCAATCTCTCCCAAAATGCAATAAATCTTTAGAATTAGTTAGTTATCTTATTGTTTTGTTAAATTAATATAGTAGGATTTAGAGTGCTTTAACTCTTTTACCAAACTTGAGTGTGCTCTCTGTAGTACATGAGCTATTGTGCTTCAGTCATTTTCCTTGTTTAAAGTATTATGTTCATTGCCAGTGTCTATGTTCTTATACTCCATAGATGAACACTTAAATTGTATTGAAAAGGTGTATGCAAATAAGAGTACTAAAGATGATAATGAATATTGTAATTTAGTTAATTCTTCTTCCTCGCTTCATCTTTCATAGGTGTAGCCTTAATTTGTTTTCTGTTCAATTCAATTTTTCCTTAGCTAACAGTTTAAGTAATGTTTACATGCAGATTTGATCTATAATCTTTCCTTTTCCTGGGTTTGCAAAAAAGGCATGCTCCTCTCTATTTCTCGCTGATTTGGAGATTCTTCCCCCATGGTCTACTAGGGTGATTGTGATTATTACTTGACAAACTAAATTGCAATATCGCTTGCAATAAATTGTATAAATAAAGAGAAATTTGTTGTTGCTAGACCTCAATTGCAATGTCACACTATTCCAAAGTAGAATTAAAAAGTAAAAATAATAACTAACCTTGATTTTATTAGGCTGAGTTTTCATTTGCAATTCAATCATTATTCATTGATCTTCGAATGTGCATGATGATTTGAATTTCTTATGTTAAAAACACTAAAATGGTAGGATAGATGAGGTAGATTTAAAAAATCAAGTAGTCAAGCTAAAACCTGGGAGTGCTATTAAATTATTTATATAGGTAAATAATTTAACAAATCCTTCAAATCCAGCCCAACCCAACCCAGATAAGGCAAATTTAATGAAGAACTATTTTATTTCATTATTAAGTTATTTATATAAATTTTATTTTTTTATCAAATCTAAAAGTCTGTAATTATACTTCTAACTAAACACTACTGTGTTCATGAAAGGAAAAAAAATCAAATTAATTATTTTTATGTTTTTGCCCTTAACACTAACTGTCATTGGTAACAGCAAGAGAGGTAAGTGAAAGATTCATCACACATTTTTATCTACATGACAATTTTTGATACCTCAGGTGAGGTATGTGATAACAACCCCAAATTTTAAAAAATATAACCATATTAGTGAAGGACATAATTGATTAAATTAAAAAATTTCGAAACTTTCAAAAGGATTTGATGATTAAAATAAAAAGTATAAAACTTATATTCATTTATTAAATAATATAGATATAATTGTAATTTACCAAATACATTTAATTTTACCTAATATAACCTGGCACTAAAATACGGGTTTTCTCTGGCTTCGCCATAGCCCGAGTTTTTTGGCCAAGCATATATAGATCAAAGACCAAATATATAGGAATATCATAAATTAGAATTTTTAATTTTTATGTAATTATTTCAAATTTAATGTTGTTATAGACTATATTGAATTTCATTTTGTATAAGTAACATAGCAAAATCCATAAGAGGAAATTTTATATTTATAAATTTTAAGTTCATTATTTTGTCAAAAAAAGAATTTAACAATTTTGTTTTGTAGTTTTAAATTTTTAATATCACACAAATTGCTTTTAATTTTTAATTTTAATTTTCTAAGTCAACTTCATATTTAACAACGTTTATATATTAATAAAATGTTAATATATACATATGATACCATAATCATAAAAGGGTCTTCTTTTTGAAAATTCTTCATCTTTTTGACCATTGCAGAGAATTTAAATTTTATCATTTTTTTTTTCTACTGTTAAGGCTAGTGCTTATAAATTAAGATTATTTTCTACTCTTCATAACTCTTGTTTTCTTTTCTCAAGATGCTGTTATTTGAATTTTCTAATTAATCTACTATCGGATCGGCTACCTTCATTTGAATAGGTAGATACCGTAAAAAATTATGCTTTTGGATTTTACATGTTTATTTGAATCTCTGTTTTTCTTCTGATAGTTCTTTTTCTTAATACTTTGGTTTGTAATATCATGATAATTTAGTAATATTACTTATGAAATAATAGTGATGTAGGATAATTTTAAAATTTAATTAACTTAGAAAGTCTTCTAGTTTTGCCAATTTATTTTTTATTTAATTCTTAGTTTTCTTATTTAGATAGGACTTATTTGTTTATTTAAGTTAACTTGTACTACTAGATTTTCTCTATTATATATAGAGAGCCCATACTAGTTGTTTCAGTAATTTTTCATTTAATAAAATATTCTTCTTTACTTTTATCTCTTATCGGATTATTATCTTAACACTTATATTTTGTTCTAATTTTTAATAAAATTAGAGAAAATATATTAAATTAATCTTAAAATTTTTTACTTTTAATAATTTTATGAAAAAATATATTAAGGGAGGTTATGAGAGGAAGTAAGGATTTTTTTAGATCTAGAATTTTCTTTTCTAATATTTATAATTAAGAATTTAAGATTTTAAAAAGAATATAATTGTTTAGGAGAATGGCCTGAGGCCTAAGGGGTTAATAGGCCATATGCCAGCAAGTCCAAATATCTATTCCGTAAGGATAGGGGTTTAGCCAGTTCGGCCAAAGACAAGTCCTGGTCAAATCATGTCTAGCTATAAGGATTCAACTAACATCGCAAGTTCAAGGAAACTGTTGTTCATTAGGATCCTTATGAGAATGGGAAACCAACTTAAATCTGTAGTTCTAATTTAAAATGTATTGAAACTCTGCTAGAGAACACTCTGAGTACTATTAGGACAAGGAAAACGACAATATGTATATGTATGTATACATATATATATATATCATGCCCTATTCATGTAGATTCATTCATGTTATTCTCTTGATCTAACAATAAATTTTTCTTTTAGCAAAAAGGCAAAGAGAGACCACAAATTTCATTATGAGATATCGGATTTGTAAATTTTGGTATCAATAGTTGGCGCCGTCTATGGGAAGCGATCACAAAGATATGATAGTAATCAAGGAACAACCAATCATCAAAAGACCTATGACCAAAGGATCCACGAAAAAGACTCATCGGATTCCAATGGCCCATTAGCCTTGTTGCAACAATCTCAAAGGCGAACAGCTATACGTGATGGAGACGTGAACACAATTCAACTCGTACAGAAGTTGCAAGAAAGCTAACAAAGGTTGTTGGAGAAAGACAAACAAGTGAAAGCTTTGGAGAATAAAACAATGATAATGGAAAAAGAAATCGAAAATCTGAAAAAGATGATTCAGGAAGGCATAGTTAACAGATGGATTCTAGAGAAGTTGAGGATGCTGGAGAACAAATAAAGTGTTACCTCACTTAGGGTTAAGCGCAAGGAATTACCACTGACTAGAAGATTAGAGAGCAGAATAATTGTAACAGGAAGAAAAACTCGCACCTACCTTGGAGGAAAGGACTCGAGATCAACAACGAGTGTGTAGAGGCTATAATGAAAAAGTGCCTTTACGGGACTAGGAGAAACTTAGGCAAGACCAATTGATCAGCATGAATTAAAGTAGGGCAAAAGAATAGTGCAAGTCAGTGGACATGAGAACCTACTTAAATTAAAGCACAGGAGGGACAAAGAGAAAACTACTGTAGAGAGAATTTTGAACTCGACTAAACTCACGACTAATCAGGCAATGACCAAAAAGAAGATAGAAGAAATGATTTAGAAACTTACTAAAAAATTATAGGCTCAAAGAGAAAAAGATCGACAACAACACGGGAATCAACAAGAGGGATTGGTGCTTGTAGTGAAGTCAACATTTTCCAAAGAAATACAGGATTTGGTCATACTACAAAAGTTTATGATGCCTCAAATCCTACCATACCCAACGTTACACATCAACCTCTATAGGGAGATGATGATGATTCAAGGCTTAACAGAGCTACAAATGTGCTGTCCATTTTCCTTAACCTTGGAAGTACAAGTAAGGCATGGTATAAAAACTTAAGGCCGGGGAGCGTGAGGAGTTTTGATTAGTTCCGCCAATAGTTTGTTAACGAGTTCAAGGGAGCGGTGACCATAGCAAAGAACCCCAATTCATTGCTATTGTTAGAGCAAGGAAGAGACAAAACTCTAAAAAGCTTCATAAAGAGGTACCATAAGAAGGTCACAGAAGCCGAGGCTTTTTCTTATCACCTGACATTAGAAGGATTGAAAAAAGGACTATGAATGGATAGAAGATGATTCGCCATCCACAAACAAACTATGACCACATATAAGCATGCTTGAAAGGAGATCATCGAAGAAATTGAGATCGAATATTGAATACTGCTAAAAATGAAAGAGAGGTTAAAAGGACCTAGAGACAAGGAGAGAGGATGAAGGCTTGATGATAGAAGAAACAAAAAAAACACCCAGAGACCCAATCCTATACTCATTCAAAGGAGAGATGGAGATTTTCTACGTTCGCAATATGATGATAAATTTGAGCAAAGGCCAAACCATAGATTCTAGCCCTCAAGATATAAAGGAAGAGCAAAATAACCAAGGGAATTACCCCCTTTACCTAGAGAATGGGTCAAAAGAGTTGCTCTGATGCAAGGTAGGAGAAAGTTTACCAAACTCAACACACCCTTATCAGTGATTTATGAGGAAACCAGAGATTTGGGTCTATTTCCCGAAGCATGGCCCTTAAGGTTGGTATCAAATATCCGTGATAAGGAAAGAAGATATATGTTTCATCAAAACAATGGGCACATGACTAATTAGTGTTTAGACTGAGAGAGCAAGCAGAAATCCTTAGAATAATTATCTGGATCGGTATAAAGCAATAACACAAAAGATGGAAAAAGGCTCTTAACACAGAAGAACAGAATTGGAATATTTGATCCATAGAAGTATAGTGATTTCAAGGTGACCAAAGCTGGCGAAAAATTCCAATGACGCCAAGAAGTATGGATGGGCACGGTCTGGCTTGGTCTACATTTTTGAAAAATCAGAGCGGACCCACAAATTTGGAGTCTCAAATTTTTTAGACCGGATCGAATCGAATAGGAAGAAAAATTCAGAACAGACCGAATCAATTATATGTTGGAACCGAATTAAAACTGGACCAATTACATGTTAGAACCAGATTAAAACCGAACCAATAAGTTCAGTTTTTAGGTTGTTTTAGTTTTTTGATAAATTTATTATTTTTTTAAAATTTTTCAGTGTATTAAACGATGTCATTTTATGAAAATATAATAAAATGACGTCGTTTAAATAAAAAAAATATTAAAAAATAATATTTCCAGTTCGGTCTGAGTTTTTTGATTGAAACGGAAACCAAATTGAAAATTCTGAGTTTTTTATTTTAAGAACCGAAATCGGACCAAATTACATAAAATACCAAACTAAATGCATAAATTCGAATCCAATTTCAATCCAATTTGATTCGGTCCAGCTTTTTGCCCATCCTTACCAAGAAGAATTATTCCAGGTTTTCACTACCAAATACCTCCGTAGGCCAGATGTTGAGACTAGCATCAATCTCAATCATGTTCATAGACGAGGATGAAGCATGAGTTAACTACCCCTATGACAATGCCTTGGTAGTGACATTAAAGATCAGCTTAGCCAAGATTGGTAGAGTTTTGGTGGATTCGGGAAGCTTAGTCGACATAATATTCAAAGAAACTTTGGACACCCTGAATATTGAGAATTCAATAATAGGTCTTGAAGATACAGAACTATATGAGTTTACTATTCGTATAACCTCCCACTAGGCTCAGTTCAATTGCCATTAACAATAAGAGATAAACTATATCAGAAGGCCACAATGATAGAGTTTCAAATGGTAGATCTGAAAATGTCATGCACCATGATTTTGGGAAGACCTTTTCTGAGCGAAACGAAAGCAGTAGAAATCATATATTACTTGAAACTCAAATTCAGAGTGGGTGAAAGAATTGGCATAGTGCAAGGTGATAAGAGAATAGCTCGAATGTGTTTTGCGACCTTTTTTAAAAAGACCTATTGTATCACAGCATGTTAGAGGAGTAGCTGAAGAAGATGTTGAACAATAGAAGGAGATGAAGAAGTTCCAAAGGAAAAGGGATAGGAAGGAATGAGACCAATAGCCAAGCCAATGTAAAAATTATAATCATTGTCTCTTGACCCAACAAGGCCTAAACAAGTTACGATGATCGGCTCCTAGTTACCCAAGCAAGAGACGATGTCTAAACATATAAATGTATTCGCCTGGACCCATAAGGACATGCTAGGAATTAACCAAGGGTGATTTCGCATTAGCTAGCCATCAATCCAACGTTTAAGCCCATCAAACAAAAACAAAGGGTTTTCAACAAAAAAGGAGGGTGGCGATCAAAGCAGAAGTTGACCAGCTGATCAAAGCGAGGTTTATATGGGAGGTGTATTATTTCGATTGGGTAACTAACGTGGTAATGGTCAAGAAAACAAATGGGAAGTGGAGGATGTGAGTTGACTTCACTAACCTGAAAAAAAAAAACATATCCAAAGGATAGATTTCCACTCCCGCAAATACACCAATTGGTGGATGCGACAGTTAAGCACAAGTTGTTAAGCTTTATGGACGTATTCCCCAAATATAATCAAATTAAGATGCACGAGGCTGACCAGGAAAAGACAACCTTTATAACTGACCAAAGACTGTATTGTTACAAAGTAATGCTCTTTAGTCTTAAGAACGCAGGAACAACATTTCAAAGGCTGATGAACAAAGTCTTTAAAACCATTGATTAGAAGAACAATGGAAGTATACATAGACGATATGATCATTAGGTTGCTTAAAATCAAAGACCATGTTCACCATTTGGCAAAATATTTTCCCTACCAAGGAAGCATAAGATGAAGCTAAATCTGGAGAAATGCACACTTGAGGTTAACTCTAGAAAATTCTGGGGTTTATGGTTAACATATGAGGAATAGAGGCAAATCCCCAAAAAATTCAGGCTATACTAAACGTGAAGTCCCCAACAACGTTAAAAAAATTACAAGGCTTAATGGAAGGTTGCCATACTAAATAAGTTCATATCTAAAGCTACTGATAGATCTTTTCATTTTTTTAGGCTATTAAGAAAGGGAAAATATAAGATCGATTGAGAAGTAAGAGGCCAACTTTCAGGAGTTGAAGGCCTACTTAGCGAATCCACCCCATCTGGTGAGTCTGCTAATAGGAGACACACTATATCTGTATCTGGTGGTGATTGATCATGCAATAAGCTCAATATTGGTGAAGAAAGATGAAAAGATTCATTGGCCGATATACTACACTAGTAAATCACTGTTAGATGTAAAAACAAGGTATTCACCACCAGAGAAGTTGGCATTTGCACTAGTCGTTACAACATGGAAATTAAGCACCTATTTCTAGGCTCACTATAACAATTCTTACTGATCAACCTCTATGACAAATATTACACAAACTTGACATCTCCAAAAGGTTGGTCAAGTGATCGATCAAGCTCAATGAATTTGACATAGAGTATCAACCCCACAAAACTATCAAGGCTTAGGCTTTAGTTGACTTTATTGTGGAAAGATCAGTGGCGGAAAGGATGATGGTGAGAGAAGTAACAAAGTCAATGACAACTCAAAAAGTGGAAATGCAAACCATGCTGATTCAAAGTGATATGCCGAGATCGACCGATAATAATACTCCATCCCCAAAGGATACAAATGAACAAACATCTGAAAAAAAAAACAGGAAAAGGCTTAGCTTTGGTGCTTGTACATAAATGGAGCATCAAACATACAAGGCGATGGAGCTAGGATAATTCTAGTCAGACCAAGAAATGCAGAACTGGCTTATACCCTACACTTCGAGTTTAAAGTAATAAACAATGAAGTAGAATATGAACCCCTATTAGTTTGACTCGGTTTAGCATTTTTAGTTGGGACAGATTATCTTAAGATAAAAGGAGACTCACAATTGGTGGTAAACCAGGTCTCTGGGCAATTTCAAGCTAGAGGTGAAAACGTGCATGCTTATTTGAGTAAAGCAGTGGAGTTGATGAAGCACTTTAAGAGGTTCGTGATAACACAAATCCCACGAACAAAAAACGCCAAGGCAAATGCCTTGGCAAAATTAACTTCAACTTTACAAGGGAAATTCCCAACAATGATTCTCGTAGAAGTGTTACCCAAAAAAATGTGGGGTGATCAGTGTTGGAAACCGATCAAGTCAACACAATCTACCAAGTCCTCACTTGGATGGACCTAATCAAAGAATACATCCTAGATGGCAAGTTACTAAAAGACAAAGAGGAGACCAAAAAGATTAAGAATAAATCTTCCCAATATATAGTAATCGACAGAGTGCTGTACAAATAAGTATTTGGGTTGCCATACTTACGATGTCTGGATGAAAATGAGGCAAACTATGTGCTCAGGAAAGTTCACATGGGCAGTTGCGATGATTACAGAGGGGCCAGATCATTGGCATACCACATTTTACATTAGGGATACTACTAGTTGATGCTATACCAGGATGAGATAAGGACAGTATGATCTTGTTCAAGTTACCAACTTTATGGCAACATTCCCTGACAAACGCCTTAACAGCTCACCACCATGCTCAATCCGGGGCCCTTTGCACAATGGGGACTGGACTTGATTAGATCGTTGCCTGTAATAGTCACCATCAACTATTTTAAAAAATGAGTAAAAATAGAGCCGCTAGCCACCATAACAGAGAGAAAGACCACTACCTTTTTAGAAAGAAAATTGATTTATATGTTCAAAATTCCTCACTTATTGATAGTAGATGACGACAAGCAGTTTGATAATATAGACCTGAAATTCAACTCTCTTACTCATCCAAAAGTAAACAGGCAAGTTAAGGCAGTAAACAAAACCATTATGAAAGCACTAAAGAAGCGACTTGACGATAAGAAAAGAGCATGGGTTAAAGAGTTGCCTCAAGTCCTCTTAGCTTACAAAACAACAGCAATGACTGCAATTGGTAAAACACCATACTTGTTAACTTTTGGTTTTGAAGTGGTAGTACCAGTAGAAATCGGAGCACCTTGGTTCAAAGTTAACCATTTTAATGAACTAAAAAACAATAAGCTAATGGGATTGGCTTGTTTTTGTTACAAGAGAAGCAAGATCAGGTCTTCATCAAAATGGCTACCTATTAACAACGGGTGGCCAAATGCTACAATAGAAGAGTTTGATCGAGAACCTTTCCTAAAGGAGATTTAATGCTACATTGGATTACACAGAACACCAAATTACTTGGAGAAAGAGCTTTAGAAGCAAATTGGGAAAGTCTAGATAAGGTGACCAAACTAACTAGACCAAAAGTCTATAAGTTGCAATACCCAAATGGAAAAGAGGTCAAGAAGCCATTGAATGCAAAGATGTTGAAGAAATATTTCCCTTAAAGACTTACAAAGTTGTTGTTTAAAAAGATCTTAACATGATTCAGATCACACAATTATTGTTCTATTCTACTGTCATGGTAAAAAATTATCGTAAAAAGATTTGGCCACAATTTAGATCAGACAATAATAATTAGAAGGTTAATAAATTCTCTTTATTTTAAAAATATTGTAAAAGGCTCTAAACTCAATTTAGAACAAACAGCAAATGATTACAAGATCAATATACTCTGTTATGTTCAAAAAATTATTATAAGAAGATCTGACCTCAGTTCAAATCAAACAACAAATGATTACAAGATCAATAGACTCCATTGTCTTCAAAAAATTGTTTTAAGAAGATCTGACCTTAGTTCGAATTAGACAACAATGATTAAAAGATTAATAAATTTCCCTTTGTTCAAAAAATTGTCAAAAAAAGATTTAATTACAATTCAGATCAAACAAACAATAGTTACGAGATTGATCAAGTTTGTAAATTTTGTAGTTACTTAGAAAAATTGTGCAACAAGACTCGACCATAGTTTAAGCCTTATATCAATCCTAGTTCAAAAACCAGCCAATCTCATTTCGATCAAGTACCACATAAGAGAAACCTAAAGATAAGTTCAGGCCATAAGACAACAGAGTATGCAATTTCTATTCTCATTATATAATTTGTTTGATTAAGACAACATAACAAGAACAGTTCAAACAAATAATATTTTGACAAAAAGCTTTATACTTCCATCAGCTAAGAGAAAAGATTAAAATGGCACTAATCTAAACATTTATGTTTTAATTAGAATAAATGAGTAATGAAAAATTCAACCATTTATATTACAATTTGTCTGAGTTTTACAAAAATACAAGGAAATAAAGATCAAGCTTCCTTGGGAGGCGGCAACGAGATGATAGCAAAGGTTGGATTCTTGGCTGAGGGCATCATCTGATCAAACTAAGCAAGGTTAGGATTCGGAATAGACTCCTCCGCAACTGCTTCCCTTGATCCTTAGCTCTTTACTAAGCAGGACAAGGGATCCCGAGTTTGTCAAATAGCCAACCCAAGTCAAGCTCTTTATGCTCCGTTTGGAAGATCTTTCAAGTTCCAAAGCTTTTGTGGTAGAGTTATGACATTGTTGTTTGACCTCTGCCTTGGTACTAGCAAGCTCATCTTCTAGATCCCGGATAATATAAGCAAGGTCAGTTACTTGAGACCTTAGTTGGGATATAGATCATAGATAATATAAGCAAGGTCAGTTACTTGAGACCCTAGTTGGGATATTTGAGCCTCGAGGTCAGCAATTTTGGTCTCAAATATGCCTCACTCACCTTCTCATTTCTTCCTCTCCCCACTTAACTGAGCCTTTAAGTCTTCTTCCCGTTTCTCCACTTTCTTCAATTTCTAGTCCAACAAGTTCTTCTCTAAAGTCAACTGATCTACAGTTTTATACATGATGACATTTGCAATAGAATGTTCCTTCGCACTGTCAATGTGCAAGGTTAGAGAATAATAAACTAGCATAGATTCAAAAAGTCAAATAGTTGATTAGAAAGACCTGCCATAATCAAGTCAAAATAAGAAGTTCAAGCATAATTACCTTGCCCAATTGTTCATGGATTTTGTCCAAAATATTGTCTATACTAGCAGCCTCCACTTTCAAAGACAAGGATAGGCGAACCACAGTGGCTAAATGATTAATGGATGGAACCAGGTGCTTGAAGAGCTCCCTCTTCTCTTTGGGAATATCCATCTAGGAAAGCCATCTATTTCAACAATTTCTTCCCCTTGTTTTGTACATTGCTTCTTCACCGACCTCTCCTGAGCTTTCTCTAAAGCCTCAACAGCCTGCTTACTCTTATCTTCATGCAAGACCTTCTTGTCCTTCTTAAGACCTACCTCAGTTTTCTTCTCAGGGCTTTAGTGTCACGGCCTCACTCTCTTCACTCGCTTCGACCGTGCGGCGCTTAGCAACTCCGCTCACTAAGCAAGCTTTCGACACCCGCAACGCGCTAAAAAGCGAAAGCCGGTAGATAAAGAGAGAAGAGAGAGCATAAAGATTGTGAGTGAAGAGCTCTTTACACAACTCAAGTTTATTGCTTGATTGCTTAGTTTGGCCAAATGAGGCCTCACCTATTTATAGGAAAGCTTACATACAATGGACGGCCAAGATTGCACCTCACTATGCACTTTCGAGAGTTAGGATTGGCCTTCTAGAATGACCTATAAAATATCTATGTAATGGTCAAAATTGTAGTGCTATCTATACAATTCTAGAACTTGAGCTAATTGGTAATGGCTCAAGTAACCCACCGAATGCTCGTTGCTCAATTTTGTCTTGTTGGCATACAAGACATGTCCGCACATAGGCCTCGACATCCTTTCGCATCCTTAGCCAATAGTACGAATTTTCTAACAAAGCGTTGGTGCGCTTAGCCCCGAGGTGTCCAGCCCACTTGGAATCATGTCATTCCTTGATAAGCTCTTTCCTCAAACCACCCTACTTTGGCACAAAAATTCGCCTCCCCTTGGCATAAAGCAATCCGTTGTCAAACCAAAACCGCTTTGTCTTCCCCTCGTTTACGAGCACCACTATATTTTTGACTAGAAGGTCTTAGGTCAATCCTTCTTTGATCCTCCCTACTAGCTTTCCCTCGGGAATACTTAGGTTAATGGCCGCCAATGTCACCTTTCGACTTAACGCGTCCGCCACAACATTTGCTTTGCCCGATTTGTATGCCAAGTCGTAGTCGAATTCCGCTAAGAAGTCTTGTCACCGAGCTTGCTTCGGACTTAACTTCTTTTGCGTTTGGAAGTAACTAGTAGCTACATTATCTGTCATAACCACGAAATGACTCCCGAGCAAGTAGTGTCGCCATACCCTAAGGTAATGGATGATTGCGTCATCTCCTTTTCTTGTACGGTGTAGCGCCTTTTCGCCTCATTGAGCTTACGACTCTCGAAAGCAATAGGACGTCCTTCTTGTATGAGTACACCCTCAATGGCAAAATCCGAGGCATCGGTGTGTACTTCAAAAGGTTTTGTGTGATTGGGCAGCACAAGAACTGTCTCCTCCATGATTGCCTTCTTCAAATCTTCAAAGGCATATTGGTATTTCTCGGTCCAATTCGACGAGCGACCTTTTTTTAATAGTTCAGTTAGTGGAGCTGCTCTTGCCGAATAGCTCTTGATGAAGCGTTGATAGTAGTTAACCAACCCCAAGAAAGATCGGAGGTCGTGCACCTTGGTTGGAGGTTCCCACTCTTGAATAGCTTGCACCTTAGCCTTATCCATCATCAATGTTCCATCCTTGATCTTATGGCCCAAGAAATGAATTTTTTGTCGCGCAAAAGAGCATTTCTCCTTTTTCACATATAGCTCATTCCTTTGCAATACTTGGAACACCTTCCTAAAATGTGCCACATGTTCTTCCAAGGTGTTGCTATACACAACGATATCATCCAAGTATAGCACCACAAATTGATCGAGATAGGGATGGAATAGCTTGTTCATCAAAGTGCTAAAAGTAGCCGGTGTGTTCGTTAGTCCAAAAGGCATGAGTAGAAATTCATAGGAACCGTACCTTGTTACGCATGTTGTTTTTGGCTCATCTCCCTCTGCTATGCGTACTTGGTAGTAACCCGACCTTAAATCAAGTTTGGAGAAGTATCGTACTTTCCCAAGTTGATCGAAAAGATCAGCAATGAGTGGAATTGGATATTTGTTCTTGATGGTGACCTTATTAAGTGCCCGATAATCGATACACATCCGCAGCGTCCCATCCTTCTTCTTTTGGAACAAGACTGGAGCGCCGAATGGTGCCTTAGATGGTCGAACGTAGCCCGCATCAAGTAAATCTTAGAGCTGCTTCTTCAACTCTTGCAACTCCGGTGGAGCGTGTCGGTATGGACTCATGGCGGGAGGTTTGGTGCTCGGTTCCAATTCGATCTTGTGATCCACCTCCCTCCTTGGTGGAAGTTTCTTGGGCAACTCTTCGGGCATTACATCTTTGAACTCTTTGAGGACGTTATCTACCTCTTTCAGAACATCCCTTTTGCTCACCTCCGCATCGCCATCCTCGTCATATTCTTTCAAGAAGGTAAGGTAACTTTCTTGACCCTTGTGCTTCAAACCCTTTTTGAATTTCATAGCCGAGAGTGTCTTAGTCTCCACCTTGCTTGATCTAGATATCGGAACCATGGACGCTTTGCCTCCATTAAGGATGCACATGGTGTTGGCAAATGGTACCGATACGACCTTCATTTGATCGAAGAAATCCATCCCAAGCATAATTTTGTGGTTGTCCATAGGTACTACCGACCAATCTACTGGTCCTCTCCATTCTCCGATGGTGGTTTCGACCTTTTGCGCTACACCTTTGATTGGTTTAACAGCCGAATTTACTGCCTTCATGGTGCCGCCTTTGTTGGTCATCTTGAGACCTAGTCGTTTGGCCTCATCAACCTGCACAAAATTGTGTGAGGCACCGGTATCAACTAAGGCTTTCGTACGTACCTTGTTGATCACCACATCAACATAGATAAGCCCTTTTGCTTGTGCCTCCGGAACCGCTCGAATGGCATTGAGTAGTTGCAAAGAACCCATCGCCGCGTCATCCTCTCGACTTAGTGGTTCCTCCACACGAGCCACCATGGCACTCAATGCCTTCCTCTTTGGACAATCCTGCATCTAATGAGGACCATCGCAAAAGTAGCAATTTTGAGAAGGTTTGGAATCCTT
Organism: Azadirachta indica; assembly: GCA_022749755.1. Taxonomy (NCBI): domain Eukaryota; kingdom Viridiplantae; phylum Streptophyta; class Magnoliopsida; order Sapindales; family Meliaceae; genus Azadirachta; species Azadirachta indica. Next base: position 18,507,955 of record CM040442.1, read on the forward strand.
CTCTTTGTCATTCTTCGGCTTCTCTTTGCCGTTAGGTGGTTTGCGGAAACCGTCTCCTTGCGATTTGTCATGGTCTCCCCCACCTTTACCTTGGCCACTCTTCTTGTCCTTGACCTTGGTGTTTGATCGCTCACTTGAGTAATCGGTAAAAGTCTTTGCAACGGCTATGGCGGTTGCAAGATCTTGCACGCTTCTTCTCCTAAGCTCCGTCTTCGCCCATCCATGAAGAAAAAGAGCGAATCCTTGTCGCTCATATCCGGAATCTCCAACACCAAGCTAGTAAACTCCTTGATGTAGTCCCACAAGCTTCCAAATTGTTTGAGGCGTCACAATCGGCCTCGTGCTTCCTCTTCGGCATTTTTCGGATAGAATTGCCGCTTGAGTTCCCACTTGAAGTCATCGAAGGTTTTGATGGTGTATGTCCCTTTACCAATGTCACCGTGCCTCCTTCTCCACCACAACATAGCCACATCGGTTTGATAATGGGTGGCGGTACGTACCTTAGTTTGTTCATCGGTAATGCCCATCACTTCAACATACTGCTCGATTCCCCATAAGAAGTTGTCTACGTCCTTGGTGCTCCTCGAACCATTATAGGTCTTGGGCTTGGGAACGTCGACTCTTGGTGCTTCACGTGTGGTAGTCATCCCGCTTGCTGCTGTACGCTTGCACAAAGCCACATCCTCCTTAATTGTGGCAAGTTCCCAATCAATGTAGGCTCGGATGTCCCTAAATATACGGTCGTGAACTGCTAGCAACTCTTGCTTGAAGGCATCCTCGAGTTTGGCGATAGATACCTCTACTACCTCACGAAGAGCATTGTCTTCCGCTTCTAACCCGTCGAAGTGCCACTCCATCTCGTCAAGACGTGAGTTTATGCTTGCCACAAAAGTTTCCACGCTAGCTACTCGAGTGTCCAGGCCAGCTACCATGTCCTTGGAGTGCGCCCTCTTACTTCCACCCTTGGTAGGACGTTGCTCGTCACGTCCCCGCACTTGGGCCTCCTCACCTACAATCGTAACGTCAGAAACATTGGCCATTCCTTTTGATAAAGTTTCCCCTCATGCAACTTTTGTTGTGAAAGCTCCCTCTCAACAAGGTCTCCGCTCAACCTTGCATTGCTCAACCTTGAGCTCTAATACCAACTGTCACGGCCTCACTCTCTTCACTCGCTTCGACCGTGCGACGCTTAACAACTTCGCTCACTAAGCAAGCCTTCGACACTCGCAATGCTCTAAATCAGAAGCCGGTAGATAAAGAGAGAAGAGAGAGCATAAAGATTGTGAGTGAAGAGCACTTTACACAACTCAAGTTTATTGCTTGATTGTTTGGTTTGGCCAAATGAGGCCTCACCTATTTATAGGAAAGCTTACATACAATGGACGGCCAATATTGCACCTCACAATGCACTTTCGAGGGTTAGAATTGGCCTTCTAGAATGACCTATAAAATATCTATGTAATGGTCAAAATTGTAGTGCTATCTACACAATTCTAGAACTTGAGCTAATTGGGTCATCATTCTAGAAGTTGGGCTAGTTGGGCTAATATTGGGTTATAAGTACAACAATGCCAATAAGGAAGAATATATGGATTTTTGGCCCAAATGCCTCATTGCCCCCTTAACCCGTTCTGCCGACGAGTCATATTACCGAAGCTCATGCACCCGCTTGTCCTGGATTTTCTCTCGCACAAGTGCTGCCCGCACAAAGTCTCGGCCACAGTTACTGTTCACGCGGGGCGTGACATTAGGCTCAATAGTTCTCCCTTTAAAAGGCTCCTCCTTACCCTGACTAGATTTGTTGTGTGGGTCTCTGGTTTTCTTCATTACGTCCCCAGGCTATGATTCTAACTCAGCAAGAACTGAGCCCAACGAGCCCAGAAGCTTGCCCTTACCTTTCTTTGGAGCCATCCTTTCTACAAGCATAAGTAAAAGAAAGGGAATAAGAACTCATAAAAATGAGTAAAATTCACAATAAAAAATATGAAGCACTCACTTTGAACCGTCATAGAGTTATCTTGATCAACCTCTAAAGTAAGGCCCTTTTCTGCTCTTAGAGCAACTTTAAGTTCCTCGCTAGTGGGTGCAACTTTGACCAGACAAAAGCCTATGAGTTGGTGAGGTGAGAGCAGTTTCTTCTGATCTATTGGCTTCGCATACCCAACACTAATCTTTGTTGAGAAAGGGGTAGCTAAGTCAAATTTTGAACCCCAAACAATTGCATGAGTTGAAAATCTATTGGTCAAATGTTTATATTCAACACTAAAAAAATATAAATATACTATTTGGCTCAATTTGATGCACTTACAGAGAACAAGCTTAAATGCATAAGGTATAAGGCCGCGTATGTTCTTCTCAACCAATGAAGACTGGCACCAATCCCCGCCTATATAAAACCACCTATGGTTTAAATTCTTGCTGTATAAAGGGGTACCAGTAACTAGTTTATAAGACTTAGTGTAGGCTTGGAGAAAATAGAACCCAAGGTACTTCTTTGGCCCCCTTTTGAACAAGAACAAATACTTGACACCCATGGTTAGTGGGGTAAGTGGGGTTTGCATAATGGGTTACCAGTAACTAGTTTATAATCTAGTAATGGTTCTCTAATTGTTTAAGTTCGGTCGATAAGAAGGAATTCCGAAGCCATGGAATAGGGTAGCGAAATATAACAGTAGTGGTAATCTGTCCCTGAGGAGAAACAACTCCTTATTAAAGGCCATCTCATTACCTCTGGGGCAATTGGGGAACTTGTTGGCTTCAAGGACTCTAAGAGTGATAGAGTTAGAGATCTGGTAAAGCTTCCTAAAAGCCTTGAGATCAGCTTCAGTGATGGTTTAAGGATATTTGTCAACATCAAAGGGGTTGTCCTTTGTGGTCAGATCAAGAGGGGGTACTAATGGATTATGGGGTTTTCACCTTCAAATTAGTTCCATCTTGCTTATTTCCTAACCCTTTTTTGTCCTTATCGTCACCATTCTCATTCCCACTACTCTACCTACTTTACCTTGGAGTTGCTTCATGTATGTTGCGACCAGGTACTATTTCATGGCTATGGGGTCCGGCAATTGAGTTTGAGAGCGTGGGCTGATCATATTTTTGGGTAACTCTAAGATTTTGGAGAATTTCCTAGGCCCACACCTTAGATATGTTAGGGTTCATTTCTCCCTACGCTTGGTCAGAAGAAAAATTAGACAAAACTACCACCTGCAATTCAAGTCCAAGATATCTTAGGGTATTTGATCTAAGGTTTAGGGTGGTTCTCGATCTGAGGTCTAATATGGCTAGAGGCTGGGCTTTCCTTAAGGGGATAATCATGTGCTCCCTAATGAGCTCAACTTTAATGTTACGAGGAAGTCGATTCTAGACCTTGTAGTCAATCTCAAATAAGCTTGTTGAAGAGTTATCGAATTCACTCTCTAATCTACTAGAATATCTCTTATATCAAATCTCTCATACCTTGACATGATCAACCTTAGCAGAGTCAACACGGAGTTGGTCAACTCAGAGTTTATCATATGCACGGCTATAGCTGTAAAAGTAACAGGTCAGCTTAGCTAAGCATTATATTTATGCTCGTCTAAAAAAAGAGCAGTTCCTAGCATACAAGATTCTATTAGGTCTGATTTAATCATGAATTAACATAAGTCATGAAATCAATTCTAGTCTCCAACTAATTGGCGATATATTTTTGAGTTGCAAACTCCAAATCAAAGCACAACATATCCGATGAGGGAAAATCCAGGAAATTGGGATCCTTAAAACTGAGCTCATTTGCATAAAGTTTTATTTCAATGTGTGTTTCCTATCTACTCTCCAAAGTTGATTCTAGCGCCTTAAGGTAGAAAAAATAAGTCTAAATTACGAGGAAATCCTAGCAACATTCTCTCAAACAACTCTTGGGCAACACACAGATTTCCATTTCAGTGATAAACGAAAAAAAGGCACGCATGATAATGAGATTTGGGAAAAAGAAAAGACTTACTTGGTTGAAGATTCATAGATGAACGAAAGCGAACGTTGGACGTGCAACAGAATTTGTCAATGAACGAGGAAGAGAGCTCTTAAAGATTGGCAAAAATAGAGAAAGTTTGAGTTTGCTGAATGTGTAAAGGTAAAATAGCGTAGAGGGCAAAACTAAAGTTTTTACACCTATTTTACCTCCCTTGATTTTCTTGTGGAAAAATACAAATTTTGTCCCTGATAGATTTTAATATTACCACTTACATCCCTAATGTTTCAAAAGTACACTTTCAGTCCCTGTTGTCATAACGTGTCTATTAACTCTTAGTACATTTTTTCATTTGACACATTTGCCCTTAACTAAATTAAATTTGTATTGGGCCTAAACTAATGCAAAAAATATAAAAAATAAATTTCTTTTTATTAAGACTATAATTACTTTTATTTTTTTTTTTTTTTTTTTTTTTTTTTATTTTTTATTTTAACAAATAATTATTAACTAATATGTTTTTAGATTATAGAAATTTAAAAAAATTATTCATAATTAGGCTTTACAAAACATCTTATTTATAAATGGTTTTTTATAAGAAATTTAGGTTTTATTATTTTTATATTTAGTTAATTTTATTGTAGAAATTAAAAAAAAACTCAAAAGAAATAAATATTTTTAGATTTTATTATTTTTTATTTAATTTTATTGTAAAAACATAAAAAATAATAAGAAATAAAATTATTTAGATTTTATTATTTTTATATCATTTTATTATTTTTATTTTTATTTGATTTTATTGTAAAAATTTTTAAAAAAATGAAAAGAAATAAACTTAATCATATTTCATTATCTATATTTATATTTGATTTTATTGTAAAATTTTAAAAAAATGAAAAAAAATAAATTTATTACATTATCAATTTAATTTTTATTCTTAGTAATTTTTTAATTTGAAATTACTTTTTATTAAATAATTTTATTGTAAATATTTGTTTGAGTTTTTTAGAATTGATATTTATTTAATTTATTTCCAAATATTATATTTGAATTGATATTTATTCTCAAAAAAATATTTAGAATAAAATTATTAATAGAAAGTAATTGCAAATTAAAAAATTAGTAAGAATAAAAAAACTAAAGTGATGGCATAATAAATTTATTTCTTTTCATTTTTTTTAAATTTTTACAATAAAATCAAATAAAAGTAAAAATAGTAAAATGTTATAAAAAATAATAAAATCTAAATAATTTTATTTCTTTTTATTTTTTATATTTTTACAATAAAATTAAATAAAAATAAAAATAATAAAATTTAAACAAGTTTATTTCTTTGAGTTTTTTTTTTCAATTTATACAATAAAATTAAGTAAAAATAAAAATAATAAAACCCAAATTTCTTATTAAAAACCATTTATAAATAAGATGTTTTGTAAAGCCTAATTATGATAATTTTTTTAAATTTTTATAATCTTAAAACATACTGTTTAATAATTATTTGTTAAAATAAAAAATAAAAGTAAAAATAAAAGCAATTATAGTCTTAATAAAAAGAAATTTATTTTTTTATATCGTTTGCGCTAGTTTAGGCCCAAAACAAACTTAATTTAGTTTAAGGGCAAATGTGTCAAACAAAAAATGTACTAAGAGTTAATAGACATATTATGATGGCAAGGACTAAAAGTGTAATTTTGAAACATTAGGAATGTCAGTGGTAATATTAAAATCTATCAAGTACGAAATTGATATTTTCCCTTTTCTTGAGAAGATGTACGGCCTAGATGGTTCCATGACACCATTTACTAACGCCAATCGTACGTTGAAAGGAAGACAAAATGGATCAATGGTATGAAGACACATGGCAAGGCAATGAGAGGTCTAAAATGTAGCAATGTTTGCCGCATTTACACATGTTAATAGCCAGCGCAAAATTCAAAACATCAAGCAGGCACATTTCGCGCTGTGCATGCTTCATTTGAACTTCAAAGGTCACTATCGTATTTAGTGTTCAACTGCCAATTGAAGTCCGATTCTCATCAGTGGTAAAGGGGCTTAATGTTCAAAAGAGCAGCATGTATAGTTGCTCAGAGGGCTTTGCGGGTGATATTCAGCTTAGTGTTTTGCTCGACCCAATGTTCTTTAGGTTAGACCAATGAGTTACTTAGGTGCAAAAGAAGATCATTTCAGATTGGCAAGTTATCCTTAAATGAAGTTTCCAGTGAAAGTGCTAGTTTCACTGAAAATTAGGGGCTTGATGTTTGGGAGAATGGCCTGAGGTCTAAAGGATTAATAGGCCACATGCCAACAGGCTCAAATATCTATTCAGTTAGGATAGGGATATGTTTAGTTTAGCTGAAGACAAGGCTTGGTCAGATCATGTCTAGCCAGAAGGATTCAACTAGTTCAACAAAACCTTTGTTCATCAAGATCCTTATCAACATAAGAAACCAACTTGAATTTGTAATTTTAATTCGAAATGTATTGAAACTCTACTAGAGAAAACTTCGATTACTATTTGGACAAGGAACCGAGAGTGTATATATATATATATACATATATGTATCATGCCCTATTTATGTAGATTCATTCATGTTATTCTCTCAATTTAGCAACAAAATTTTCTTTTAGCAAAAGACAAAGAGAGAGCTCAAATTTCACTATAAAATATTGGAGCTATAAATTTTGATATCAACAATAATCATATTATGTGAAAAACCTAATTGATTAAATTTTTAATTATATGTATAAAATAACTTGAAAAGGTTTTCTTTAGATTTAGAATTTTTTTTATATATATAATTAAGAATTTAAGATTTTAAAAAAATATAATCATATTAGTTAAAGGATCTAATTGATTAAATCAAAAAATTATAAACCTTTTTAAAGGACTTGATTGACTAAAATAAAAAATCTGTAAAACTTATATAATTATTTATTAAATAATATAGATATAATTGTAATTTACTAAAACAAATTTCAAATTATTTTCGGGGATCAAAGAGCGCTATCCCCATCCTTAATCTACTTTCAAATGGAGATGTAAAAAATTCCCTGAACTTGCTCCCAGATTTTTCAAAATATTTTTTTCCTATCCCCAACTCAAATAGGTCGAGCCAATCCGCGAAAAATTTTACTATCAATAAATAGTAGGGATTAATTTGTTAAAATTGAACAAATTATGTACTGATTTGATACTTCTTTAAAGTTGAGGGACTAAAGTATTATTACACCATTTGAGCTTTTAGGGATAAATTTGTAATTACATAAATTTCTGTTAAATGACACCTTTTGACAATAGGGGAGGTTAGTGTTAATGTTTGGAAAGATACTTTTTAGTTAATATTATGCCAAAGCTTAGGGGCGGTATGTGATATAAAGTTTTAAATTTTTCTTTTTTTTGACCGTTAGGCCTAATTCCCTATAAATTGACGTTGCTTTCCAATCTTCATCACTTCGCTTTCTTTTGTCCGGAGACGCGGATATTTGAATTTTCTTGTTAATCTACCCTCGGGCGAAGAGGTAAATAAAAGTTATGCTTTTGGATTTTGCATGTTTACTATTTGAATCTCATGTCTCTTCAAATTGTTCTTTTTCTTAATATTTTCGTTTGCATTATCATGATAATATTGTTGTTTCTTCTCAAATAATCTCATCTTTTATGGGAAAATGGTAACATTCATTTTTAATTTTTTAATTTTGTAATCTCCGTTTCATGGCAACAGTGAGGAGTTCATTTTCCTTTTTCTTGGAATTTTGTAATTCTAATTTATTTTGAAGCCCATTTCTCGCTTTTCTTGAATTTTTTTTTACATTTAATTATTTTTTGAAATCAATTTCTCGCTGAGATAATTTTGTCGGATTTTCTGGGTTTCTTTTGATTGAGTGCTGATATTGATGAATTTGACGAAACTCTTCTTTATGGGAAACTCGTAAAAGTGGTTTCTTTCTTTGCTCTTTGTTCTCTTTTTATTTGTTTGATTTTGAGATAATTTTGTTGAATTTTCTGGGTTTTATTATGATTGAAAAGAAGAGTAATTTCCTCTTTGTGGGAAACTGGAAAAAATGAAGAATTTCTCTCATTCTTTTTTTAATTTTTATTTGTTTGAAATCAGTTTCTCGTTGAGATAATTTTGTTGAATTTTCTGGTTTTACTATGATTTAGATGAAGAGTAACTGGCAAATTGAAGTACTTTTTTGTTCAATTTTCTGAGTTTTGCTTTCATTACTTGTTTGATTTATAAGTTGTTGTGTGATAAATTGGGCAAAACAAAATACTTTGTTTGATTGAGCAATTCCGTTGAGGTACTTTTTGTTCAATTTTCTGAGTTTTGTTTTCAATACTTGTTTGATTGATAAGCTGTTGTGTGATAAATTAGGAAAAACAAAAAAAAATTGTTACTGTGTTGAAACTGTTTTATGAGAAATGGGGAAGAGCTTTTGTTTTAGTTATGTAGTTTTTGTTTATTTCAGACCCGTGAACAAATTTGCTGGTTGTTGCTAACATCAAATATGTTAACTGTAGCTATTTTTGTAATTTCTACCGTTTTTTATGGTTCTGATTTAAATGCATTCTGAATTGTAAACATCATATGTGAAATATTTTGTGCCCTTTTCCGCCATGTCCTGCCTTGCAGGGTTTCGTTTACAGTGCGATCAGTTATTAGGTAACAGGGTTGCACTATGTTTTCTTATTAGGTTATATATGTTCATACTTTTTGTTTTTTCTGTCAGTATTAATGAAATTGAAACGTGGACCTAGAATTGCTTGGTAATTTTATATTTATATTGTTCATAGTAGTCAATATCGTGTTTGGTTTGAGTCAGTGATATTCTAATCTCTTTGTTGCGTAGTGTATGGGAAATTCCCTTATTCTCTTGTTCTGTCAACTTTGCTTTGTAGAATTCATAACGTGTAATTGAATTTGATGTTCTGCTTCTCATCTTCAAGGTTTTATGGAACAGAATAGAGAGCAAAGGCCTCCATAAGAAAATTTAGTGCAATGATTATTAAAACCTGTTGAGTTCACTATGCATCTTTTCCTTTTTCCTTTTTATGGCGAAAGATTCAATATGAATCCCAACTTCTAGTTCTGATCCCAGCTGTAACTGTTCACTAGTTACAGTTTTTTGGTTCAGATTACATGAGATAATATCTTGGATAATTATGATGCTTTCTGTTCCAGAATTGTTAATGGTCATATCAGGATTTTTCGGCTTGGTTATAGAAACTCTAATGAGCAATAATTGGTCGTGTATGATGCATGCAATTTTTGACTTCAAGTCCAAGAGTTACATATAATTGTCACCGATTTTAATTTATCTAATCTACTGCTGTTATCTCTTATAGTTTAATATATAGCCTGTGGATTGGATGATACATATATCTGAAGTTTCATTTGTTGTGCAGGTCTGTGATAATCATAGCAAATAGATTATACTTACCTACTATGAATATCATATAATTATTGCTTATTGATTTTGAGTTATCTAATATAGCCTGGTGGATTTGATGATTGCATTCTCAAGAGTGGTAGTTTAGATGTTATAGTGAAGTTCCCTGTGCTGTCCAAGTCCTTGATAATCATAGTTATAAAAGAATGTTTTTTCTTTCTCCCATGTCCTTTTAGTAATATTTATGGGAACTTAAGCAACATAAATATATTGCATTTACATTACATACACACGTGTACTCTGCTGTGATGGATTGTGCCCACAAGTGGTTGTTGTGTTTAACTTCTTTGGGCATATTTTCTGTAACTAGTAGAAAGTTTGGAAATCTGATAACTGCTTTTATTGCTTTCCGCATTATATTTATGTGTAAGTAAATTGTGTTAGGATTGGATTATTCATGCAAGTCCTTTAGCTTTAGCTTCTTCAGACATGTTCTCTGTGATTTTGGAAATCTGATGTTGCTACTATGATTTGTGGGCCTTTCCAGTATGTAATTTATATTTGTCTTTTCTTTTCTTGCTACGAGTAGCTTTGTGCTTTATCGTTTCTTTTCTACTTAATTTCCTGTTGTTTCTGTAACTTCTCAGGCATGCATGCTGTTTGTAACTAGTGAACAATTGCAAAATCTGAAGTACTCTATCGTAGTGTCAGTCTCTGTAATTGTGTGTAATGGGGTGTTTTACTCCTTTACACATTTATATTTCTACTACTATATACAGGATCTTCGTCTTTCTTAAAAAAGGGGGTGAGGACCCTTCAAGCTGCAAGAATTGTGTTCACTTCACTGAAACCTATATGTATAGTCGTAATATCATCATCCAATTAGGTTAGCACAAATTGGTTCACCTTTTGTCACAACTTTTTGGCTAAGTTAACTCTTCTAGGATGATATTTGGCTTGTATTTTCTTAATATGTTTGTTCCTGGTTGCCAAGCTATTGCATTTGAAAATGGGTATCAAGCTAGTAGTTGAAAAATGTTTGTGATTTAGAAGTCAAAAAATGTGAAGGGCATTCATTATTATTTATCCCTAGCTTGCAGTTTAAAAATGTTGTGATTGGTTGCCAAAGAATTCCCCAGTTCATAGTGTGAAAAATGGGGTATAAGAGCTGATGGTTGTAAAATGTGAAGCACATTTACCCTTTGGCTTGTGTTTTTGAAAAATGTTTGTGATTGGTTGTGAAGCGATTGCCTAGCTCATCATGTGAAAATGAGGGCACAAAGTGAGTACTTGAAAAATGTGAAGTGCATTCATAATTGTATCTATTTAACTTTGGCTTGTTTCTTAACATATTGTGTTAGATTTGGCTGCCCCCTAAAATTTGTGTTGCTCTAAGATGATGTTTATAGAAATCCTGTATATCACAAGAAATGTTAGAAGAGTGTTTTTAGTCAAACTCGTTCTTACTCTTCCTTTGGTTGACCTTTCCCGGCATGTCCTGCCTTGCAGGATTTGGTTTACAGTACTACCGATTATTAGGTAACAGCATTTGGACTATGTTCATACTTTTTGTTTTCTCTGCCAGTGTTAATGAATTTTCAGTACTTTGTGTAATTGTTTTAATCTGGACTTAGAATTGCTTGTGTTTGGTTTCAACCGGTGATATTCTTCGACTCTATTGTGTAGTGTATGGGGAATTCTCTTTTTCTAACGGACATTTTAATGTGGTGGGGATTGTTCTTTAGTTTTATTGTTAGGGATGTTCTTTGATGTTTCCAACTGAGATAAGTGTAGATGATGCTGACTGAGTTTATGGTAGTTTACTTACTTGCCTTTTGGACCCAAGACTGGGTTCAGGTTCCATAAGATAATTATGATGCTTCTTGTTTTAAAATCCTGAATATACATATACTACTTGTATCGGGGATTTTTTCTGCTTGGGTAGAGAAACAAACTCTAACCAGCGAGATAATTGGTTGTGCATAATGCGTGCAATTTTTGACTTCTGATCATCAGTGTACTTGTTATTGATTTTGAGTCTCTTATAGTTAGTTTTAGTGTAGCCTGGTGGATTTTGACAAACTACTTGCATTGTCATGAGTGTTTTCTTTTATGTTTATGGGGATTTTAACCGAATAGCTGGGATACGATGGATTGTGCTTGTAAGTAAGTGCTTCTTGTGTTGTGTTCAACTTCTCTTCAGGCAGCAGGCACATTTTCTGCAAGTAGCGAACAGTTTGGAAATCTGATGTTTCTGTGTGTAATTTATATCTGTTATTGGGTTCTGCTTTTTAACTTCTAATTTGGAGGTCTTCTCTGCGATGTATTTATATGTGTCTTTTTTCTTTTCTTTGTTTACTTATTACAGCTTTTTGTGCTTTTGATCTTCTACTGGTTACTCCCGTGGGTGATTTTGATTTATCTATCTGGGTGGGTGATTTTGATTTATGTTTTCTGGATTTGAATTTAGTGGGTAAGCATTTCTTCGTTTTTTTTTTTCTGGGCATATCCTTGAAAAAACAACGTACCAATCCATCTTCCCGCAGCAGCAAAATAATAATAATAATAATAATAATAATAATAATAATAATAATAAAATAAAAAGTAACTCTTTAAAATGTTGGATAACAATATAATATTTCAATTCTTGATTTTCGAAATTTACCATCTGACTTTCCATTTCGCGTAGCAAAATTAAGAATAATTTTTTATCATATTTTTCAAAATCATAGACGACTATTAATTATAACAAATTTTTTCTTTTCTATCTTTTTACAAATTGGCTAATTTAATTATGATTTAGTTCAAACTCTTCTATAATTTTGATAATCTTTGAGAAAATAATTACCATTAACAATAATTTAGCTGGCTTAACGTGTATAATTTTGATTAAACAACGGGTTAAATACTTAAAGCGTCATTTTCACATTAGAAATTAAGTATAAAATATTTAAAAATAAAAATTTTAATATAAAAATAGATAATTTTGATATTTGTAATAACATTAGGTATGTTGTGATATAAAAATATTGATTTAAAAATGAGCCGTTATACAAAAACATATATAAGTTTAAATTATAAAAAATCAATTACAAAAAATTTAATTATTATGCAAAATTTGTAAGTTATAATTTATTGTAAAAAAGTTAAAAAATAAATTAAATTTTATTAACAAAAATCAATATTAGTATAAAAATGAATCCAACATCAAATATATAAAAATTTAATTGCTTATGTGTAAGTTAACATCAAACTTAAAAAAAAAAAAATTCAACTAATGTAAAAATAAACAATTTACAATATTACATGATAAAAATTATATCATATTATTATTATTATTATTATATTTGTAAAAAATGATGAAAATATTATTAGAACAACTTTTAAATCAACCTTACATTTTTATAAATCTTAACAAAAATAACAAAAACATTCGTAATATTTTCTAAAATAAACAAAATCATGAAAATGAACATTAGTATGTAAGAAGCTAATTAACGTCAATATCATGTTTTAATATTATAGTAAATTTTTGTTAATAGTCTAATATTGTACTTGTAAATTTTGTCATAAACAATTATCAATTTTATAAACTTAAACATAAAATATTATATTTACAAAGAAATTAAAAAAAGCTATCGTAAAAGATTAAAAGTTGTGAATCAATGTTGCACTTATAATATTAAATTATTATATAAAAAATTTATAAAAATGTTGCATAATGTTATAAAAATAGCAAAAAAGTAAAAATAAATACTAATTTTATAAATCCCTAACAAGTTATTATTGGCACAATGATAACAACAAAGTTGAAACATATAAATATAACATAAAAATTTAATCATATTATATTTTTAAATCTTTATATAAAATAATGTAAAGATTAAAATTTTCTTATTAAACTACATATTTTTTAATTATCAATCCTGTTAAATTTAATTATTGTAGTTAATTATGTCTAGTTTTATTTTTAAAGAGGCATAATAATTGAACTAATATATTAGAATTTTTATCTCAATATCATAAAATTTTTTTTATTGACTTCTTGTTAAAAAAAAATTTCACAATTTCAAAAATAATAGATATATGTATAAAAATGACAAAATTTTTTGGTAATGATTGATTTACATATAAGTTAATATCAAACTAATTATTGTCAATAATGTTTAACATATAGATATATAACATAAAAATTCCAAAGTACGTAAATTTTTCCATAAAAAATTAAATTATAATATAAAAAAAACTTATATATGTAAATCTTAACAACAATAACTAAAATTGTAATGTAAGTATATAATATAATATTTTCTAAAATAAAATTAAAAATAATAAATCAAAAGCATGAAAATGATGTGTGTGGGAGAATGGCTTAAGGCCTAAGAGATTAATGGGTCACATGCTAGCAAGGCCGAATATCTGTTAGTCTAGATGAGACCTGCTCAGATCAACCGAGGGCAAATCTTAGTTAGATCATGTTTGGTCAAGAGGGTTCAGCTAACGTTGTTTAAGGAAACTGTAGCCCATTAGGATTCTTATGAAAATGGGAAACCAACTGGAGTTCGTAATTCTAATTTGAAACATATTAGAATTCTTTTAAGATCCACTTTGAATATTATTAGGATAAGGAAACCAACAAGTTATATATATGTCATGCCTTATTCATGTAAGGAATTCATGTTATTATTTTGATCTAGCAATAAAACTGACTTTTGAGTAAAATAAAAAAAAAAAGAGGCAAAGATCAAGTTCAATATTTACTGAGTGATATCGAAGCCACAAATTTCAATATTAACAATTGGCACCTTTTGTGGGAATTACAAGCGAAAAGCTATGGCAGTAATTAAGGAACAATTGGTACTGAGAAGGCCTTAAGTCAAAAGGATTCAAGAAGAAGATTCATTAGACTCCAATAGCCCACCACACTTGTTGCAACAATTTCAGGGGCAAATAGGGATACACGATGGAGATGCAGACACAATTCAACTTGCGCAGAAATTGTGAGAAAGTGAGCGAAAGTATTTGGAGAAAGATAAGTAAGTGAAGGCCCTAGAGAACAAGACAGGAATAATGGAAAAAGAAATCCAAAGTCTTAAGAACATGATTCGAGAGAGGGTGATCGGTAGACAGATCCCAAAGAAGTTGAGGGCCTTAGAGAATGAAGAAAGTGTTACTTTGTCACAAGTTCATCTTAAGGAACTACCTTTAACTAGAAAACCAAGGAGTAGGCTATGGGAACAAAATAATCATAATAAAAAGAAGTACGTACCTACTCTAGAGGAAGGGACCCTAGATTAAGAATGAATATATGGAGGCCACGATAGAAGAATTCCTTTACGGGTTCAGGAGAAGCATAAGCAGAGGCTAGCCGTCGACCAATGCAAACTGAATTAGGGCAAAAGGAGACTTGAACACAATATGAGTTCAGTGGATATGAGAACCTACTTGAAATTAGAAGTGTAGGACGAATAAAGAGAATATTACCATAGAGAAAATCTCGAACCCAGCTAAAGTCACGGCTGATTAGGTGGTGAGTAGAAAGGAAAAGGAAGAAAAGATTCAAAAACTTATCGAAGATTTACTGGTGCAAAAAGAAAAAATTCGATAGCAAGATGGAAATTCACTAGAAGGATTGGCGCTTTCACTAAAGTCACCCTTTTTGAAAGAAATACAAGATTTGATCTATTGTAAAAAATTCAAAATGCCTCAAATCCCACCGTACATGGGAGAAATGGACCTAACGTTGCACATCAACCTCTTCAGAGAGATGATGATGATTTAAACTTTAATAGAGTTATAAATGTGCCGTCCATTATCCCTAATCTTGGAAGGGCAAGCAAGGTGATGGTATTAAAAATTTGAGGCCAAGAAGCATGAGAAGCTTGGATCAGCTTTGCAAACAGTTTGTTAATGAGTTCAGGAGAGCAGTAACCACAACAAATGAATCCCAATTTGTTATTGTTGTTAAAGTAAGGAAGTGACGAAACTTTAAAAAGCTTCATAAAGAAATACCATCAAGAGGTCATAGAAGCTGGGGTTTTTTCTCATCTCTTCATATTGGAAGGATTGAAAAAAGGACTACGAATGGATAGGGGTGGTTCGCCATACACAAGCGAACTATGATCATGTATGAGTAAGCTCGAAAGGAGATCTTCAAAGAAATCGAGATTAAACACCAGACAAAAGAAGAAGGGAAGATGTTAAAAGGATTCGAAAACAAGGGGTAGAGATTAAGGCCCGATGATAGAAGAAATAGGAGAGATACCCAAAGACTCGATCCTAGGCTCGTTCAAAGAAGGGATGAAGATTTCTAACCTCTATGATATGATGATAAACTTGAATAGAGACCAAGCCATGGATTCCAACCCCCGAAATATGAAGGAAGAGCAGAATAACCAAGGGAATTACCCCCTCTACTTAGCGAAAGAGTTACAAGAGTTACTATGGTGCAAAATAAGAGGAAGTTTATTGAATTGAGTACACCCTTGTCAGTAATTTACAAGAAAATCAAAGATTTAGGTCTATTACTTGAACCATGCCCCTAAGGTCTGCGTCAAGTGTTCACGATAAGGAAAGAAGATGTGTGTTCCATCAAGACCATGGGTGTACTACTGATCAGTGTCTGGACCTAAGGGAGCAGGTAAAAATCCTAGTATGGAATAATTATCTTGACCGATATAAAGCTAGAGCTCAAGAAATTGGAGAACGCCCCAAACACAACAGAATAGAATTGGAAGACTTAATCTATAAAAGCATTATGATTTCAAGAGGACCAACATTGGTAGAAAATTCCAATAATGCTAGGAAGAATTATTCAAGATGCTCATTACTAGATGCCTCCATGGGTCAACACATAATGAATGTCAAAGTAGATAAGAAGTCAAAATTAGCATTAGTCCTATTCATGTTTACAGACGAGGATGAAACTGGGGTGAACTACCCCCACTATGATGCCTTATAGTGACATTAAAGGTTGGTTCAGCCAAGATTGACAAAGTTTTAGTAAATATAGGGAGCTCAGTTGATATAATATTCAGGGGAATTTTAGAAACTCTCAACATTGAGGATCTAAAGATACGGCCCATCGATACAGCACTGTACAAGTTTGCTGATTTGTATATCCTCTCATTAAGCTCAGTTTAGCTACCGTTGATTATGGGGGATAAATTATATTAGAAAACCACAATGATAGAATTTCAAGTGGTGAAACTAAAAATGCCATACACCATGATTCTGAGAAAGCCTTTTCTGAGGAAAATAGAGGCAGTAGAAGACATACATTACTTGAAACTCAAATTTGGAACAACTAAAGGAATCAGGGTAGCAAGTGGTGATCAAAAAGTAGCTCGGACGTGTTTTGTAATCTTTTCTAAAAGATTCTACTATATAGCAACATAGCCTGTTGAAAGGATAGAAAAGGAAGATATAGAACAAAAAAAGGTGATAAAGAAATTGGAAAAGAAAAAAGGGTAAAGGGGAATGGAACGATAGCTGAGTTGGTAAAAAAATTAGAATCAATACCTTTAGATCCAACAAGGCCCAAATGACTCACAAAGATCGATTCTCAGTTACCCAAGTAAGAGAAGAAGAGACTGATAAACTTATTGAGAACACACATATATGTATTCGCCTAAACCCATGAGGATATATCGGGATTAACCCAAGGGTAATTTCACATCAGCTGGCTATCAATTTGACATTTAAGCCCATTAAGCAGAACGGAAGGTTTTCAACTAGGAAAAAAGGGCAATAATCAAAGAAAAAGTTGACAAATTGATCAAGGTGGGATTTATAAGAGAAGTGTATTATCCAAACTAGGTAACCAACATAATAATGGTTAAAAAAGCAAACAAGAAATGGAGGATGTGCGTCAATTTCACTAACCTAAACAAAGCTTGCTCAAAGAATAGCTTTCCACTCCTACGACTAGACCAATTGATGGGTGCGACAATTAGGTATAAGTTATTAAGTTTCATGCATGTGTTCTTAGGGTACAATCAAATTAAGATGCATGAAGCCGACTAAGAAAAGATAGCCTTCATGATCGACTAAGAGCTATACTATTACAAAATAATACCCTTCGATCTAAAGAACAAAGGGGCAGTATTTAAAAGGCTGGTGAACAAATTCTTCAAGCCGCTGATCAAAAACATAATGGAAGTATATATAGATGACATGATCACCAAGTTGCTTAAAAACGAAGATCATGTTAAACATCTGGAAGAAACCTTTTCCCTGTTCAATAAGTATAACATGAAGTTAAATCCTGATAAGTGCGCATTTGGGGTCAATTCTAGAAAATTTCTAGGGTTTACGGTTAACGAACAGGGAATAGAAGCAAATTTTTAGAAAATTCAAGCTATATTGAACATGAAGTCTCCGACAACGCTAAAGGAGGTGAAAGGTTTAACAAAAAGGTTGGCAGCACTAAACAGATTCATATCTAATGTTATTGATAGATCTTTCTATTTTTTTTAGGCTATTAAAAAAGAAAAAAATATGAGATGGATGAAGGAGTATTATATTAGCTTCCAAAAGTTGAAGGCCTACTTAGCGAATTCGCCCCGTCTGGTGAGTTTGCTAATAAAAGACACTTTGTATCTATATCTAGCAGTGATTGATCATACAGTAAGCTTAGTACTGGTGAAAGAAGATGAGAGGATTCACTGGCCAAGATACTACACTAGCAAATCACTGTTAAACATAGAAATAAGATATTCGCCCTTGGAGAAATTAGCCCTTGCACTAGTCATCGCAGTATGAAAATTATGCCTCTACTTTTAGGCTCATTCTATAATAGTTCTCACTGATCAACCTATACGACAAATATTACACAGACTAAATATCTTGAAAAATTGGTTAGATGGTCAATTAAGCTTAGTGAATTTCACATAAAATATCAAACCCACAAAGCTATCAAGGTCTAAGCGTTAACTGACTTTATTGCGAAAAGATTGGTATTAGAAGGAATGATGGTGAGGGAAGTAATCCAGCTGATGACAATTCAAGGAGAAGACATACGGACAGTGCATGCCTAGAATAACACATCAAAACCGATAGACAATAATACTCGAACCTTGAAGGATTCGACCCAACAAATGCCACAAGAATAATGAAAAGAGGCTTGACTCTGGTGTCTGCACATAGATGGAGCATTGAACATCTAAGGCAGAGGAGTTGAGATAATCTTGGTCAAACCAGAAAATGTAGCGCTAGCTTATGCCCTACACTTTGAGTTTAATGTAACAAACAATGAAGCAGAGTACGAAGCCCTACTAGTTGGGCTTGGTTTAGCACTCTCAATTGGGGTGAATTATCTCGAGATAAAAAGAAACTTACAATTGGTGATGAACCAGGTCTCTGGACAATACCAAGCAAGGGGTAGGAACATGCGTGCCTATCTGAGCAGAGCTGTAGAATTGATGAAATGCTTCAAAAGGGTCATGATAACCTAAATCTCACAAACAGTGAATGTCAAGGTTGATGTCTTGGCAAAATTAGCCTCAACCTTGCATGGGAAGTTCCCAACAATAATTCCTGTGGAAATAATATGCCAAAAAAATGTAAGGCAGTCGATGGGAGAAATTTATCAAGTCAACGCAACGTACCAAATCTTAACTTGGATAGAACCAATCAGAGAATATATCCTAAATCACAAATTTTCAGAAGACAAAGAAGAGGCCAGAAAGATTAAGAATAAATCTTTGTGATATTTGATAATTAATGGAGTATTGTACAAATGAGGATTTAGATTGCCATAATTGCAATGTGTGGACGAAAATGAGGCAAACTATGTGCTTAAAAAAGTCCACATAGGTAGCTGCGGTGATCATGAAAGGGCCATGTCATCGGCATACCACATTTTACATCAACGATAGTATTGGCTGACGCTTTAGTGAGATGTGATAAAACAATACAATCTTGTTCAAGTTGCCGGCTTCATGGTGACATCCCTTAACAACCACTTGAATAGCTCATTATTCTACTCAGTCCATGGCTTTTGCATAGTGGGGACTAGACCTGATCAAACCACTACCAACAGGATGCGCTCACATGAAATATGTGATATTCGCCATTGACTATTTTACGAAGTGTTGGAAGTAGAGCCCTTGGCTACCATAACGACGAAGAAGACCACTGCGTTTGTGGAAAGAAACTTGATCTATAATTTCATAATCCCTCGCATCTTGATAGTAGACAATAGGAAGTAGTTCGATAACACAAACTTCAAGAAATTTTGTGCTGATCTGAGTATCGACCTCAGATTCGTTTCTCTTGCCCATCTAAAAGCAAACAGGCAAGTTAAGGTAGTAAATAAGACCATCAAGAAAACACTAATTAAGCAACTTGACAATAAGAAAGGATCGTGGGTTGATGAGTTATCTGAAGTCCTTTGGGCTTATAGAACAACAACTTGGACCGCGAGTAGTGAAACACTATACTCCTTAACTTTCGGTTTTAAGCGTTAGTACTAGTAGAAATCGAAGCACCTTCATTCAGAGTAAAGCACTTCGATGAACTCAAAAATTATGAGTTAATGGGATTGGGCTTGGATCTGTTAGAAGAAAAGCAAGATTAGGTGGTTGTCAAGATGTTGTTCAAAATGGGTCTGTGAATTATCCTTAAATGAAGTTTGTAGTGAAATTGCTAATTTCTCTGAAAATTGGGGGGCTTAATGTTTGAGAGAATGGCCTGAGTCCTAAGCGATTAATTGGCCTTATGCCAGCAAACCCAAATATCTGTTTAGTTTGGATGGGGTCTACTTAGATTAGCTGAGAGTAGATCCTAGTCAGATCATATTTGGTCAAGAGGGTTCAGCTAATGTCGTTTAAGGAAATTGCAACCTATCAGGACTCTTATGAAAATGGCAAACTAACTAAAATTTGTAATTTTAATCTAATACGTATTAGAATTCTGTTATGATCTACTTCGAATAATATTAGGATAAGGATACCAACAATATATGTATGTGTGTGTGTGTTATGCCTTTTCAGGTAAGGAACTCATGTTATTCTTTCGATCTAGCGGTAAAATTGACTTTTGAGCAAATAAAATTAAAAGAAAAAAAAAAAGCAAAGAGCAAGTTCAATCTTTGCTGAATGATATCGAAGCCACAAATTTCAATGTCAACAAGAGGTTTAAAGTTAAATATCAAACTAATTAATAATGTCAATATCATGTTTTAACTTAACTTAAACATATAAATCTTAATAACATTGTACTTGTAAATTTTGTCATGAAAAATTTAAATTACAATAAAAAAATTGCATGTAAAAATATAAGTTTCTAAAAATCATTGTCAAAGGATACAAAAGGATCCCATCAATTTCATAAACCTAAAATCTAAGATATAAATGTATGAAATAAAAAATGACAATATTATATTTATAAAAGGAACTAAAAACAAAAAAAAAAAAAGAAGATATAGCACAAAAAATAAAAAGTTGCAAATAAATCGATGTTGCACTTTTTATATCATTATATAAAAATTTATATGTGCACAATGTTATAAAAATTAAAAGGAAAAATTTACAAATTTCAAAAGTCCCTAATATCAATTTTGAAGATATAATAAATAAGTGTAAGTTAATATTGACAAAATGATAATATTATATTTGTGAACAAAACTAAAACATTTTTAAATCTTGATATAAAATAATTTAAAGATTAAAAATTTCTTATTAAACTACATATTTTTTTAGTATCAATCATGTTAAATTTAATTATCATAATTAATATATTAATGTCTAGTTTTAATTTTAAAGGACCAAAATAAGTGCACTACTATACTAGAACTTTTTCATCTCAGTATTATAAAATTTTTTGTATTGAATTTTTTTTTAAAATTTCACTAGATATAAAGATATGACTTATAAATAATAGATATAAATGACAAATATTATATTTGTAAATAGAACTTGCAGCTTATGAATCAACTTCACATTTATAATCTTAACAAAAAAATTTAAAATAATAACAAAATCAACACTAAAAGTGTGAAAATTAGCATTTGTACGCCACATAAAAAAATGAAATTATTAATAGCATTTGTTAAATTGTGAAAAATTAGTTTGACTTTAAATTAAATTAGTGTGAAAATTGGTTCGCAATAAAAAATATTAAATTACAATGTTAAAAATACTTGAATGTAAAAATATAAATTATAAAAATTAAAATTTATTGAAAATATAAATTATATAAATTAAAATTTAAAAATAAATTTAATAAATCATGTGTAATATTTAACATAAAAAATTTAACATAAATTAAATAATAATATAAAATTTTATATGTGAAACACAATGTTTATAAAATATAATAAATAAAAATAAATAAAAATTTCATAAATTCCTTATATCAACATATAAAATATATAGATATATAAATAATTGCATAAATCCTGCATACTTGCACCAAGGCCAAAGCATTGATAACCTATGCACCTAAGGCCTTGATAACCGCTACACGCGTACATAGCTCCCCTTGGCCTTTATTGCCTGCATACTGTCGTGTGTTGGAAAGTTGGCAAAAATTTCGGCTACGTGCAGCATTTAAACAAGCTCACATACATTGTCCAAGTAAGTCTTGAAACCCAAGATCACTTTGTGTGTGTGTGTTGGCATGAGTGGAGAAGCAATGCACTGTCAAAGAGAAGAAATTGCAAGTGAAAATGGTAGAGAGAAAGAGACCCACGTTTTGCCTTTGTTTGGAATGGAAGTGGTTGGTTAATTTCATTACACTACACTTTACATTTATATACATGAAATGAATGGATGAGATTTGGCCCCTATACAAATGGATGGTAAAGATTACATTACACATAAAAATCCTAACTATCACCACTAAACATAAACTTTGGCCAATTAGTTCACTTACAAACAATGGGGTGTATTTACAAGCATGGCCACATTGGGCCTAAACAAATACAAAGCATTTGGGACAAATCCAAGCATATATAGCCCACATGTATGCAGATCCAAGCTATCCATATCATCATGGATTGCCCCAAATCAACCACCAAGTCTCCAACACCTTAATTCACCCTCACATGCTTGTTAGCTTGCGGCGCACTGTTCATTGATGGCACTATCCATCAGCGAACCGTTTTGCTTGCACACTTATGTGTCAGAAGGTGCTGCTTGCGTGCCCATGTGCTGGAGGTTGCGCGCTGATGTGCCGCTACATCTTCAGTGATTCTGCTTGCATTTTGGGGGCGTGTGACACTCTCCCCCACTGAAATTCTTGATGCCCTCGACAAGCTCCCTGTCGAGGACTTGAGTTCGGCCAGCTACATTCTGCTTTCGCCTACGTGAACCGGTATGAACTGAGCGCGCTGAATCTTCCTTGATGTTGCGGATGCTAGATGTCACTGATGCTTGGCTTTCGGGCTTGGATTTTTTGGCATGATTAGCTTCACACCTTTGTAGAAGTTGTTTCAGCAGTCCTGGTGGCACCATGTCGCCACTAAATTGGAGCTTGCCCTGGTCTTCCCTGTAATACCAAGCCTCGGAGACGAAGTACCATTTTCCTTGTGCTGTGACAAGCAAGTCTCTGCTCCATTTACCACCTGGAAAGTCGACAATACTCTACTGCCAACTCAAATTCGCTCAATCGGCACTTTGTGTCGCTTCCCCGCATCATAAAATTCCATGCACCCGTCTTCAGTAAATGTGAAGGGTAGCAACCTATCAATGAATTCATTGCCCAACACAAGCTTGAAGTCAATCATCGGCACCACATACAAGTCGATCTTGCCATGCCAAGTTCCGATAATGATGGGTACACTACGAGCAACTCCACAAATCGACGGAGAGGGTTGATCCACAACCTTAATCCATCTTGGCTCCTAGCTTAGTACCAACCACAAACTTGCTGCTGACTTCTCCAAAATCAAGCATTGGTTGACATCGCAATCAATAAAACCCTTAAAGCTCACCCCGTTTATGCTGGCATTGATGAACTTAAGCGTCTTCCTGGGTTCTAGCTTCCATTTTGATGTGGCCTTGGACATCTCTCCCTCTTGCGCCTGTTTGGCCTTCATTAAGTTGAGGAATCGTAATGCTCCAATCCGGGCATTCTCATCTAATTTGAACGAGCTTAGCAATGCATTAAGGCGGTTCTGCTACGGGCACTTTTTGATGTGATGATCCCTGCTACACAAGTAGCATATCCGTTGCTTCCGCTCACATTGCTTGTCAAACTGCCCCTTACTGCCATCTCACTGTTCTAGAGTTTTCAGTGGTCAACCCATCTCATATTGGGGTCCTGACTTGTGAGGCTTCACTCCCCCACCTTTGTCATAGCCACTCTTAGTTGGGCTTCAGTTCTGGTCACGTTTCAAAGACTCTCGGTGATGCTCAATCAAGGACTCCGTCGCTGCAATTGCCAAGGTAAGGTCTTCGACATTTCTTCTCCGCAACTCTTGCTCTACCTATGGTTGTAACCCATCTATGAAGAACAGTAACCGGCTTTTCTCCGACGTGTCAGTGATCTCAAGTATGAGTGAATTATACTCTTGTACATACTCCGCTATCGACACTTGGTACCTCAATCCTCGGAGCTTCTTTATCGCAGCCTCCTCAATATTCTTTGGGTAAAATTATCTCTTCAACTCACCCTTAAAAACCTTCCAAGTATCAATCTGGCACAAACCCCTCTCCATCTTCGTATATCGGCGTCTCCACCATAATGCCGCATCACCATCGAAATAAAGAGTAGCGATACTAATTCGAAGCCCATCTTCATGCATTTAAATGGCGTTGAAGTAGTGCTCCATCATCCATAAGAATGTGTCAATTTCCTTAGCGTCCCACTTACCTTTAAATTTGGGTGGATCCGGAACCTTAATTCGTGGTGTATTGCTCACACCTACACTTGAAGCGATGGTGGTTTTGCAAAGTGCAAGGTCGTGCTGAACCTCTCCCGACTTCGCTTTCATGCCGTCTATTTAAGCCAACACCATTCCCTTAAACTCATCCATGGCCAGCTTCATAGAATTAGCAAAAGTGTCGAAAGTATACTGAAGTTGACTTTCGACAAAGGTAGCACCATTCGTCTCGCGTTCTGCCACTCTATCATTGAGGCTGTCGAGACGCTCATGAATATTGCCCAAGAAAAGCTCAATTCTAGCCAACCTAGTTTTGAATGAACTCATCATCTCCTTGGACACTCCCCTCTCCTTCACTACCTTCTTCGAACTTTGGGCAACATTTCTCCCCTCACGCTCCATCTCAGCAACACTACTAGCTTCAATATCCTTGGCTGCCATTTTCAAGTTCCACAACACAATTCTACCAAGCAAAGTTTGACAACACAAAATCCACCAACCCATATCACAAGGCCAAACTTCACAATAGCAATCCACAACACCTAAATTCCACAATAACCAAAGATTTCACAGCAATTAAGCTTCAAAACCCCGAATTTTAGCTACTATTCACACCAAATCCTAGGTTCTAAAATCCAAGATTGCTCAAGTTAGCAACAATATCTAATTACCCACAAGTTGCAGAGGTTCTTACCACACAATAGACATACAAATGGCTCTGATACCACATTGTCACGTGCTAGAAACTTGACAAAAATTTCGGCTACGTGCGGCACTTAGACAAGCTCACATGCATTGCCCAAGATCACTTTGTGTGTGTGTGTTGGTGTGAGTGGAGAAGCAATGCACTATCAAAGAGAAGAAATTGCAAGTGAAAATGGTAGAGAGAAAGAGACCCACGTTCTGCCTTTGTTTGAAATGGAAATGATTGGTTAATTTCATTACACTACACTTTACATTTATAAACATGAAATGAATGGATGAGATTTAGCGCCCATACAAATGGATGGTAGAGATTATGTTACACATAAAAATCCTACCTACCACCACTAAACATAAACTTGGGCTAATTGGATCACTTACAAACAATGGGGTGCATTTACAAGCATGGCCATATTGGGCCTAAACAAACACAAAGCATT
Source organism: Azadirachta indica (assembly GCA_022749755.1). Classification (NCBI taxonomy): domain Eukaryota; kingdom Viridiplantae; phylum Streptophyta; class Magnoliopsida; order Sapindales; family Meliaceae; genus Azadirachta; species Azadirachta indica. The sequence goes on from CM040442.1 coordinate 18,533,264, forward strand.
TGGGACAAATCCAAGCATATATAGCCCATATGTGTGCAGATCCAAGCTACCCAATATCATCATGGACTGCCTCAAATCAACCACCAAGCCTCCAACACCTTAAATTGACTCTCACATGACTGTTCATCAGTGGCCCTATTTTGCTTGCACACTTGTGCGTCAGAAGGTGCCGCTTGCGTACCTATGTGTTGAAGGTTGCATGCTGATGTGTCACTACGTCTTCAGCGATTCCGCTTGCATTTTGGGGGCACGTGACAATACGCGATTAGTCTGGAGACAAGAAATGCTTGCCTAAGCGAAGGGAAAGGAGTGAGTCTAACACGCACAAATGCAAGTCTTATGACTAGGCCTCACATAGACGCTAGCAAGTGTAAAGTCTTGGCTTGAACCTGTTGGCCTAACCTTCAAACGAGTTAGGGCGAAGGTAAAGTTTGAGTTAAGGCGAGTTAAGCGGGGGTGGGGGGTTGAGGGAGAGACAAATCAGAGCAATATAAGGCTGAAGCTTAGTGGATTATGCCAACAAGGCTACTCTGCCATTTATACAATACCTTGTTGCATATTTATGTTGTCTGCAAAGGATTCTACCTACTACTCATTTGGAATTAAGCTTCAAGGTGGCCTATGACATGTGCCTCTAAGGACCCAAGTAATTTTTCTGACACCTCTAACTTCAAATTCCAAAGGTCTAGAGGATCGATAGGCCATGCTTTCACGATTTATATTCGTATTGAAAATCAAAATCAAACAAGTTTTTACCTTTTTATTCCACACGAGATTACTATTCTTATTGACTTATCTTAGGACACTTGCATTATCTTAGAACTTGAATCGAATTTTAATTGAGTCAATTGATTCGGTTTGATTTTCTTTTAACCACAATTTATATTTTTTGAGTTTTATTCACAATCAACCAATAAATTTGAGAATATCAATAGCTATATACTATATAGTGGATAAGGTTGTAAAATATAATTTTTTAATTTTTTTAATTATAATTTCTACATTTTATAATTTTTAATTATTATTTTTAGTTGTTTTATTATAATTTTCAACTTTTTTGTTGAATTTTGAACTTTTTATTATATTTTTAAGATTTTCGAAATACAACCAATAAGTTGGGAGTTATAATAGAAGAATGAGAAATTGCATCGAAAATATTAAAAAAAAATTGAAAATTATTATGTATGTCATTATAGTCATAAATCTTAAGTCTATATTATCAACAGGTGTACGGCCATATGAAATAGTAAATACATGAATATGTTTTAAAGATCATTTACTCAATTAAATCTTGTTATATATCCGCTTAATTTAAAACCGAACAATTACCAAAATGGGAATGTCAATGAAAAAAATTAGTTTAAATGTCACGATTGGAAGCAATGTTGTCGTTACAATATAATCATCCAATCTTAACACATTCTCAGTTCCAAAATATCTGCGATTACACAACCTATGATTTTAATTAGTTTAATTAGTTTAATATCTCCAATCAATTTCTCACATACTAATAACAATGAAGGATATGTACAAGTAGTCTTCCCTGTAATATATATTGAAGACTGATGTTGGAATCCTAAACCTAAAGAATAAAAATCAAAGATCAGAAAGACAGCTGATTGTGTAAAGAAATTAAGATGTTTGAAAAGAGGAAAATCAGACTCATTAATCTTCAAATTATATATATATATGTATAAAAATATATATAGAGAGAGAGGGAGATTGAAGAGAGACAGTAGTGTTCATAAAGAAAAACAAATGCTCAAAAACAAAATCATAATTCTAATGCCTGTAAAAATGTAAGATGTACTGAATCTGGGATTGAAGTAGCAATGATTTCTTCAAGTTAAGCTTTACTTCCAGTAGCTTAATTTCTTTCCATTTCTTCTCCAATTCAGCTCTCTGAGTTTCACCAATCAGTTGAAGCATTTCTTTAATAAAATCTTCCTTGAACCCCATGTTATTATAACCATGAAAACGGACCATCTCCTTCATGCTTAATTCACTTACTGCCTTCATCTTCGTCGGTTCCATTAAAGAAGAAAAAGAAGAAAAGAACCCACGCTCAAGAGTTTTCTTCTCGACTTTTCGATTTCTATAAATATTATTTTATTAATTAATATTTAATGTAAATATAAGGTTTCCTTCTTCAACTTAGAAAAGTGTAGCATTTATTATACGGGGAGAACACTTTCTAAAAAATTGATAGCATAAATTATCGTAAATGATATATTAGCATACATATAGACTCTTGGATTGCACTATAAAATATACATAAACAATGAAAGTGTGTTATAAATTTAACGGGTGCTTGTTTATTCAATCGAAAAAAAGCAAAAAAAATTATTACTTTAAATCTATTTTAATATTAAAACTTAAATATATTTTTTAACTAATTTCTTATATTAGTTTGGATATTTCTAATTTTCTTCACATAAAATTCATGAGAAAAATTTTGTCACACAATTTTCCTTTATATATTCTATCTAAAACATGTAGGATGATCAGAAAAATATTATTTTAAAATACGTACTTATAATTCTTTTATTTTAACTATTTTCCTCCATTTCACATTCTTTTTGAATCTTTTAATCACGATTGGTAAATTTTTTTAATTTTGTTAATTCTAATATATATAATAGTAGTTTATAATATTAGAGGAAATTAAAATAAAATATTATTGGTCTAATAAATTAATTTTTTTTAGTTTTGTTAATATCCTAGTGTGGAAAGATGCTGAAAAAAAAAAAGTGTACTGCTTTTAAAATTTTCTGTCAATATTGCGTACGAAAATGCAAAAGCTATTTTGATGCCAGTAATGTTCATTCAAGAAACCCATAAATTTTTTTTGAGAGAAAGATAACCATAAAATTATAATTTATCTTTATAATTAAATAATTTGGATTTTCACTTGGCAAATAATTTAGAGGTTAAGGGAAGTTGCATTCAAGTAGCACAACCATTGGAGCAAAATAGAAAATTATTCATTTTTTTTTTCATTAGTAATTGGTAGGATACAATTAATAGTAATCAAAAAGTAAAACTCACAACCAAGATATATTATGTGAATAGGTTATGATAAATTTTTTTTTGGTTAATTATTATGTTAGAAATTTTTATAGTATTTTGATCATATAATTTGTATACATAAAATGATAATGAAAATTTTTTTTTCCTCAAAAATGCACATAAAAATTCCTTTTTATCTTGAAATTGTCATTGGCCTATAAATTTGAATTTCCTAAGGGTAAAAGTATATTATAAAGTATCAAGTTATTCTGGACTTTTCATTAATATAGCTTATGCCATAGTTGTTTTATCATTTTTAACAAAAAATTTGATTGATTTGCCTTTCAAATGAAAACAAATGTTATTCTGTTAATGCGCTGCATGCATTGTCTTAATGCATTTATAAGAAGAATTAATAAATATTAGATGCATAAAAAAAAAATACTGGGAATACAAAATTTAAGTAATCTTTTTTAAATATTTTTAATTTTAACCTTTTTTGGGAATAAGAAATTCCAAATAATCATTTTTTATCATTTTATTTTGATTCCAAATTCAAAAGAAATGTTCTCTCTTTAAATCTTTCCTCAAAACTGTTAACTTATTGCAGCCAAAATGATTGTTTACACAATAAAACTATTAAATTCAAAATTCATATTCGGATTCCACATCAAATGAACTAAAAATAAAATACATTAAACAAAGATAATTTAATATTAATTTTAATAACATACATTTATTTGATACAATTTTAATTATTTGCAAATAACCTCTAACAATTTATATTATTCTTTTTTGTTTAAAAAGTTACAAATAAAATTTTTTATGAAAAATAATCTTGCCCCTTTATTTTTTAAAATAAAATAGTGATATTTTATTTCAATGCAAAGTTTTTTAAATAATCTTATTATTAGACCTTACTTTTCAAAGCGCGCTAATACTCTTGTAAATCTAAAATGAGAGTACAGGTGACAAGTGAGTGTTACAGGAATACAAGAAGGAAGATAGTTACGAAGAGCAGTGGGTGGCGTAAGGATATATGATGGTTTAAATAGATAATTCTTTTTCTGGGGAACATAATGGCGAATTCAGAATTTATCTTTATGATCAAATAATTTGGATTTTCACTTTGGAATTATTAATGTTCACAACCCAAAAAAAAAAAAAGTTATGTAAACAACGTTAGTATGTTAACGTGTTGCATACATTATCTAAATGCATTATAAAAAGGTATTCGGATTACAAAATTTAAGCAATCTTTTTTTATATATTTTAATTTTTAATTTTTGGGAATAAAAAATTCCAAATAATCATTTTTTTTTATCATTTGAGTATAATTCCAAATTGAAAAGAAATGTTCTCTCTTTAGTTTTCTCAAAAGTATGAACATATTATAAGCTTTAAGTTTTATAAAAACAAAATCTGCATTAATGGATAAGCAAATGGGTAAGAATTAATTCAAGCTAACTCAAATCATAATCTCTCCATCCAACCAACAACACTTCTTCAAGTTGAGAGTTAATTAAGCTATATATTACATTATAATTGAGCTATATATATACACAATAATCTTTAATTTGTACACAAATTTATTTCAACCAAAATGACTGTTTACACAATAGAACTATTAAATTCAAAATTCATATTCAGACTCAACACCAAATCCACATCAAATGAACTAAAATAAAAATATAGTAAACAAAGATAATTTAATGTTAATTTTTAATAATATACCTTTATTTGATACGATTTGAATTATTTACAAATAAGCCCTACCAACTTGTATAATTCTTTTAGTTTAAAAAATAAAAAATAAAATTATTTTTATGGGAAATAATATTACCCCTGTACTTTTTAAAAATAAAATAATGATATGTTATTTCAAATTTAAAAATAAAGCATAAGGTTCTTTATTTGTTTTTATATATTGGTCATCTTTAAATTTTATATATTAAATTATACAGTCTTGCTCAAAATTTTGACTAGAAAAATGTATTCAGAAATACATTTTGTTGGTTCTCTATGTGTTGTTTCATAATGAATTTATGAAGGTAGCTTTTGTGTGTAAAGATAAGAACAGGTTATTAGTGAAAAACCTTTTATTTTTCAAAATTAAATAAAATATAGAGGACAGAGATAAATAATATGTGGCCCAACAAAAAGATTTTGTAAACAATATTTAACTCTGGAAGCAAGTTTTCTTTTCCTTTTTCAAGCAAAATATAGAATTTTATTATAGTACTTTCAAATTCTTTTAATTACCAAAATAATCTTTTAATTTAATAGCGCGATAAAATATTTGAAGAATTTGAAAATTCTATGTTCTTTTATTATTTTAGGAAATCAACCAAAAAGTTACGTGCAAATTGATAAAAAATTAAAAAAATAGTGAAAATTTATTTTGATATTAACACAAATTTTTTTGGTAATATCTAAATTTATTCTTCTATAACTAATTTTAATCTCCCATAAAGTTTGTGAAAAATTGTCATATAATATTGTTTTTACATGTTCTAAAATATGTAATATGATGAAAAGATTTTTGTTCAAAAAACTTTTATTTGTAGTATATATTTGTCGTCAATTTGTTTTCTTATTAACATAAGCCAATTTTTAAGTTTTAATAAAAATATATTAATTAAGTTTAAAATATTAGAGTAAATTAAAAACCTTTGGCAATAATCTTCTTAGAGAAAAATTAACTATTTTTATAATGATGTTAGATAGTCGGTATTGAGTAATATGCGACTTTTTAAATATTTTATATTTAAAATACAAATTTGAAGTGAATTATCTTTTTTATTATTATTTTATTTTATTTTATTTTTGTTGAATCTTTATATATTTGATTAATTCAGTAATGAGTTGCATTTATTGCGAGAATGATCACTAAAATGGTAAGGAAATTCGAACATAAAATTTCAATTTATATGTGTTGTTTATTTCCATTTTAAATTGTATTTTTATTTGATTATAAATTCAAAGAAATGATCCCTCTTTAAAAATGGATCAATTGATCAAGATAACTATAAATGAAGATAAAGCTATACACCTAAATGTGGGTGAAGATGTCAAGTCATGCCAATATCAATGTATTTAAGCAAAATTATTGTATCCAAGATAAAGTTAGGTTAGTATACACTTTAAGGTATAAATTCTTTGAGAGTCTAAATTTTATGGGTCAGTCGATTAATCAAATGGGCCTTAGTTTGAGCACAACTTTTTTTTTTTTAATTAATAAAGAAAATTCTCATCTGGTGTTATTTTGAGTTGATGAAAATAACCAAAAATTTTGGTAATATATCATGTTTACTAGATAATTGAGAAATTTCTTATTAAACTAATGTTTATTATGCATGATTAACTTAATTTTTTTTTTATCTAAAATAATGTTATAACATTTTAATAGTAAAGGATATATATTCCCAGAAATTTTAAAAAATAATGTTTTTGTTGCCTTACTTTTACACTGACATTTGCATCCTTTTGGTCATCTTTTTTGTTAGGATTTTATTAGTCGAGTCTTTGTTGTTTGAGAAACCGAAAATAATGATCATTTTGCAACCCTTATCCACAAGAAGAATTTGTTATTCGACTAACATTGGTTAATTGAGAATAAGATTTTGATTTCATAGTAATAAGAATTCAAAGTTTTCTTATGGCTAATTTTTAAGATATTAGTGGCAAACATTTTCAGAAAATACAAATTTGAAGTAGGGTACTTTGTGCTAGAAAAGATGCAAGTAATCTCATAAAAATATATAAGAATTTGCTAATTTTTTCTACTTTCTCCCACTCATCTTTAGAAGGACATTACTTTTAATTAGAGTCACTTAATTGTATGAGAGAGAAAGCATTCTTATAATATAAAGCACTTTCAAGCGTAAGAAAAAAATAGAATTCCATCTTGTGGGAAAAACTTGTATTAATCCTTTCTTATTGTCTAGAGACACTTACCTATCACACTCCAAAAATTTTTGTTTTCTTATCTACACCCTTTGAGATATTTTACACTCTCATAAACCTTTTCCACTTCTCCCTCAATTTCTGCTAATCCCTCTAGAATTATCAAATTAATAATATGTGCACAATAACAAAAAAAAAAAAATCTTTATAGGACAATAATGCTCTTCTTATTTTCAATTGACCTTTTAATATCTGAACACAAACATCATTAGACGTCTTGTCTAAAGTCGATGAAAATATTTTTATAAATACCTTAATCACAGGTTGTTGCAGAAAACTAGCCAAAGATATATTGTTCTAACATTGTTCTGATTGAACCAAGATTGCAACCTGATGAGAAATTACTAAGTCTGACCAGATAATGAACACAAAACTTAAAAATAATAAACAAGATAAGAAAACAAACAAGAATTATGTGGTTCAACAAAATTGCCTACGTCTATGGAGCAAACACATGTAAGATCCTTTATTAGAAGAAGAAGATGGAATCTGTATATGATGGCTTTTTTCTCTCAAATTAACTCTCTTCAGTTTCTCCCTCTCTTCTCCCTTACCTTTCAATACTCTAGAGTACATGGTTTTTATAGTGTCCCTAGAAATCCTAATTCAAGTAGGTTTGCTATCCTAATTCAAGTAACTTTGGTATCTTCTTCGAGTCTATATAACAAGGCCTCCTCGATTCCTCAGGTCCTTAGGTACCTGGATACCAAATCAAGTCTTTTTCGAGTCAGGATGACTACTCCACCTTGACTCTTTGAGTCCTAAGGTTCTTGGGTACTCAGGTATTAGGATACTGATCAAGTCCTCTTTAAGTTAAAATGACTACTCCACCTTGACTCTTTTGGCCCTCAGGTCCTCGAATACTTGGATATCAGATCAAGTCCTCTTTAAGATAGGATAACTACTTTACCTTAACTCCTTGAGTCCTTAGGTCCTTGGGTCCTCTAGCACTCAAATACGAAATTAGGTTCTTTTCAAAATTTGAAGCATCTATTCTTTACACATAATAATGATAATATCTTATCAACTAAATATATTCAGTATGTGGAGATGACATGTTGCAAAAATTTAACATCCTTTTTTGTAGTTTCCATTCTTTGTCAATAAAATGTGTCGTCAAACACAAATAACTATTTGTGGTAATAGAAGTCCATAAATTAGAAGTTAAAGATATTCTACCAAGAACATCTTCCAACACGCAAATGATTTTCTTTTTAACTTTTATACATCTTTAGCATATCTGACTTTCTAATGTTTCTAATTATTGTGGCAGCTGTTCTTCCAAATATTCATGAACTTTTATAATACCCTTATATTTAACAAATTAAAAAGACAAGTCATGCATCACCAAAGCAGAACACAATAATTTACGATACACGTTAGGATCAAATTTGATAACATGAACTAACATAGATTTTGAAGCATGATCAATAAGCATCTACCTAGAATCACGTGGCATCATCAACTTAAGACAAGTAGTTATGTTTTTTTTCATATTACCTATACTACTCGTACTTAGACAAATGTAAACAATGCCACACTTTTTGTACTTTATTTTTTGTTTTCCATTTAGAAATTGATTGATTGGAAATTTCTCAAATAATATTCAAACTTCTAAAATAAGCTTCCATTTGTGTTTTCCAATATATTCTTAGTAACTTTTTTTGATATTATCCTTCAACCGAACAATTATGGACCTTATATAAAAATAATATATAAGGTCCATAATAAAATGAATATACACACACACACACATCCACAGATATATATATATAGGAGTGATAATTTGGTATACGACATGATTATTCAATAAAAATTCAATGCCATGATAAATGAACAATTTATTCTACCTATTCCAATTAATAAAGTTTTATTTTATAAGAAGAATAAAAGATAAAGTCAAAATAATAAACAGCGATATAAAGTTTTTATTCTTAAAATATTACTTTGAAAAACATGAATGAATATATAAAAAATATGGTCATCTTGGTAGATCCCATTACTAAAGATTAATTGCTAACTATATTGATCATGTAGATCATATAGATTTGATTAATTAGCATAATTTCATATTTGTTATTTTGATGTATCTTTTGACTTGTCTATGTTGATAAAGTTATAAAAAAATAATGTGAACATAAAATATTTTGAAAAGTCTATTGAGACTATTTAAGTTAAATGTTGAATAACTTATTGAAATTTGTTCATAAAGATGAAAACATTCAGCTAGAAAGTATTTACTTGCAATGTATGGGAGGAAATTTTTTTCTCTTTAATTGAGATGTGACTGCCATGAATCATATATTAATATGAATAGTTGAAAGTTTATTGATCTTGTTATTATCAGTTAACACTTATACATATTTTATTTAACTTGTGTCCCAAGTCGGAGAAGGTAAAAATTTTATTACTATATGGCCCTAATGTTCACGATCAAATTAATTAATCTACAATAATAAATTTGTATTGAGTGCCTACATCTACAATTTAGGAGCAGTGATTTTTAACAAATCACTCTCATTTTAAGGTTACCGATAATTTATTTAAAGAAAAAATACTAATTTCATCCCTGATAGATTTTAATAATATCATTTACATCCCTAATGCTTCAAAATTACACTTTCAATCCCTATGTCATAACATGTCTATTAACTGTTAGTATATTTTTTATTTGACACATTTCCCCTTAACTAAATTAAATTTGTATTAGGCCTAAATTAATGCAAAAAATATAACAAAACATCTTTTTATTAAGATTATAATTTGCTTTTATTTTTTATTTTAACAAATAATTATTAAATAACATGTTTTTAGATTATAAAAATTAAAAAAACATTATTCATAATAAGGATTTACAAAACGTCTTATTCATAAATGTTTTTTACAAGAAATTTAGGTTTTATTATTTTTTTATTTTTATTTAATTTTAACACACAAATGTAAAAAAATAAAAAGAAATAAAATTATTTAGATTTTATTATTTTTTAAATTTTATTATTTTATTTAATAATATCAAAATATATGAGGGACGAAACTAATATTTTTCCTTATTTAAAACACTTTAATTATTGATGGATAGAAGCAAAAAAAGTAAAATTTCTTATAAATTAATTATTTCACTGTAAAAGGTTCTCTAACCTAATCTAATACAAGTTTACAACTTTATATTTGAAATATTTGCCATCAAAAGAGAATTATAAAGAGGAATAAGTTAGAAAATACATTAGTGTGTTTAAAATATTGTTGATTAATTATGATTTTAACGAAAAGTTTGAGTTTAACAAAATTTGAAATTCAGACCATATACTAGTTGAACCAACACTAACAAATTACCAAAATTAATTCAATACTCTTTAGAAAATGACACTATTATTCAAAATTAAAATTCTGTTCTGCAAACTTTATATATGATTTCATATAAAAATATTGCATAGAGCAAATGCAAAAGCATTCAAATTTTTAAAATAGATTTGCATGTAGTTAAGGATGTTGCATTTGGGTTTAGTGTAATGAATTCACTAGGTGGTCTCTTCCCCCCTCTTAACATTTGCAAAGATCTCATGCTTAATTCATGGAACATACCCAACTTCCGTTTTGTCTAATAGTTGAGGCTATTGCTCTATTGCAACTCTTGATTTGCTGGGCTATTTTATTGCTTGCTGTGTTGCTGTATAGTCGCGGCTTCAGCTCTTCTGCTGCTCTACTTGCTGCATTGCTGCAGTTTCTTCTGCGGCCCATGTTTGCGGTTGCTTGCTGCAGAAAACAAAAGCTTTTGCTGCTGCTGGCAATTGCAGGCTCTTTGCTGGATGCGATAGCTGCTGGTTTTCGCTGCTTTTTGCTTCTGCTTTTGCTGCTGGATTTTGTATTCTGCTGCTTATTACTTTGCTTTTTAAGCCGGAAAGGCTGCTCTTGTATTTCTCCTTCTCTTTATCCTATTAACATATTATTTTCATTTAAAAAAAAAAGGACGTTGCATTTGACAAGTTAGTGTAAAAAATTAATTTACATTCTAATACATTGACATTAAAATAATCATAATAACATTAGTTCAAATAAAGCTACAATTAATATTAATCATGAAATAATAAACCAAATTAAATTTAATTAAATTAATTAAATACCAGTATGCTAAGCATTGAAATGACACATCTTAATTTATCATGAAATAGTCAACAATCTGTACTCTTTTCTTGTTGCTAATCTGTAGTTTCAAGAATCTATATAATATTAATTAATGCTGCTTATTGGGAACAGGATTCCAATATCGATCTTCAATTAAAATTAGTAAGAAGCACTGGTAGAACTCTTTATAGCGACGGAGAGGTTTGGATGTTGGACCAGTAATGGACAGAAAATTAATCACAGATATAATTGCAGATACTTTGGAAAACAGAAATTCTGGGGATAGAACGGTTCCAACCAGAAAGTCCATTCAATCAATACATAAAATTAAATCTTTCTTATTTCCAATCCACCTACCTTAATTAATTTATCCTTTTAAATATTGTAGTAGAGATATTACATACTTGAAATGCAAAAGATTTTTTTTGTAAGTTGTTAAGATAATCTTTCATGGAGTCAGAAAAATCGAAGCGGCCCGTTTGGAAGAAGAACAATCCTGTAAGTATTTAGTAGTAGAAGAATCATATGATAATAGAAAAGATGATGAAGATTACTCACCTGAATTACAGAGAAAAACCACTGACGAGAAGCAACCGTCTGGATTGAAAAGGACTTGGAATGCTGACGAAGAGATAGCCATTTTAAATGGTGTTATCAGATTCTCAACTGAAAAACAACTCAACCCTTTTACAGAAAGGACAGAATTTGTGGCTTTCATGAAAGAATCATTTGATACCAATTTCACCGAGACTCAGCTGTTTTCGAAATTAAAGAATATGGAGAAGAAGTTCACGAGAAATCTCATCAATGGAAAGGCAATTTCTGAACCCCATCAGAACAAAGTTTTAGAGTTGTCAAGTAAGATATGGGGTGCAGCTGCTACTGCTCCTGCTGCTGAGCTTGATTTATCATTGCTCTGTGGAATTAGAGGAGTGCATTTAGATTTGGACGAAATGTTTTTTGGGTTCGGAGAAAATATAATGGAGGAGGTATTGGCTAAAACAGGAGAAGCTGAAAGTGCTGAGTTTAAAAAGCTGTGGAAGGAAATTCAAGTCCTGGAATTGATGCTTACAATGAAGAGGGCTCGGTTGGTCGAATTTGAAGCCAAGATTATCTTTGATGCCTTCAATCTCTCCAAAAATGCAGTAACCCTTTAGAAGCAATTGGTTATCTTATTATTTTGTTAAATAAATATAGTAGGATTTAGAAGTGCTTGAACTTTTTACCATACTTGAGTATGCTCTGTGTAGTACTTGTCATTTTCCTTCTTCAAAGTATTATATTTATTGCCAGTGTCTATATTCTTGTACTCCATACATGAACACTTAAATTATACTGAAAAGGTGTATTAAGATGAGAGTACTGAAGCTGCTAATGAATGATAATTGTAGTTAATGCATCTCACTCAGCTTAACAATTTTGCTTTCACAGCTATACAAAAGATAAAACCTGATCATAACATACAATTTCAACTTCATAATATGTGCAAAAGACATGGTTCAAACACAACACAACACAACACAACCATAAACATTCCGAAAGCGCAAATACAACTTATTTTAATATAATTAGTATAATGGCTGGATTGCAGAAGATTACTTGGTCAGATAAGAGTGCCTTTAAGATCTTGTTTTATAACCACTTGAACTTAAGTTATAGTTAAGGACCTAGTGATGGTATTTCAGCTCTAAGGTATATGCAGTCTCTCAATTTTTGAACTCATTAAATTCTAATTTGCAGAGAAATGTGAGCAAGATAGAACAGGCACATACCATCCTCTTTTCCTAGTGAAGTGGTTATTTCAGCATATACTCCCCCTCTCATATAGCACTGCACCTGTTATCGACTATTGTAAGTCCTTTTCTGATATGGTTCATGTGGAGATCCTTCTTCTGGCTTCAGCGTAAAGAAACATTATAAAGCGAATGATCCTTCACTTGAGGAGAGTTCTTGTAGAGACAATCTTGTAGAAGCAGAAATCCCTTTCTCGAGCAACCGTGTGCTGCGGAGAAATGGGCCGGGTACCAACTGTATAGAATGTAATTCCCTTTGCAGAAATGGTAACAGTGGAAAACACAGATGTAGGTCTAGCAGTAATAAGCAAAGCAGCCTTGACGAAAGGGATGATGAACAAGTTTGTTTCAGTTGTACCTACTTTGATGCCCTCGCTACCCTCATTCTTCTTCCTCGCTTCATCTTTCACAGGTCTAGTCTTAACTTGTCTTCTGTTCATTTCAATTTTCCCTAACAGGTCAAGTAATCTTTATATGTAGATTTGATCTATAATCTTTCCTTGTCCTGGGTTTGCAGAAAAGGCATGCTCCTCTCAATTTCTCGCTCATTTGGAGATTCTTCCTCCTTGGTCTAATAGGGTGATTGTGATTATTACTGGGCAAATTAAATTGCAATATCGCTTGCAATAAATTGTATAAATAAAGAGAAATTTGTTGTTGCTAGACCTCGATTGCTGTCACACTGTTCCAAAATAGAATTAAAAGTGAAAATAAGAACCAAGCTTGATTTTATCAGGCTGAGTTTTCATTTGCAATTCAATCCGTTATTCATTGATCTTCAAATGTGTATGATGATTTTAATTTCCTGTGTTACAAACACTTAAATGATGGGATAGAGAAGCTAGATTTAAGAAGATCAAGCAGTCAAGCTAAAACCTTGGTGTGCTATTAAATTATTTATATGGATAAATAATTTAACAAATCCTCAAATCCAACACAACCCAGATGAGGGGAATTTAATGAAGAACTATTTTATTTCGTTATTAAATTATTTATATAAATTTTATTAATTTATCAAATTTAAAAGTCTGCAATTATACTTCCAACTAAACACTACTCTTTTCATGAAAAGAGAAGAAGCAAATTAATTATTTTTTTACTTTTGCCCTTAAAACTAATACTCAATTAATAGTCATTCGTAATACTAGGAGAAATAAGTGATAAATTCATCGTACTTTTTATTTATGTGATAGTTTTTAGTACTTCAAAAAAGATATACGGTAATATCTTCAGATTTAAAAAAATATTATTATATTAGCGAAGGACCTAATTGATTAAATTAAAATATTATAAATTTTTTAAAAGACTTGATTATTATAATAAAAAATATAAAACCTATACAATCATTTATTAAATAATATATATAATTACAATTTACCAAAATGAATTTTAAATTATTTTTGTGGATTGGGGATGGATTGAGGAAGGAGGGCCATCTTCGTCCCCGATCTGTTTTCAAAATGGGAATGCAAAAAACTCTGAACTCGGCCCGTTTTCATATTTTTCAGAAAATTTTTCTCCAATCTCCAACCTCAACAAGTCGAGCCGACCCGCAAAAACTTTTAGTATCCATAAATAGTAAGGATTAATTTGTTAAAATTGAACAAATTATGTACTAATTGGTTGCTTCTTCAATGTTGAGGGACTAAAATATTATTACATCATTAGAGTTATTAGAGATAAATCTGTAATTACAGACATTTTTGTTAAATGACAGTAACGGCTTTGGCCAATGGGGGAGGTTAGTGATAAGTTTGGAAAAGATTTTTTCTAGGTGATATTATGCCAAACCGCAGGGACGGTGTTTGATAAATTTTGAGAATTTGTTTTTTGACCGTTGGGCCTAATTCCTTGTAAGTTGACATTGCTTTCCCTTCTTCATCACTTCGCTTTCTTTTGTCCCGAGATGCTGATATTTGAATTTTCTTGTTAATCTACTGTCGGGAGAACAGGTAAATAGAAGATTATGCATTTGGATTTTTGCATGTTTACCATTTGAATATCATGTCTCTTCAAATTGTTCTTTTTCTTAAGATTTTCGTTTGCATTATGATGATAATATTGTTGTTTCTTCTCAAATAATCTCATCTTTTATGGAAAAATGGTGACAATCGTTTTTTAATTTTGTAATTTTGTAATCTCCGTTTCATGGCAACAGTGAGGAGTTCATTTTCTTTTTTCTTTGAATTTTGTAATTCCAATTTATTTTGAAACCCATTTCTCGCTTTTCTTTATTTTTTTTTTAAATTTTAATTTATTTGTTTGAAATCAATTTCTCGTTGAGATAATTTTATTGAATATTCTGGGTTTTTTTCAAATACTTTATATGATTGAGAAGCCGTTGTCCATGAATAAGACAAAATAGTAATTCCCTAATTTTTATGGGAAATAATTAGCAACGGTGAGAAGGTGTTTCTATTTTGGATGATACAATGAAGTTTTGTGTGTTGTGCAGGTCCGTGATAATCACAGCAAATAGATTATACTTCCTACTATGAATATCATATAATTATTGCTTATTGATTTTGAGTTATCCATTAAAGCCTGGTGGATTTGATAAAATGTATTCTCAAGAGTGGTAGTTTAGATGTTACTATCATGTTCCCAGTGTTGTCCAAGTCCGCGATAATCATAATTATAAAAGAAATTAATGTTTTTCCTTCCACCCATGTCCTTTTTAGTAATATTTATCGGAACTTAAAGCAAATAGCTGAGAGATATTGCATTTACATTATATACACATCTGAAGAAGTTTGCTATCATGGTGCCAGTTATTTTCTATTTTGTAACTAGTGAACAGTTCCAACATCTGAAGAAGTTTGCTATCATGGTGCCAGTTATTTTAAACATAGTAAGATTTTGATTTTAAACATAGCATGATAAAGTATAATTTAGAGTTGTTAAGAGTCATATATAACATAGTAAGATTGTATGATTTTGTAACAAAATCAGTATAATAGAAATTAACTATAAAAAAAAGTATTTAAAAATAAAATTTTAATATAACGTATAAAAGAATTAAAAAATAATATTAATTGTTATAACACAACTTTTACAACATATAAAATCTACAAGTAAAAAAAGAATTTTGTATAAATTAAAATAACGTAAATCATTTTAAATCTATGTTTGAGTGTTGAAAATGAACTGTTATACAAAACACACACACACATATATATATTTAATATATAGGACTTACAAATCAATTTAAAAAATCAATATTAAGAGTATGAAAAACAAATATTAATTTAAAAAATCCAACATCAAATGTATAGAATTTAATGGTTTAAAAGGTAAGTTACCATCAAACTGTAAAAAGGAATTTTAACTTACAGAGGTATTATAAAATAATTACATTATATTTATAAAAATTAATATAAATTCATTGTTAAACTGTAAAAATTGAACGTTTTCCTAAACCCAAGTTTACGACAATATACAATGACAATATTATTATTATATCAACATTACATTTTGTAAATATTTGAAAAAACCTCCTATCTATATATAGGAATGAAAATAAATGCAAAAAAACAATTATATAAAATGAATCAAATGCACGGTAACCAAACACTACACAAAATACAATTACTCACAATAAAATATGAATGCGTGTAACACTTTCAAAATACTCCAAGTTTAACTTCTTCCAATACAATAGATAAAAATTTAAATCACGTAATCAAAATTTCAATTCAACCATTCAAGAATATGAAAACATTTTCAATATTTCAAATTTTAATTTCTGACAACTACTCCACAATAAATAACACTTCTAATATTTCTAATTTCAATTTTCTAACAACTACTTCACCATAAATAATTGAAATTTGGAAAATATTTTAATTGAGAAAATGTAAATATTCTAATTGAGGAAATATAAATGCAAAAATTAAATCAGCATCCTCAACACAATATTTATACGAGGAAACATTTGATCATCATAATATAGGATGAAAACCTCAACATTAATTGAGTCCAAGTGTAGATAAAATAATCCATTGTGAAAATACACAAGTTTACAATGGATTTAAAATACTTACAAAGCCTCATGTCGCAAAGTACCTCTTATCTAAACTCGATGCATCAACCCTCACAGTTATCACATATTTTTCTCCATGTGGATCATAAGTTAATCTCCTCACGAGATAAAAAACAATTAATAAATGTTGTAAGAGTAATCAACTTAGATTTAACAATTCCAATCACAAAGAAATCACATCTAAGTGATTGTTGAAGCTAAATCATGAAATACTACTAAGGAACCCAAGAGGGAGTGAATTGGGTTTTTAACAAATATTAACAACAAATTTGAATTCCAACCCAACCACACAAAATATAATAAATAAAAGGAGATAGAGTTAAGAGATTGAATACTAGATTTATAGTGGTTTAGCAAACACTTGGCCTATTTCCACTCCTTCAAGCTTTACTTAAGGATTTCACAAGACTTCAAATTACAATTAAGAGGATTTCAGAGTACTTGTTAAACGTTACAAGTTTTGCTCACCCCAAATACTCAAACAACCTAGGATTTATAGTATCTTACAACCTTTACAAGTGTTTGCTCAACCTAAACACTCAACACAATCTTAACCAAGTGAAAGACCCCACTTTTTTGACTTCTTTACAATAAAAAAACTAATTAAAGAGATAAGAACACTTACAAATTGATCTCCCACAAGATAAGTAGTACAAATGAATATTCTTGGAGATTCAAATGTGTGTGTAATGATTTCATGTTCAAAAATGTGTTTTAAAACTTTGTAAGAACTTTGTGTTTCTCAAAAAATGTGTTCCAAGAGTTCTAAAATGGGTATGAAATTCCAAATTTATAATATATTTAAAAACTATCCATTACTAATCGTTAAGGGTGTCATAATTTAATTTTCCAAAAGGTTGGTCGACCGGATAGGTCAAGTCGGTCGACTAAGTGGTTCAAGTTTATTTAGGAGGCATTCTACCTCTAGTCGGTTGACCTGGTTGACAGGGTTGCTCAACTAGGTACTGTTTACTATTTACAAATACTATTCATAATTTTGAAAATGTTACATTTTGGTCATCTTTCAGAATTTCAAAATCATGCGCTTTGATCTTTATTTTAGATTTTCAAAACTTGCATTTTTGTCTGATTTTCAAAACTCAAAACATTTGTTTTTTAAAAACTCTTGAACTTGACACGAACATCTTACATACTTATAAATACAAGCATACAAAAATAATACGAAATAAAATATAAAGTTTGTGACTTCATTCTTCAATTTGCTCTAGGAGTTCCATTATGCTTTTTTTGAATACCTTCATTTTTTATGTTCTTTGAATCTTCATAATTGTATTCCAATTCTTCATGCTAAAAATATCATAATAAATACTACAAAAAGAATTTAGTTAGCGAAAGATATTAAAGTTTTTTATTCTCAAAACAATGAGTTATATACCTTAAGGCCAACAATCTCCCCTTTTTTAATGATGAAAAACCATTGATTGCCAAATGAAAAATAACTCATAAATTGAATAAGCATTACACATCTAAAATTCATGCTCCCCCTCAATCATAGCATAAGTGAAACATTTAAGCACAAGAGCATGTAAATTAGGCATTTTAATTCAAGCATATGGCAATCAATCAAACTTCTCCCCCTTTTGTTATCATAAAAAAGAATATCAAATGTAAGTGCATGATAACAATATTTACAATCAAATTGTCAAAGGATTTTGGAATAAATTTTGAAATAAAAACTACCCCTAAAATTCTGAGCAAATACGATCAAACCCAAGGATGGAAGAGAATAAGATTAAGCAAAAAAAATACTTGTCCCCCTTTTCATATCAAATGTGTGCATTATGAATAACTTCAAATCAATGAAAGTTATGCATAAATCAAAATGCACTCATCATAACACAAACAAAAAAATCACATCTCCCCCTAAGTGTATTGCATATCACATGATTCTCCTTATTTTCATACATCAAAACTTGGAAGAAAATAAGTTCAAACTAGTAATTTGTTTCTCCCCCTTTATATATCAAATAAATCTTGAAAATAATAAAGCATCCTTACTCAATAATATAAATCATCAAAACAATGAATGCATATTCAATGAGAATAAAAAGTGAGTTAAACTATTGAAATTTGAAAACATAACACAAGCAAATGAAAATGCATGCTAAAATGACATTTTTCTAGAATCAAAATTTGATTGTTAAGTTTTCTAAGCTTGCTTCTATTGGTTTTCTAATTATTCATATCTTTTAGAGCTTTTTTTTTTGCTTTCCTTGATAAACTTCCAATATGGGGGCAAAATGCTTTCAGATTTTGGTCAACTAATTTTTATTTTCGATCAATCGAATCTTCATGACTGGTTGCCTTGTTCTTGTTCTATTTTCTGAGTAGTCTTCATTCACAAAGTCATATGTTTCTATAGAGATATCCAAATTGAGTAAAATTTTGTAAACTCTTGACATCTAGAGCTTTTGATTAATATCAATTTGCACCATTTTAAATGACTGATACTTCCTAAAAAAAATAAGAATTCTGGCCTATTGCTCTTCCAGACAATTATAACCTCTCTGGCTTAATTCTTGCATGTCTACTTATAGCAATGTCCAAATTGTACTCTGCAAAATTCTACAGATACTAGACTTCTACAGCTTTCCATCCATGTTTCATTTTCCTATAAGACAATACCAAATAGCCCCAAAATTTCTTGCAAGTTTGCTGTCAGGTTCTCAAAATATGAAAGCAGTCACTTTCACTTCTTAATGTAAACCATCCATTCTTGATCCTAGATACTTGGTATTTGGCTTAAATGAAATTGAAATATTAATCATAAAGTGATCAAATTTCATTTCATAATCATTATGACATGATGAATGAATGCATGAATTGAATGGAGGTCTGGTGCATGTCAAGCAACCCAAACAAGCATCAAGCATATGGCAAGGCACAAATTGAAATAACAAATGTTTTCCCCAAACTTGCCCATGGCATGTATGTTTCAAACAAGATATGCTGCAAACTTAAATCACAACATGTGCATTGAAAAATTTCTTAAGAATCATGCATAAAGCAATGAAAAGATAAGTCAAGAAATTTGATACCAATTTACTTATACACAAAATCTTTCCTTTTCATTTTCTCTAAGAGTAAGATACTTCCATTTTGCATTTAAGGAGACTAGCAATATTATGAGTGTTCAACTTATCTTTCATCTTTATCAAGGAACCACGCATCATTTCTTATTTTGGTATGTACAAAATGTTCAAGTTTTGTACTTTGGTACCCAAATCATTTTGGGTCTATGAATGCTAGCTTTGGTTCCTAGTGGAACCCATACCATGTTATAACCAAATGCATTCATCTTAATGGAACATCTAGGACTCAAATGACCATAGATGTTGCAATAATTATAAGTTGCATTTGTTTCAACTTTAGGAGAAAGTTTTACAAAATATTTTTTGTGAAACTTTTGTTTAGAATGTAGCTTGTAGCCAATGCCACTATTATCAAACACACATTACTAGGAGCCAAGAAGTAGCTCCAAATTCTTTTGAACTCTAGTAAATTTTAAAAGATTTTCATTTTGGTCAAAAATTTGTTTCTTGAGCTTGTCAATTTCTTTTAAGTACATTTCCTTCTCCTTTTCAAAAGTATGATGCAACTCTTTTAATGAATCATCTTTATTAACCAATGCATGATTTAATCCTTTCAAAGAAATGATTTCATTAGTCAATGCCTCAACTTATTTTCAAAATTCTCATATAACTCCTCACATGCTTGTGACAATTCATCATAAGTAAAGGAGGGTTAAGAATCACTTACCTCATCATCACTAAATGCCATGAAGCAAATGTTGCCAACCTCATTCATGAAGTTGGCATCGGATAAGCTCTCCTCTTCATTGTCCCATGTTGCCACCATTGCTTTCTTTTTTCCTTTTTTGTACTTAAGGAGAGGACACTCAAGTTTATCATGCCCCATTCTTTTGCACTCATAGCAAATTATATTATTTTTTTTCTTTTTCATTTTTGAGCTCTCTTGCTTTGTGTGTTTTGAGTTCTTTAAAAGTAAGAATTTTCTTGTCATTTGAGCAATTTCTTCATCTGCATATCCATCACTTTCATCATCACCATCATAATTTGTTTATTTAAAATCAATGAGTTTCTTTTTTTGAACTTCATCCATATCATCATACATCTTGTCTTCATGGTCCATTGGTGATCCAATAAGGTCATCAAGATGTAGCATGTTAAGACTTTTAGCCTCCTCTGTTGTCGTCACTTTTGCTCTCTATTCTTTAGGTAAGGATCTAAGAATTTTTTTGACTAACCCACTATTAGTAAAAGATTTACCAAGAGTTTAAGTGAATTTACAATATCGATAAATCTAGTATACATACTATAGCTGGTTTCATGAGGTTCCATTTTGAACAATTTATATTGTCTAGTGAGTCGACTAACTTTAGAATCTTTTACTTGACTTGTTCCTCCATAAACAACCTCTAAGTTGTGCCATCTCTTATAAGTTGATTCACATCCAGAAATCCTATGGAATTCCTTCTTATCCACACCATAATAGAGAATATTTATAGCCTTGGTATTTATGGAAATCTTTTTCTTATCAACCTCATTTCACTCCTCACTAGACTTAAGTACACTCTCTCCATTTTCATTTCTTTTAATAGGGATTTTAGGACCTTTAGTTACTACCTCCTAGAGTTCATAATCACAAGCTTGTAAGTAAATTCTCATTCTAGCCTTTCAATATAGATAATCATTCTCATAAAAAAATGGAGGTCGACACATAAATTATCCTTCTAAGTGTAAAAGAGTTGCCATTAGATCTTCTTTAAGATTAACCATCATTCACTAGAGAACCAAGCTTTGATACCGATTGAAGTACTATTAAGCAACCCAAGAGCTGAGTGAATTGGGTTTTTAATAAATATTAACAAAAAATTCGAATTCCAACCTAACCACACACAAAAAATAAATGTAATAAATAAAAGAAGATAAAGTTAAGAGATTGCACACCGGATTTATAGTGGTTCGGCTAACACTTAGCTTACATTCACTCCTTTAAGCTCCACTTAAAAATTTCACTAATACTAAGTCTTGATTTCACAACACTTCAAATTACAACCAAGAGAATTTCTAGTTACCTTTTAAACCTTACAAGTGTTTGCTCACCTAAACATTCAAATAACCTAGGATTTATGGTATCATATGACCTTTACAAGTGTTTGCTCAACCTAAACACTCAACACAATCTCAACCAAATGAAAAACCCACTTCTTTCACTTCTTTATAATAAAAAATGAATTAAAGGGATAAGATCACTTACATATTGATCTCCTATAAGATAAGTAATAGAAATAAATGTTCTTAGAGATCCAAATGTGTGTATGATGATTTCAAGTTCAAGAATATGTTTTAGAACTTTGTAAAAATTTTGTATTTATTAAAATTGTGTTTAAGAGTTCTAAAACGAGTATGAAGTCCCTAATTTATAATAAATTTATAAACTATCGATTATTAGCTGTTTGAGGTGCCAAAATTCAATTTTCCTGAAGGTCAGTCGACTAGATAGGTCAAGCTGGTCCACCAAGTGGTTCAAGTCAATTTAGGAGGCATTTTACCTTTAGTCGGTCGATTGGGTTGGCAGGGTCGATTGATCGGATACTGTTCACTAGCATGGATACTGTTCATAATTTTGAAAATGTTGCATTTTTATCCTTTTTCAAGGTTTCAAAATCTTGCGTTTCGGTTGCTATTCTAAATTTTAAAAACTTACATTTTGATTCGATTTTCAAAACTTAAAACATTTATTTTTTAAAAACTCTTAAACTTGATATAAACATCATTTATACTTACAAATGACAGCATACAAAAATAATACGAAATAAAATACTAAGCTTGTGACTTCATTTTTCAATTTGCTCAAAGGGTTCCATTATATTTTTCTTAAATTTCTTTATTTTGGATGTTCTTTTAATCTTTACAATTGCATTCCAATTCTTCATGTTAGAAATATTACAATAAATGCTATAAGAAAATTTTGGTTAGTGAAAGATATTAATATTTGTTATTATCAAAATAATAGGTTGCAAACCTTAAGGCCAACAAATTGAAACAAAGATATTTAAATTCACTCGAAGCACAACATATGGTGTTTAAATCTAACAATAAAACTCAAATATATCCTTAAAATGATTATGCCTAAAACTCTCAAATTCAATTTCAAAATATGAGCACAATAGATGAGCTAGCTTGGGCTTGAAAAAAGTTTTAAATACCATTGGATCATCCAAAATCAATGGTCAAAGTTTTAGCTTTGTGGTGCATTTCTAGTCGTCTAAATCAAGCCAAAGATGTAAATCTAGCCCTCCATAATGTTTTGTCAAGGCTTAATAGTCAAACGTCAACAAATCAACAGTGCATGGTCATTGGTTAAATGTCTAAAGTCAAAAGTCAGTATCATGATGTGGCATCGTATTAACCGTCCAATCTTGAGCATCAATGGTCTAAAGGAACGACTCATGGTAAAAGGTGCGGATCTTATTCGGGTTAGTCAAACTTGCATTTTAATTTACTGCAATCGAGTTTATGATAAGCTCAATTAGTCCACCAATCATAGTATGGTCAATGAGAAAGTCAATGCACTTACACTAGAAAACAGTACAGTTGGCTATACCGGATTTCAACATTTATTTAACCGATTTTTCAATCCATCTTCATTTTAAGCTTGAATTTCACCCTTCCTAAGGTTTTTGACCTTTAGAATCCAAAAATCACACTTGTTTAACCATCTAGACATCTAAAAATATCATATTAACCAATTGAACCTAGCAGAGATGGTTTTTGACACAATGTTTTGTCATACACATAATTTGGGCGTTTCAATCTCCCTTTTTGTCAAATCTTGTGGCAAAATACGTCAATGCGCATGAAATTTGGTTTGTGTTGTGGATTTTAATAAATGCAAGTGCATGTCATCGCTACAAATAATATATGATTAGTTATGTATCACTCCCACGAGGATTGATTAACTTGTTAATTGTCGAAGATAGTTAATCCTAAAGTTATTTGAAGAATTCAATTAATGTTTGATTAACAAGAAATTGCAGAAATTGAAAGTAAATAAACAAAGCAAAATTGTGATTTTAATTTATTAAAACACTAGGTAGTAGATTTCACCATAGCTATTCAAGTTCAATTCCTTAGATTGTGTTGTTTCAATTTATTATCAATACTGATAGAAAAGTATTCTAATTTATTTGATAGTCTTTCTCAAGATTTAACAAAAATACTTACACATATTAATTCACTATATTTTTATGTGAATTCAATTATTCTTAATTCTGCATGAATCATGATAGTATATTTCTATCTAACATGTAATTCATGACATTTATTATAAAATCAAAACACATAAATCACTTCTCATATCAATATGGTTCACAAATCATTCAAATATTGGTAAATATTCAAAAGTATTAAGCAAAATAATGAATATTCAATATTGAATAATAAACCATAAACAACACAATTTTCGGAAAATAAATGTTCTTAGCTAGGCTATATCTTTGCTTTAGTTCAGAAAATTTAGTTCCTCATTAAATAATGAAGAATTACACAATAATTAAATATTCTAAACATAAAAATATAGAAAAGAAGATTTAGAAGGAAATGATTCTAACCCTCTTGTTGCCTTTTATGAAAAATTAGCAACTTTCTCTTGCTTTGTGCTCTAAGTTGAGAGAAAAATCAGAACACTTCCTCTTCTAGTTGCTGCCTCTTTTCATTCAGAATATCAAACCCTAAAACAAAGCGATATATTTATATTCTCTGCATATCAAAAGATTAGGTTTCGGGCTTTATTTGGGCTTTCTGAAAAGAATGAAATTAGGTCCATTCAACTTGGCCCGAATCTCTTCTTCAAATTTAATAGGCTGAAAAATGAGATTCTTATTTAATTGGCTGGAAAATAAAATTCCTCTTCACTTTTTGCAAATAAAAGCATAACAATTGAAAATAAAAATAAAAAATAAAAAGGACTACATAATGTCAAGAAGGATTCTAATATATGTGTAAACAAAGCATAAATATATATAAAAAAATGAATATATCAAATACCCCCAAACAAAACATTTGCTACTCCTCGAGCGAAAAAAAAATTTCAAAGACTCAAAATAACGTAAACTAGCTTCCTTACTATATGGTTTCATGGTCAACAAAAATAAAACAAGATACAAAATCAATCAATCAATTATCCAAGTATTCATAATGCTTCATATGCTGTGCTTATGTGTAGTGTGTGATAGTTATTAATTGATCATTATCTCTCATGTCATCCTTTATAATATTAAAGTATAGCATGCGTAGAAGTTTAGAACTCCAAATCTCACAAAGATGGTCATTCTTAAAGAAAAACACTCAAAATTTAGGTTAACACTAAAAACTTATGTGAGATAAGCATAACGCTTAGATTTTTAATGAAAATAAAGCTCACATACGAAAGAAAGAGCACGCTATTTCTGTTGTAATGATCGTGATCTCATGAAAGGAATGCCAATAACTTGATTATCATAACAATAAATGCAAACTAATTGTACAGCACACATATTAATGTAAGACTTTTTTCAAGGTTATAATAAAGCCAACAAGTAGGATATTATTAAGAAAGAATAGATAATGGTTAAAAACAAACTTATAAGAACTCAATAATACATGCATATATTATCAAATTTTCATTTTTCTTGCAAACACATTGCACCACCACTGCTCCATATTCTTCTCCTTTTTTCTTTCTTTTCAAAGCACACTATTCTTTTTTTTTTTTTAAGCATTTTCACATTCAACCTTAATTTTTTTTCAACTATACGTTATTTTTTGATGTGAGAACTCAATTCTTACTTAGGCATGAGTCCCAGTTACTCAGTAAAAGCATGGCTTACACAAATGAATACAATTTTTGTTTTTATGGCTGTACATCAAATTGATAAAGCATTGTGAAATTAACCACACATTCAGCAAGTAATAACCCCTAAACTTATTATAAGGCATATGTCAATACCACATATTTATAACACAAAGGATAAGAATAAGGTTAAAGACAATGAAAACTTGGCTATTGGGATTGGTTATTATTGGTTTTAAAAAAGATAGAGATCATTTTAAAGCTCAAAGTAATTAACTAAGGAAATATGCATAAGGTTGGCTAGAAAAACTAAAACGATATCAACAAGGCCTAGAATCACTTCTTATGCGTCGTACAACCAATATTGCATTCAAAACATGATTAATGAAGTTAATTAGCCAAAACAAAATATAATGAGATCGTTGAATGAAAAGATGACAGGAAAAGATGAGGAATAATCACATAACACACAGAATTGTAAGACAAAAGCTCAAAAGCTCACGATTAAGGTTATATGAGTTTATATTATTTTGCATAACATTTTCTAAGTGAAGGACCTAATTGATTAACTTAAAAAATAATAAAATTTTTAAAGAAATTGATTTACTAAAATAAAAAATATAAAACTTATATAATCATTTATTAAATAATATAAATATAATATAATTTATCAAAACAAATTTCAAATTATTTTTGGGGATTGGGGAGGGGGGAGGAAAGAGGGCCATCCTTGTCCTCGAACTGTTTTCAAAATGAGAACAAAAAAATTTCGTAAACCCAACCTATTCCTTGATTTTTAAGAAAATCTTTTCCCTATCCCCGACTTGAACAACTTGAGTTGACCTTGTGGGAATTTTTGCTATCCATAAATAGTAGGGATTAATTTGTTAAAATTGAACAAATTATGTACTAATGTTTTGCTTCTTCAAAGTTGAGTGACTAAAATATTATTACATCATTTGAGTAATTAGGGATAAATTTGTAATTACAGACCTTTATGTTAAATGACAGTAAACGCTTTTGACAACAGGGGAGGTTAGTGATAAGTTTCGGAAAGATATTTCTTGAGTAATATTATGCCAAACCTCAGGGCCGGTGTGTGATAAATTTTGAATTTTTTTTTTGACCGTTAGCCCTAATTCCTTATAAATTGACATTGCTTTCCTTTATTTATCGCTTCGCTTTCTTTTGTCCCGAGATGCTGATATTTGAATTTTCTTGTTAATCTCCCGTCGGGCGAACAGGTAAATAAAAGATTATGCTTTTGGATTTTGCATGTCTCTTCAAATTGTTCTTTTTCTTAATATTTCCGATTGCATTATCATGACAATATTGTTGTTTCTTCTCAAATAATCTCATCTTTTATGGAAAAATGGTGACATTCATTTTTAATTTTGTAATTTCGTAATCTCCGTTTCATGGCAACAGTGAGAAGTTCATTTTCTTTTTTCTTTGAATTTTGTAATTCTAATTTATTTTGAAACCCATTTCTCACTTTTCTTGATTTTTTTTGTAAATTTTAATTTATTTGTTTGAAATCAATTTCTCGTTGAGATAATTTTGTTGAATATTCTGGGTTTTTCTTCAAATACTTTATATGATTGAGAAGCCGTTGTTCATGAATTAGGCAAAACAGCAATTCCCTTTTTATGGGAAATTAGCAACAGTGAGAAGTTGTTTCTATTTTGGTTATTTTTTATTTATTTGAAATCCATCTCCGTTGAGGTGCTTTTTTGGTGAATATTCTGAGTTTTTTTTTAAATACTTGTTTGATTGAGCAATTCTGTTGAGGTACTTTTTTTTTTTCAATTTTCTGGTTTTGTTTTCAATACTTGTTTGATTGATAAGATGTTGTGTGATATATTAGGCAAACGAAAAAAAAATTGTTACTGTGTTGAAATTGTTTTATGAGAAATGGGTAAGAGTTCTTGTTTTAATTATGTAGTTTTTGTTTCTTTCAGACCCGTGAACAAATTCTCTGGTTGTTGTAGGAGACATCATATATGTAGCTATTTTTGTAATTGCCATTGCTTTTTATGGTTCTGATATAAATGCATTCAGAATTGCAAACATCATATATGAATTATTTTGTTCCTTTTTCCGGTATGTCCTACCTTGCAGGGTTTGGTTTACAGTACGTTCAATTATTAGGTAAATGTTTTCTTATTAGGTTATATATGTTCATACTATTTTGTTTGTTCTGCCAATGTTAATGAAATTTCAGTACTTGTTTAATATTTTCATGTGGACCCAGAATTGTTCACAGCAGTCAATATAGTGTTTGGTTTCAGTCAGTGATATTCGACTCTCTTTGTTGTGTAGCGTATGGGGAATTCCCTTTTTCTCTTGTTTTGTCAACTTTGTGTTGTAGGACTCCTAATTTGTAATTGACTTGGATGTTCTGCTTCTCATCTTCAAGGTTTAATGGAATAGAATAGAGAACAAACGCCTGCATAAGAAAAATTAGTGCAATCATCTTACAGTTGTTCCAGTTGCTCCATGGATTTCATGAATGATGATTAAACTCTGTTGACTCCAGTATGCATCTTTTCCTTTTTCTTTTTTGTGGCAAGAGATTGAATATGGAATCCCAACTTTTAGTTCTGATCCAACTGTAACTGTCAACTTGTCACAGTTTTCTGGTTCAGGTTACGTGAGATAATATCTTGGATAATTATGGTGCTTTCTGTACCAGAATTGTTAATGCTCGTATCAGCATTTTTCGGCTTGGTTAGAGAAACTCTAATGAGCAATAATTGGTTGTGTACGATGCATGCAATTTTTGACTTCTGGTCCAAGAGTTACGTATAATTGTCACCAATTTTAATTTATCTAATCTAGTGCTGTTATCTCTTATAGTTTAATATATAGCCTGTGGATTTGATGAACTGCATTCTCAAGAGTGGTTTCCAGTAGTGGTGTTCGGATGATACAATGAAGTTTTGTGCAGGTCTGTGATAATCTTAGAAAATAGATTATACTTCCTACTATGAATATCATATAATTATTGCTTATTGATTTTGAGTTATCTAATATAGCCTGGTGGATTTGATGAAATGTATTCTCAAGAGTGGTAGTTTAGATGTTACAATCAAGTTCCCTGTGTTGTCCAAGTCTGTGATAATTATAGTTATAAAAGAAATGTTTTTTCTTTCTCCCATGTTCTTTTAGTAATATTTATGGGAACTTAAGCAAATAGCTGGGATATATTGCATTTACATTATATATACATGTGTACTCCGCTGTGATGGATTGTGCTTGCAAGTGGTTGTTGTGGTTAACTTCTTTGGGCATATTTTCTATAACTAGTGAACAGTTTGGAAATCTGATAACTGCTTTTATTAGTTTCTGCATTATATTTACGTGTAAAGTAAATTATGTTATGATTGGATTATTCGTGCAAGTCCTTTAGCTTTGACTTCTTCACATATGTTCTCTGTGACTTTGGAAATCTGATGTTGCTACTGTGATTCCTGGGCCTTTCCAGTAAGTAATTTATGTTTGTCTTTTATTTTCTTGCTACATTTAGCTTTTGTGCTTTATCTTTTCTTTTCTTTTGTCCATGCTCTTTGTAACTAGTGAACAGTTCCAAAATCTGAAGTTTGCTATCGTGGTGCCAGTGTCTGAAATTGTGTGGAATGGGGTGTTTTACTGCTTTACACATTTATATTTCTACTACTATATACAGGATCTTCTTCTTTCTTAAAAAAATGGGTGAGGACCCTTCAAGTTGCAAGAATTGTGTCCGCTTATTCTTTTGTTGTTCTTGAATTCTTTTTTCCTTGTTGTTCTTGGATGCTTCACTGAAACCTACACTGAAACCTATACGTATACTTGTAATATCATCATCTGATTAGGTTAGCACAAATTGGTTCACCTTTTGTTGCAACCTTTTGGCTAAGTTGACTCTTCTAGGATCATATTTGGCTTGTATTTTCTTAATATGTTTGTTCTTGGTTGCCAAGCAATTGCATTTGAAAATGGTTATCAAGCTAGTAGTTGAGAAATTTTTATTATTATTTACCCTAATCTTGCATATTTGAAAAATGTTTGTCATATAGCAGTCAAAAAATGTGAAGTGCATTCATTATTATTTATCCCTAGCTTGCAATTTAAAAGATGTTGTGATTGGTTGCCAAAGAATTGCCTAGTTCATAGTGTGAAAATGGGGTATAAGAGCTCATGGTTGTAAAATATGAAGTACATTTACCATTTGGCTTGTGTTTTTGAAAAATGTTTGTGATCGTTTGTGAAGCAATTGCCTAGCTCATCATGTGAAAATGAGGGCACGAAGTGATTACTTGAAAAATATGAAGTGCATTCATAATTGTTTTAACCTTAGTCTCTTGACTTGCATTTTGAAAATTTTTTGTACCTTTTCCCAGCAAGTCCTGCCTTGCAGGATTTGGTTTGCAGTACTTCCAATTATTAGGTAACAGCATTCAGACTGTGTTCATACTTTTGTTTTCTCTGCCAGTGTTGATGAATTTTCAGTACTTGTATAATTGTTTTAATGTGGACTCAGAATTGCTTGGTTTCGTTTCAGTCGGTGATATTCTTCAATTATTAGGCAAGTGATGCTACTACTTTAAGTCAGTCGTACTTGTTCCCGTGATGGCATATGTATATATATATAAAATTAGCAGTATACTCTTCCTGGTGTCTAGGTGCCTCCTCCTTTTAGGAATTGGGATGAGAGTTCCTAGATTCTTATTATTATTGGCACTTTTATTGTTTGTTTTCAAGTTTTTTGGTGCTGATATGTGACTGTTCTCAGCAGTACTTGCATTTTTAGGTGCTGAGCCTCGTTCAAGTTTGGTATGCATCTTTCCTCTTTTCCTTTTATGGCGATATGGAATCCCAACTTTTTGTTCTGATCCAAGTTATGGTTCCAAGTCTGGTTCAGGTTACATGAGATAACTATGATACTTCTTGTTTTAGAATGCTGAATATACATACATACTTGTATCAGGATTTTTCTGCTTGGGTAGAGAAACAAACTCTAACAAGCGAGATGCTTGTGTATGATGCGTGCAATTAGTTTATTATATAGCTTGGTAGATTTGATGAACTACTTGCATTGTCAATTGTGCTTTCTACTAGTGGTGGTGTTTATATGATACATACAGTGAAGTGTTTCTTTTATGCTTATGGGGATTTTAAGCAAACGATAGCTGGGATATGTTATTATTGCATTTACAAATTCTGTTACGATGAATTGTGCTTGTAAGTGCTTCTTGTGTTCAACTTCAGTTTGGAAATCTGATGTTTGTGCAGTAATTTTTCTCTCTGTTATTATATTCTTTGTGGTTTTTAACCTACTGAATTATGAAACGATGTTATATTATGATTGGATTGTTCTTGCTTTAACTTTTAATTCGGACATCTAATCTGTGATGTATGTGTGTGTTTCTTTTGTCACTTAATTTGTACTTGTAGTTTCTCATGTGGGTGATATTAATTTATCTATCTATCTGTCTGAGTGGGGTGGGTCTCAATTTGGCTTTATTTATTTATATTATTATGTTTTCCTGGATTTGGATTATAATTTCTAGTGTCTTTATTTAGCATACTTACTACTGGGTAAACATTTCTTTTCTTTTGGGCATACTTGAAATAACACCTTCCCACAACAGCAATAGAAATTAAATAATGTTTAAAATTAATTTAATAATAATCATAATAATTAACCCTTTTAAAATGTTGGATAATAATAATATTATAGTAATGAACATGCTCTCTTAATAAATAATTAATATTTTATATTCTTGATTTTTGAAATTTACCACCCGACTTTCCATTTGGCGTAGAAAAATTTTCACAATTAATATTTTATAATATTTTTCAACATCAATCATAGCGCAAATTCTTTACAACTTGGCTAATTTAATAATATGTTCAATACAGATTTGGGTTTTTTATTATATTTTTAATTGTATATGTGGTTTTTCAAGAACTAAAGAAAAATTATAAAATCAAAATTTATATAGTTTCAATTACGAGTTAAACAAAAAAAGAATAAAATTGCTTTGCTCGCAAAAGAAATCTAAAAAATGGGACATCAAAAGGATTTTATTTCTAAAAAGAAAGTTCAAAACATTTCTATAATATTGATAATCCATGAGAAGATAATTTTGAATAATACCACTTATAGTAGATCGTATGATTTTCTAACAAAATCAGTATATTAGAATTTAAGTTTAAAATATCTTAAAATAAAATTATAATAAAATAGATAAATTTTATGATTATTAGGGATCTTGTGGTAAATATTAATTATTATATGTAACACAAGTGTTACAACATAAACTCTACAAGTAAAACAGAATTTTTGAATAAATTAAAAGTAACATAAAACCATATTATGTTTATAATATGTAAAAGTATAACGGTTCATTTTCAACACTTTACATAGATTATATAAAATCAATTATTATGCAAAACCGAATATTTTGTAAAAATTAAAATATTAAATAAAATTAAGAAATCAATACTTTTATTTACTAGTTTGATGTACACTTAAACCATTAAATTTTATATACTCTTAAATTATATTATAAAAAAAAAAGAACGTCAACTTATAAAATGCATTATAAAAAAAAATTATGTTATAAAATGTATTATAAAAAAATTATATTATATTGTTAAGATATAATAATTGTAAAAATGTCAGATCGTCAAAATGGATGATTTCATAAACCCAAGATTGTATGTAAATGACAAAATTATATTTATAAATATAAAGTAAAAATTTATTGATTAACATATTAAAATGGGTACCTGAGCCTAACATATACGACACTGAACAGGAATGCATTCATGTGGTTGGGAAAGTTTTCATTTATGATCGGGCAAAACAGGAGAATCCCAAACCAAAAGATACACTGATGTCACACAAGGGCTTAATAAAATATCAGGTTAGGCAAAAAATACACCCCAGGTTGGGTAATAAAATACCACCAGACCAAAGATAGTGGAAGTTAACTGCAAGCTTCACCCAGTAACTATTCATTATCCTATTTTCAATCATGAGCAGTTATGGTTAAAAATAACTTTCAAACGGTTGATTCACGTACATTCATCCATGAGTTGTTGGATATTTGTTGTATGTGGGAAGTTTGGTTGTGGAGAATTTGTGATGGCAACCCAGGACATTGACGGTAGTCATGTTACGGAGTTGATTCAGGAGGAATGTGGGTGTGCCCCTTAAAGAAGAGGTTGAAAGAAAGGGAGGTGTCAAAAGAAATGGTGAGTTCTTTTGAAGTTAAGTTGACAAAACTTAAGTTGTCCTTGGATAACCTTCATGAGTGTGTCGACACTTTTAATAATCAAGTAGGGGATCGTGAGATGGATGTAGTGGCTTCCATTATTGAGGGTAGACTTTAGCAAACTTTTGATGCATTTTTTGAGTTGATAAAGCAGGTTATGGATAATTTTAAGGAGATGGTAATGGTGTAAGCGAATGCCGCGAAAGTAGAGTTGACGGAAGTTTGCCAAGACCTCATGCTATACAAAACCACTGTCACTTTGGATGCTGCGTCAAGTAGCGTGCCATGAGTTAGAGTCCTAGATTCTCCTTAATTTTCAAACAAGTAGGTTGTGAAGGAAATAAAGAATTTCCTATTGATTATGGAGCATCATTTTTTATGCCACTCAACTGTACAAAGATGAGCCTAGGATAAATACCACTACTCTTTATTTCGACAGTGATGTAGCATTATAGTGGAGATGTTGATACATAGAGATAGAGAGAGGACTATGTCATATCGACACTTGAGATACATTTAAGGTGGAATTCAAAAGGTAATTTTATCCTGAAAATATTGAAGAGTCTACTATGCAAAAACTTCGGGGTTTAAAGCAACAGAGGTTGATTAAATAATATGTGCAAGAATATAATTCCTTAAAATTGAGATCATTGATAAGTTGAAGAAGTGTCGGGTACTGTTTTTCCTTGGTGGGTTGCAATTATAGGCCGAGTAAGAATTGAAGTGGAGGAATGTACAAGACCTTACTTTGGCAATTATTGCAGCTAAAATTTTGATCGATTATAGTTGCGAGCCTCCAA
This sequence comes from Azadirachta indica, assembly GCA_022749755.1. Classification (NCBI taxonomy): domain Eukaryota; kingdom Viridiplantae; phylum Streptophyta; class Magnoliopsida; order Sapindales; family Meliaceae; genus Azadirachta; species Azadirachta indica. The sequence continues at coordinate 18,567,141 of CM040442.1, forward strand.
AACGAGACCAGAACAAAAAATCGATCAAATGTGGTTAAGAGAAACGTGAGGGAGACAAACTTTACAAGCTAGAACTCCAACAACATATGGGTAGATCGTAGAAAGATAACGAGGAATGAGATGGCAACAAAGGGCTGTATAACAAGTAGCGTGACAAGCGCAAGCAGTTAACATGCTACTTGTGTGATAGAGTCCATCACACGAAGGAATGTCTGTAGCGGAGTATACTCAATGCCATGCATATCTTGTATGAGATAGTAGAGGATGCCCGAATAGGATCAATGCACATCTTCAATGCTATGAAAGCAACGAAACTAGAGTATGAGAAGATGTTTAAATGTGTTATTGCCAACATAAATGGTGTAAGCTTCAAGGCTTTGATTGATTCTGATGTTAATTAATGTTTAGTTGCAGAGAAATTGACAAGAAGGTTATAGTTAGCGTACAACAAAGAATCAGAATAGGTTAAATTTGTTGACCAACCGCCTAAGCCCATTTACGGAGTCACTCGTAGCGTACCTATTAAAGTTAGGATGTGGCAAGGCAAGATGGACATGAACATTATGCTACTGAGTGATTTCCAGCAAATGTTGGGTGATGAGTTCATTAATCTAATTTCGTCCTTTACATTTATGGATGATGGGTGCATGGAATTTGAAGATATAAGGAAAATGCACAAGGTACTGAATGAGTTTATTTAAGTTAGGGCGAAGGTGTTGTCGGCTTTAGAAATTGTGAGAGGTGTGAAGGAGGAAAGTTATCTGGCCATGCTCAAGGATAATGACACTCTTACTCTAGTTTTTGACATTTCGAAGGAAGTTTAATGATATACTCTGAAAGTTCAGTGATGTGATGTCACCGGAATTGCCCTAAAGACTTCCTTAGAGGCGTGAAGTTGACCATGCCATAGAGTTTGAATCGGGTACTAAACAGCTAACAATAGGTCCTTATAGAATAGCTTCGCCAAAACTCAAAGAACTTCGAAAATAATTGATAGAGTTGTTGGATGTCGAATTTATGAGGCCTCTGAAAGTACTATTTAGTGTATCAGTATTGTTTCAGCGGAATCATGGTTGGAGCTTGTAGATGTGCATTGACTACCGAGCACTAAATAAGGTGACTGTAAAGAACTGGTACCCTGTTCCTTTCATGAACGACCTGTTTGATCGACTTGGCCATACTCGATAGTTTTCAAAGCTTAATTTAATGTCCAAATATTGGTAAGTGTGAATTACTAAGGAGATAAGTTGAAGACAACGTGTGTGACATGTTACGGGTCATATGAGTTCTTTGCAATGCCTTTTAGCCTCACTAACCCATTGGTAACTTTTTTGTATCCTAGTTAATCGAATATTATATCCATTTCTTGACAAGTTTGTGGTGGTATTTTGGATGACATTATTGTATAAAGTATTGAGTCTCGAAGAGCATTTCAGCATTTGAGGGGTGTTTTTTAGATTTTGCGGAAGAATAAACTTTATGTGAAATCAGAGAAATGCTCATTTGCCCTACAACATTTGCTGTTTCGGGGGCATAAGATAGCAAATGGGTAGATATATATAGACACGATCAAGGCACGCGTTATCATAAAATGGAAACTCTTTACTTTCGTTTCTAAGTTGAGATCTTACCTTGGTTTTGTCAATTATTATCGACACTTTATTCTAAGGTACTTAAAGAGAGTAACATTTTGATGAATTTGCTTAAGAAGGCGTAGAAATGGATGCCAGCTTACTAAAGTTCTCTCTAAGACCTTAAGCAAGCTATGGTAGAGGAGTCGGTTTTGCCATTGTCTAACTACTCCAAACTAGTCAAGGTGCACACAGATGCGTTAGATTATGCCATTAAGGTATGTTGATGTAAGATGCTCACTCTATTGCTTATAAGAGTCGCAAGCTTAATGACATGGAGCAATGAAATCCTATACATGACAAGAAGATGACAACGATCATTTATTACTTGCAAATTAAGGCGGCATTACTTGCTCAGGGGATGGTTTATGATCAAAACAAAGAATGTTGCAACAAGTTACTTCTAAAATCAAAAGAAGCTCAGCCCCAAGCGAAATTTGATTTTGTCATGGAGTAGAAACTAGGACGAGTAAGTGTTGTTGCGGTTGCATTGAGTCAAAAAACCGAGTTAGTATCTATTAGTTGATTGGTGTGTAGCGTGTTAGCTTGTGTCAAAGAGGGTTTAACACATGATTGCTTTACCAAGAGTCTCATAGAACTTGCTGAATGGGGCAAGACAAGACAGTTTTGGAAAGAAAATGACATTCTTTATGCTGTCGGGAACCGTTTTTACATTTCGAAGTAAGAAAATTTGCAACGGGAATTGATGAAGGGTTGCCACGACTTTAAATAGGTTGGACGTCCTAGTATTCATATCACTTTGCCTTTGTTGGAACATGTACATTACTGGTCACGTATAAGAGATAATGTGAAGGCATATGCATGGACTTGCCTTACTAATAAGACAAAGTCACAAAGAGTACCACCTGCCACTGTAACCTTTTATGATCGCGAGACAGCTGAGATACTTGTTGATCGAGTCATTTGGCAAAGTGACGTACTAAAACGCTCAAAATTCTTGGTGAGATGGAAAAAACTTCCAAATAATGAGGCTAGCTTGTAAAAGGAAATGGATTTGTAGCAATTCCCAAATTAAATTAAAGCGTACAAGTTGAAGAAGCTTGACGAGGGCGTCAGGATTTTGGTAAGGGAAGATGTCAAGTGTCTCCAACACGAGCAATAACTTTGTGAGCATGTGAACCTATTAGCATTGGGCGTTGCATCTTATGCATGAGCGATTTCTACCATAGTTACAATAGGTATGTTTACGGAAACCTCTATTGAAGTAGTAAGCTAAATTTAATTGGGGCTATTTCTTATGAAGCTGAGCAGGGAGTAGGACAAGCTGTAGCACTCAAAATTGTGTTAGTGTTGGTAGGTAGGATATTTTATATTTTATTATGTATAAAACATTGTTTTGTAATCTTAGTCATTCAAAGTGCTTGATGAGAGGCAATTTTAGTCATTGAATTGTATATATATACGTGTAAAAGCTTTTTTTAGAAGAATAAAATAAACACTTCCATTTTTCATGTTTGCCCTCACGTTTTGCTCTCTTCTCTTCGTTTTATATTTTCTTTGAACTTGCATTGGGTAGAAAGCTTATAGCACTGAAAAACGCATAAACACACAAATTGATCTTGGCAATATAAGGCTTAATTTAGTTTTTCCACAAGTTGAGTTAGGTGTTTCACGGTGACAAAAACTTCAAATTTTTAGCTCGTGATAGACTGTCACAGAACTTTACTATGTTGTAATTGCAGGTGTATATCGAATACTCAAACCCATTGACCACTTGCGCTTGTACTGAGAACTGATAAGGTACAAGGAGTTACGAAGGGTGTTATGTGCAAATTCTTTCCTTTGACGCTTATGGGGCTTGTTAGAAAATGGTACAAGAAAATGAAGCTGAGAGTATTAGTTCATTCCCCTACCTTTGTACCGATTTTGTGAATCGCTTCCGCAGCACCAGGGGACAAGAAAGAGATCTTGGTACACTTTTTGACATAAAGTAAGGGGAGAAAAGGACCAATGAAGCATTAGTGCGTAGCACTAAAATAGGGCAATTATTGCGATCATTCAGAGACTTTCTGTCCAAAACCTATACCGAGGTATACGAGCAGGTGTTGAACTTCATGGAGACTTATGCTTATGAAGTAGAGAAGCTAATGACAAAGCATGTCAACAGCAAGTTGAGGAGGGAAGGGAGAACTTTTCCAGGCATTAGGAAGATGGCTTTAACCTTGGTGGAGCTTGAATATTGATGTTGCATCCCAAGCCTTAACCTTTTCTTCATGTTGACGCCTCACTACAACATCAATGTCATGCCCTGAGGCACCATGAGGCCCTAGATTATAATATAGGTTTCAAGGGCCCACCATAGGGGAAGGAAGCAAGGAAGAGAGTAGCCGCGACAGGTCGACCCGAGGAGGGAAGAGATGCACCCTTTTTGAAAGCCGTTGTTTAAGTACAAATCATACACTGCATTGAATACCTCGTAGGAACAAACTTTGCTAAGGAACGTAGGATTGCTAACCAAGTCATGGTCCCTAGATAACAATACGTCCCAAAAAAAAAAAAATAAAGTGAAGTTTTGCAACTTCACTATGACTAGGGATATAATAACTTTTGAGTGCTTTGAGTTACGGTAGCAAATAAAAGCTTTGGCTGGCAGTGGCTACTTGGACAAATACTTGACAATTTCAGCTGGGATTAGTATGGCAAGAGGATTCTAGATGTTGAGGACGCATTCCCTAACAAGGGAAGGTAGTTGATGCCTTATATCAACACCATGGCGGAAGGCCTAAGAGTTCGAATAGGTTAAGGAAAACATACGCTTAAGGCGGTAGCCAGGGAGATAGTGCTTGACAGTGGGCTTGGGCATGAGAGAGCAAAAAAGGGCCAAAACATTCACTACTCGATCATGTTCACGGATAAAGATGAAAGGGGTGTCATCTTGGCCCACGATGATGCCTTGATGGTAATTTGGAAACAACAAGAAAACATTTGTCTTATATATTAGTAGACGCAAAGAGCTTGGTGGACATCATTTTCAAGCACGCTATGAACCGATTAGATGTTAAAAGCGCCACCTTAGAAAACGTACCAAGTCTATTGGTTGGTTTTTTAGGGGAAGCATTTGGTCAGTAGGAATGATTTCATTACGGGTGAAGGTGGAAACTTGGATAAATTTGCTGACGGTAATGGAAAACTTATGGTGGTTGACCAATCTACCCCTTACAGTGCAATACTGGGCTATCCTTCCATAGTAATGATGAAGGTGCGTGCATCCCTCAAGTACATGAAAATAAAGATATCGATAAGAGATGCTATTATCACTATTTGAGGGGATCGACGTGCAGTTAAAAGTTGCTATGTAATTGCCTGCAAAGAAGTTTTACAAGTTATGAACCCTCTCGAAGTATGGTCAGTATTGAGGAAAAGGTGGCCTAAGGAAAAGATGGGACTCTAGAGATCGACCTATGATTGCTAAAGGTAGAAAAGTAAGGTGATGCGATGCCACTGTAGAAACTAAACTTGTCCTAATTTGTTACGAGGATCCTTCCAAGGTCATAAAGGTAGGTGTCACATGGAAGAGTCACTTTGATGAGAATTAGGGTTTTATCTTAGAGAGTACACGGACATGTTCACATGTCCACATGTTGACGTGCTAGGAATTGATTCAACCTGGCTTCCTACCAACTCAATGTTTAGCTATGTTTCAAACAGGTCATTCAATAACGACACCTAATCAATCAAGAGCGGTGCAATGCCATATGAAAAGAAGTGGAGAAGCTCCTTAATGTAGATTTCATGAGGGAAGTTACCTACCCAAAATGGCTATCTAATATGGTGTTGATGAAGAAGGCCAACTAGAAGTGAAGGATGTGTGTGGACATCATTGATTTAAGTAAAGCCTATGCGAAGGATAGCTTCCTACTACCTTTATTACAATCTAAGGTCTTTATTGCTACAAGGAGATGTCATTTTAATTGAAGAATGCCTGTTGTCACGTGATGAAAATTTGAAGTTTTCATTGTTGTGTGATACCTAACTTAACTTGTGCACTTGTGTGTTTCTAAGTGTCATGATTTTTTTGCCCAAATCAGCTCAAAATAAATGTAAAGAAAGAGAAGAGAGAGAGCACAACATGATAGCAAAGATGGAAAATCATAAGTGTTTCTTCATTATTTCAAAACAAGTTTTACACATATATATGTACAATTCAAGGGCTATGATTGCTTTTCAATAAGCACTTTGAATGGCTGAAATTAGAAGGCAATATTTTATATAGAACAAAATATAAAATATTTTATCTATCACCACTAACACAAATTGGGCAATTTAGGCATGAACAGTTAACGGAGTTACGGTGCGTGCTACAGTGCCAAGCTACTGCTTGTCTTACTTCCTACTCAGTTATATAAGGAATGGTCCAAATTGAATTTAGCTTGTTGCAACAATAAAGATTTGAATGAAATGCTCGTTGTGGCTATGATAGGAACTGCTCATGTATAAGATGTAATGCCCAACGCTTATGGATGAAGTCACGTACTCGTGAAGCTACTGCTTGTGTTGGCGACATGTGACATCCTTCTTCACCAAAATCCTTGATGTTCTTGTTAATCCTCCTCAACTTATACTTTTAAACTTAGCTTCGGAATTGCCATCTGCTTGTGACATCCTTAACTTGTACGTGCATGTGACATTCGCTTGTGTTGTCAACCTATCATTATCTCAAACAAACTATGTTGTGTGTCTTCGCTCTGTTGAAGGTTGTATGAAAATTAAGCTACATCAAGTAACTTCGCTCAATCACGCTGATTAGCACTCACAAAGTGTCTCTAATAAAGCTTCAACAATGCATTCACTCTCTTAATCTACGAGTGAAAACTTATTGAGAAGTATAAGTTCGATCCCATCAACTTGAACAACTCATGCCAAAACTTTTTGATGAAACGTGAGTCCCGGTCACTAATAATAGTTAGAGGAAGGCCTCAATACTTCGCAATGTGCTTGAAAAGCAAAAATGCAGTATCTTCGACTGTACAATCTTGTGGGGTTGGAACTTGGATAGCTTATCAACCATAACCACTATAGATTTGCATTCCTTAGATTTCAGTAGTGTGGAGATAAATTCCATGGTAACACACTCCCATGGGTGTTTTGAAACCAGAAGAGGTTGAAGTAAATCAACGGGTTACTTCTACTGAACCTCATCTTGTAGGCATATAAGGCAAGTCTGTGCATATGTCTTCACGTCATTGCTGATGTGCGACTAGTAATATACATGTTCTAATAAAGTCAAAATGCAATGAATACTTGGATGTTTGGTCTATTTAGTGTCATGATACTCTTTCATCAATTTTCATTACAACTTTCTCCACTTCGTAATGTAAATATGGTTCTTGAGAGTGTCGAAAATGCCCTTTTTGTCAAAAATCATCCTCTTGCCCTCTTAGGCAAGTTTTATGAGACTTTGGCAAATGGGGCATATGTTAAACTCTCTTTGACATGATGCAACACCCTACACTTTGATTAGCTAATAGATATTAACTTGACTTTCTAACTCAGTGAATCCACGATAACATTGCCTCGTTCTGACTTGTAATCCATGACATAGTCAAACTCTGCGAAGAAATCTTTCCATCGAGGTTGCTTGGGGCTGAGCTTTTTCTAATTTTCAAAGTAACCTGTTGCAATATTATCGGTTTTGATCATAAACCG